>OX403632.1:1800000-2275000 GCA_948107755.1 Campoletis raptor | reverse complement strand
CGTAGCCTGTTGGATCCGAGCTCGGTCCCGTGCCTTGGCCCCCCGCGGATCTTCCTTGCTGCGAGGCTTCCTTGGCGGCTCACGCCGTCTTGGTCGTCCTCTTCGGCCGCCATTCAATGCTCAGCTCAGAACTGGCATGGACTAGGGGAATCCGACTGTCTAATTAAAACAAAGCATTGCGATGGCCCTCGCGGGTGTTGACGCAATGTGATTTCTGCCCAGTGCTCTGAATGTCAACGTGAAGAAATTCAAGCAAGCGCGGGTAAACGGCGGGAGTAACTATGACTCTCTTAAGGTTGAACGCTTTTTTCATTAAACTAACCATTTAAGAGATATTCAAGATCAAAAATTGAAGTATTTCAAGAAAAATAACTTTTTTGTTTGGAATTCTGTAACTTACTAAAAAAAAATTCTTGTCAAATGAGTATCCATTATTTATATAGGAAATTGGACGCTCTACAAAAAAGGTCTCTTGTGGTTAATCGATTACTCTAACCATTTAGAAGATATTCGCATTGGAATACCAATGCCTACTGATTTTAATAGTTTTTTGATAAATATTTCCGATTTATCCATTCAGTTTATGAATTTTGACAATATTCATAAAAATTTGAGTTTATTTTGATAGAATGACGGTTTGCAAATTATGTCTTATCTTTTGTTTGAGAATATATTTCTTTTGAATCAATTTTTTAACAATTTTTCTTTTTTTATAACTTTTATCAAAATTTAGGACCGTAATTTAATACTTTTCAACGGGTTTATTTAAAATGTCACTCAAATTTTATTTTCTCCACAAAGTTTATAATTGAATATTTTTTATTTGGGGAATATGAGGAATTAATTTCAAAAGTTGGTAGTTTCGTTACTCATTACTTGTCATACTAGCGCCAGCTGTAGAATAGTTGCTGAAGCTCTGAGTTGTGTCGTTGTGTCTTCTTGTACACTACCGTCCATAAGTTTGGAAACACCTGACGATATTTTTGGACGCACTAAAAGTTAGATTACTCAGTCGAAAAAAAACGATATTCAAATTTTGCGAACGGTGTCTTAAAAGGGACATTCTAAGCTTCATTTTGCCCTTTTGAAACATTTTTTCCGATTTTTTATGGGTCCGGTACGTATTTTTGAAGTTGGGCTTTTTTCGACATTTTTTTTAACGTTTCAAATAGCGCGCATGGTCCGTGAATAGTATATTACGACCCTAGGCCCGAAAGTTGGATTTCCTGGCCGCGTGTGATATAAAGGCCGAGGCGAAGCCGAGGCCTTATATCACACGCGGCCAGGGCATCCAGCATTCGGGGCGTGGGTCGTATACTATTTTTCTTGGTCCCGTAGCCGAAAGTACGTTCACTTATAATAATTAATTGAAAAATGCAACGCACAAAAATGTCAAGTGACATTTGACATTTCGCCAATGACAACTGACATCTCGCGTTAACCCAACTTTTACAAGGCCGAGGCGAAGCCGAGGGGCGAGGGTAGGGGTGGGGGGGGGGGGGGGTGGATGCCCGCCCGACCCGAGGACCGAGGCGAAGCCGAGGTTTTGCTGGTCGGGGCGGGCATCCAAAACATTGAGAAAAAGTAAAAAAATACACACGAGAAAATCACACATCAGTATAACAATATTATCCTCTAATAAAATGGTGATGTGTAACGATTATTTTCGATACTGATTGTTGCCGTTTTATTCCTTCTGTGATTGGTTGGTCGGTCGTCTCGGTTATGGAGCGTGATTCAGGTCGCGCTGTTAGTTTGACAGTCGCAGCCCCGCTTCGAGTTTGACAGATGCGCGAGTGGTTATATGCTGCCTTTAACGGTTCGACGATGAGGATTCCGATGAGGATACGTGTTAATTTAAATGAACAATTAAAACAGGAAACATGCTTCATCAGGGAACTTTTTCCTTCTCTTTATTGTATTACATACTCTCTGAAACAAAAATAAAATTACACAAAAATTATTAATTGTAAAAAAAAAGAATTTCAATGTTGTGATTGCGTAAGATAAGAGTTTTTTTCTATTCTTTTTGAGGAGTCGCTACAATATTGATCATTTGATCCGACTCCACTTTCGATCCCCACAGTTGGAATGATCGATGCACCGTTCGCAACTTGCAGGTAGATATACCTCGTTTTTCCACTTTTTTTTCAGCGGTTTTTCCGCATCTAACCTTGCTGTGATACGGAGCTTAAGCTTTCAATTTCCCATCCGTTACAGCGTCTAACCCGAAAGAAGCTTATCCACTTCTGTAGCGAGTTTGCTGGAAAGCCGATTTGATCGGACCATTAATTTTTGAAACAATGAGAAATATTAAAAGTATTTGAAGTTCAGTCTCATTAAAAAATTCGATTCAGCTAAAAAAAGCCTACTTCGTGATTCAATAAGTATACTATTTAATCGAAATACGTATTTTTATATTATCTCGTATAATTTTATATATTTTAATATGAAAAATATGCTTACTCATTTTTTGCCCTCCATTTCTGTGATATTTTCCTAGGATATTTCTTCGGCTTCGATATCATCATACCCATGAACCTCGTACCATTCTTTATCAAATATTTCTGTTGATTGACGGATGGAAAGGTCAAACAGAACTTTTCCTGGGTTAAATATTTGATCCACTCGTTTTGCCGAGACCCTGTCACGGTAAATAATCTGAAAAATATGAAAAAATGAAATAAATTTTGTCGAGAAACCACATTGTGGTATTTGTGCGATAAAAACCTTGCAAATGAATTGAATTCACTGTCCTGCTCCATTTTTGATAATGAATTTCGTGATTTTATATTCTTTTGTAGTTCGAACCTTTTTTTTTCTTTCGCACGAGTCGATAAAATCGACGACTTCTCTGTGCGCCTGCAATAAAATATATAAACACAAATATTTATTTTCAGTTTTTAATTCTTTTGATTACCTCCGTGTATAATTTTTTATAATAAAATAAAAGCAAAAAATTACATGGTTGAGTCCATAATATTTATTGCATTATTCATCATAATATTTATTGCTTCATTTGATAAGAAGACAGGACTTTTTTTATTTCATAATCATTGTGACCAGAATTCGAATTGCCTTCCAAGCCCTCGAACTCTACAATTTTGTCGTTCAACGATTTCTTTCTCGACGTTTTTTACATTTTCGATTTTTTTTTAAATTGGAATAATTAAATATCGAACATTCGAATCTGTAACCACTGATAAATTTGGCTTTCAACGGTTTTTTTTGTTTGTCCGAGTTGAGATTTAGCTTGCCATGAAAAAAAAAAAAAACCGTTGCTATCAAAACTTACTATTAGTTACAGATAGCGAACGACACGGTTGACTTCGAGTTATTCGGATATTCGATATTTAATTATTTCAATTTAAAAAAAATCGAAATTGTGAAAAATGGGAAAGAAGAAATCATTGAACGACCAAACAAGAGAGTCCGATGGATTAAAAATCGACACGATTTCTGATCACAAGGATGATGAGAAGAAAAAAGTTCCGGTCTTCTCAACAAATGAAGCAATCGATGCCATAAATATTATGGATACAACCATGTAAGTTTTTGCTTTTGATTTTATTATACGAATTGTACACGAAGGTAATCAAAAAAATTGAAAAATTAAAATCAATATTTGTGTTCAATATATTTTATTGCATGAGCAGAGAAGTCGTCGGGTTTATCGACTCGTGCGAACGAGAAAAAACAGTCGGAACAATAAAAAAATATACAATTATGAAATTCGTTATGAATAATGGAGCAGGACGGCGAATTCAGTGTGTGGCATGGGAGGATAATGTCGCCAAAGTCGAAAACATTATCGCCATTAATAAGGTTTGTATCGCCCAAATAAACCTATGTGGTTTCTCGACAAAATTGATTTAATGTTTTCATATTTTTCAGATCATTCACCTGGACAGGGTCTCGGCAAAACGAGTGGAGCAACGATACAACTCAGGAAACGTATCCTTTGAACTTTCGGTACGCCAATCGACGGAAGTATTCGAAAAAGGATGGTACGATGCTCATGAGGGTGATGGTGTAGAAGCCGATGAAGTATCCTAGGACAAAATCGCAGATATGGAAGGCAAAAAAATTAGTAAGCATATTTTCAAATTAAATTATATAAAATATACGAGACAATAAAAAAAAAGCGTATTTTGATTTTTCCATTAAAAAAAACGGAAAAATTAGTAACAAAAATAACTAAAAAATAGAAAAATAGATGTTAAACGATGCTGCATTTTTTCGTATTCTTATTGAATCACGAAATACGCTTCTTTTTACTAAATCAAATGTTTTTATGAGAATTAATTTAAAACTTTTTAAATATTTCTCTTTATTTTCAGAAATTAATGGTTGGATTAAGTCAACATTTCAGCAAACTCGCCACAAAAGTGGACAAGCTTCCTTCGGATTAGGCTCAATAACGGATGGAAAGGAAAAACTTGAGATCCGTATAACAGTATGGTCGGACATGGAGAACCCAATGAGGAAAGGCCAAGCCATTCAAGTATCCGGAGTTGTCAAATCAGAGGGATATATCTATATACAAGTTGCCAACGGTGCGTCAATAATTCCAACAGCGGGGAGCGATATGGAGTTAGATCAAATGATTAACATCGTAGCGACTCCTCAAAAAGTATGTAACAAAAAAATATTGTTCTACGCAATCACATTATTTCTATGCTTTTATTTTATGATAAATATTTTTTATTTCAGAAAGCAAGAATAGAATAAAAAGAAAAAAATCCCTGATGAAATGTGTTTTCTGTTATATCGGTTTGTTTAAGTTATTAAAATATTAAAAAACTGTAGAAATATTATATTGAAAATGTGTTGACATATAAAAATTGAAATAAAAATGTTCCGAACACAATAAAGATTGAAATAAAAATGAAAAAGGCAAAATTCAACATAATTGCGAAAACAATATTTATTTGACACTTTCTCGCTCTTTCACTCTGTCTCTTTCATGCTCTTTGCCTTCTCCCTTCTTTCTTCTCTTGCTTACCTTCAAAATAAATAAGTTTATAAATAACGGAGTCCTCTCCGTTACATCCCGACAACAGCCTAACCGCAGCCTAGGAATCCTGTGGAAACCCTGGGCACGCCATTGACAGGAATAAATCTGAAACAAAAAAATAATAAATTAATAAGCAGACGAAGAGGAAATCCATAAAAACCTAAGAAACACAATATTTTTTCTGGGTTTCAACACACAAATAAATTAGGAGTAGAAAGTATCCCGAGTATAGATACGCGGTGCGTCTTGCCTTTGCCGTTTAGACTCTTTCATCATTTTATACTTGACGTCAAGACGCAGCCGTGTCTCTAGATAGGAAACCGGGGAAGGGAATCAAAGCTTCGGCAACAAACGCAGAAACCAGGATCTTGTGCCGACAACGCAAAGAAGAATTGTTAGCGATCCGGGGATATTGATATCTGGAAACTACGTTTTGGGTCTAAGAATTGATAGGTGTAGGAATTTGGGACTCAAAGGAGATATTAATGACGGAGAATTAAAAACTCACCAGAAATGTCTTTGTCCTGAGTTTGACGCAGAAGTAAAATAGGACAGTGTTGAGAATGTCAAGCTGCGGCAAGTGGTGAACAGTCCGCTTCTCCATCAGGAAAGACCTGCGAGGGGATTTCAACTAAAATTAACAAAAAATAGCAAAAGCAAAGTATAAAGAGGAATTGGGGAGGCACAGGAAGACGAGGAGAAGAGCGCATAACTGATCTCACTTTCGTTGAGTACAGGAGCGTCTTAGGATATTATCGGACAGATAGGAAAAAGAGAGAATCGCTCCTCAAACTTTAAGGAAAGGGAAAGATACGGAAAAGAAGGAATTGGCGAAAAGCAAGTGAAACAACAATGATGATACAGCAACCTTACCAGTTCGCCTGAAAAACAACTCGTAGAATCCATAAAAACCATCTGATTGCACTCAAATTTGACAATTTGGTAAAACACACGTGAACAAACAAACGTAGGTCATTATGAACACTCAAAAACGAATTAATTATGAAAAAATTAAAAAAAAAACACTGCGAGCGCACATCGGATGTGAGAGCGTTACACCGTATTTTAGAAAAAAACACTTATAACTCCAACAATAACAAACCGAGCCGTCTCAAATTTCACAGAACCACAGACACCGCGAGCACAAACAAACGTAGGTACATGACATTCCCGAAAAACACTTGTAATTAACGAAAAAACACGGAAAACTGGTACGTTCGCGAACGTAAATACGGTGGCCGCCATCTTAGAAAACTGTCATCGAGCGAACTCGTAGATCTGTGGCGCCACTTATCGAGCGGCAGCCGTGCGATTTACGACAATTAATTAAATTACCGACGGTCGCGAGGGGTCTCAGGTTCAAATCTCGTTGCGAAAATATAATATTTTTTAAAATCCTTTCGTACCTCGGACTCAAATTAATTTATTGAAACAACCATCAACGTTTCAGAATATTACAACTCTATATTTATATTACTACAAAACTATATTACAACAAAAGATAATCACAATTTAATGACGAAGTTCAGAGGATTGGCGTACGAATATCATCAATTGTAATCGAACGATCAGAAAACTGCATATTAACAGCGAGAAAAAATTGCAAATATTAAAAGAACAAGAAGTGATTTCTCAGTGAATTAGCAGTATAAGTGATTTCACTGAATTAAGCAACTTCGAGTCAAAATCGAGTAAGTCAAGTCACAGTATGACTTCATTATAACCTAATATAATAAATCACATTTTATTATAATATATTGTTACGTCCTAGCCTAACGCTAGGCCCCCCATAAATTTTTTCAATTTACCCTTCCTAATCAGGTACCATCAGAAGGTACTCTTTCATACCTACATCATCATTCGTCGATAAATAACATATAATTAATCACATAATCGTAAAATCGAGTATATACTCTTATAATAGTATATACTCTCTAACGTTAATACGTAGAATATAAAGAGGCACACAGTCCTTCTCCATATACCGACTTCTCATATTATATTTCCTCCAAACACATGAACGCTACATGTCCTCTAAACACCACTCGACTTTCAGTCATTTCAATAACACAGCATCCCTTATTTTTTTCTACGAAAAGCCATAAACCCAAGTACACGTACTTTACAGACCCGACTTTTTGTCGCCAAACGTTAAAACTCGAAAACAGCTTTTCCTTCATCTGCTAATCTCAAATTTCACGAACACGGTTTCACCAGGAAATCATAAATCCATCAATGCTTCAAAATCATACCACTCCAAAAACGCCAAACGTTCCCATACGCCTTAAGTCGTAAAAACCCACTTTCCCAAATCTCAAGAACGCACGTGCAATCACTCGAAATTAGAGCAATCCTGCTATCTTCCAAGAAAAACATAACGACTTTTCCTCCAATCATCATCCGGAAAAGTCTTCCCCTTAACTCGACCAATAACAAAAAGCAACATCAAATTAACGACTCTTCAGCCAATCCTCTAATTTAACTATAACAAAATCAGTCCCTTCCACAGCATCCTACCCCCAGAAGTCCTACAAAGAACTCAATCTTAGGACCCAAAAAACAGAATTAGAATAATCAGTTAGCACCAAAACCTCGAAGACTGAACAACTCCAATAAAACAGTCTCTCTCTAAATCTCGACGAACTTATAAAGAGTTCGCGTTTAAATAGCAACGAATAGAATTGTTATCTAAAATCATTTGACTCAATCAAATAATATTCACAACGTCGAAATAGCCAACTCCGAACAATTGTAAACGTGAAGATTATATAAAAGTCAAAACCCGTTCTTGACATTTTCCGAAAACCTGTAAACATCGAACGTGCCAAACAATTTATAACTCAATTAAACTAAACGTGACCGAAACAAGTGTAACTCTTAACCAAGTGTAATTTATAAGTGAATAAACACCATATTTTATTGTGTAAATTCCGGCATCATTTGATTGTGATTTCAAGGATCCAAATTTCGGCAACAGCCTCAACAAATCCAATCAAATCCAAACAAATCCAATCAAATCCAACAAATCCAATCAAATCTAACAAATCCAATCAAACCCAAATATAAATAAATCCAAACATCATCCAAAAACCCAAATCAAAAATAATATAGTAAGCGCAAACATCATTCGGATATCAAAATTCGCGGTCAGTGATCAAGACCTCCGTGCGTTTAACGATCCCCTCTCCCGGGACGTAACAATATCTCAGCATTCTCCAAACATACATACGTAAATTTATTCTTTCTGATGAATAATTCTCTAAAAAAGTTTAATGTGCATGAATATGCATGAAAATAAAGCTTTGTTATTATTCAATCAAATGCATAAGTGAATAAAATGACTAAAGATTTGTAACGCTCACTCTCGTGTCCGCATGCACACACACGAGCACACAAATAAATAAATTTCAATGTTCATTTACTTGATATTTTCAATTATTGCAGTATATTTTGAGCTGCATTTCAAGAACGCATTCTAAAGGTTTATTCATCTAAAATTATAAAAGACGTGATGTTATTGTTATGGGAAATTTGTGGTTGATATAGATATAGTTTTTTTAATGTATGTACATAATCATTATTGTAAGTATTCCAGTTTTTACTTGAAATATTACAGGTTTCTACAATAACCGTGCATTGGCCAATCCTTTGATAGTTGATCTATCTATACCTATCGTGGGCCTAATCAAGTTGAAGATTAAAAAAAAAAAAACCAAGCCCTGCTGAATATCAAGACTCAATCTCCGTCTAACAAAAAAGGTGTGTGGTAATGAGAATATAAGCAAGGACAGAGAAACTCTATTCATTAACAAAAATATTCAATATATATACTATATATCGAATATTTTTTTTTACTTCAAACCACAATTTCGATATCTAAGTTTGAGCTGTCATTATGTGATCAATTTGAAGACGAAAAAATCGGAATCACCGTTCCCTATGTTTTTGAGTGTGCTCATTCGAATTTTTTTTAAAAATCGAATGAAACGTGTTTTCAGCCAATCGTGGAAGGAGATTTTTTTAATTTCTTTTATTCGAAAGATTTCAGAGTCCCAAGGAGTTCGTTTTGTGTCCAATGATCATGATTCTTTTCATTTCGGAAAACGATTTGTGCCGTAATAACAAAAAAGAATTTAATTGCAGCATTCGAGCAACCCTCATCATACTACTTTCTATCATAATACATTAAATAGTAGAACAGCCGGTTGGTAAGGTACCAGGCCCGGATGGCAGGGGTCTCGAGTTCAAATCTCGTCTGGAACGATTTTTTTTTTTTTTTAATTATTACATTTTTTTTAATACTTTGTGTTAGAAAACGATTTATGTCGTAATAACAAAAAAGAATTTAATTACAGAGTTCCTTAATTACTTTCAAACATCATAAATTGAACAGTGGAACAGCCAGTTGGTAGGGTGGCAGGGATCTCGGGTTCAAATCTCGCCTGGAACGAATGATTTCTTTTTATTATTACATTTTTTTCTACTTTCGATCTATTGGAAAACGATTTGTGCCATCATATCAAAAAATAATTTAATTACAGCATACCTTAACGTAAACCCCTAATATATCAAGCGGCCCTGATGATTATGTATTACTTTTTGTCATTATAAATTATATGATAGGATAGCAGGATGGTAAGGTGCGGTGCCTAGATGACAAAGGTCTCGGGTTCAGTTCTCGCCAGGAACATTTTTTTTTTTTAAATTTTTTTTTTACTTTACATCGGTTTTCATTGGAATCAATCAGTTCATTCGATAAAGAATCGAATGAAACGTGTTTTTTTTTTCAATCTTTCGATTTTCTCTCAAGTGCACTTTTTTTTCGACCTCGCCACGAATAGCTCATTCGATGAAGAATCGACCGAAAAACGTTTTTAGCCCCTTGTGGGAGGAGATTAAATTTTTTTTTATTCGAAACATTAAAAATACGCCAAAAAAAACGTGATTTTTCGATGACATTTTTTTAAGCCCTTAGCAGGCAGTGATACGCTGTTCCATCTGCTTTGTCTCAGTTTTTTTTTAGTTTTCTAATATATTCTGGCACTTTTTATGGACCAAAATACTTTTTAGACTCCGAGTTCCCGATTTTTTTGTTTTCGAATTCATCACATGGCGACAGCTCAGATGTCACCAGATATCGAAATTGCGTCCTCTAAGTGTTAATACAAAAAATATTGTAAAGACTTGACATTAAGACATTTTTTTTTGTTTCAGGTCACAACAAATTGAAGATTCAAGTATCATGATGATGATGAAGATGACGATGAAAAAGTTGATAAATTAAATTGTATTACACGAAATAAACTGAATTATATTGAATTGATTTAATTAAACCTAATTAAATTGAGTTGAACCGAATCGAACGGAATTGAATGGAAATTAAACGGCACGAAAGGGAAACGAACTGATTTGTACAAAATTGAATTGAATTGAAGTGCAATAAACTGAGTTGGATTGAGCTGAATTGAACCGAACTGAATGCAATTGAATTAAACTGAATTGAACTGGACTAAATTGAACCGAACTGAATTGAACCGAAATGAATTGAACCGAACTGAATTAAACCAAACTGAATTGAACCGAACTAAATCGAACTAAATTGAGTTGAACTGAATCAAATAGAATTGAAATAAATAAAACTTGACCAATTGAACGATATTGAATTGTATTTTATTGAATTATAATATATTAATCTTGCTTCTATACATAGTTAATATTCGATTTTTCATTTGGGTAAATTAATAAAGTTATGCTGAAAACTTTTGTGATTTTTACACATCTAGAATAGTTTGGTAGATATTATAATTCATTTCGTAAAGAGCTATGGGACGAAAAAGAGTAGTTCGTACACCAGAAGAAGAAGCAGAGCATCAGCGCATCAATCGAGAACGAAAAGCTCAAAATCAGAGTAAACGGCGTTATTTACATAGGGATGTTGATATCACTGGAAATGAGTTATCCATAGGAGTTTCAGAACAGCTTCAGTTAGTAGGAGTATCTTCACGTGGCTATATCGAAAGAGCAGGTGAAGTGATTGTACAATGCGATCCTGTTAATATAACAGCCGTTCAAGAAGAAGAAATCCAAAATACCGGGGAAAAAAGAACTGCAGAAAACCACCACCACCAATGCAACAATAACCAAGTTTTCACTGCACAGAATGAACCCCCAATAGTGGTTTTAGAAATACAGCAACCATCTGAAATTATTGTAATACACAATGATCGTGATCACGAAACTAACAACAGATTAGCTAACGCACGCCGTCAGAATTTGTACCGGGATCGACAACGAGCTCATGAGGAAAGAAACAGATTTTCAGCAGGACAAACTACTAATGTACAAGAGCATTATGGAGGAGGCATGACTGAGTTCTGCACGCACTGCGGTGCTGCACATTTTCTGTCAGAAAAAGTGGCCAACATGCGAAACTCTTTTCATGATTGTTGTAGCCATGGAAAAGTTAAACTTGAACCTTTACCAGAAATGCCACCAGAATTGCAGTTATTATTCGATGGTACTCATGAAAAGTCAAAATCATTTTTCGAGAGAATTAGAAATTATAACGCGTCTTTCTCTTTTGCTTCGTTCAACGCCAATTTGATGAACTTTGAAGGAAGGCGTCCTGGGCCATACTGTTTCAAAATCCAGGGCCAAATTTACTACCAAGTAAATACTGCGCTATATCCAGAACCAGACAAACTGCCAAACTACGGTCAACTATTTATCGTCGATTCAAATGAAGCAATAAACTCTCTTCACCGACAAAATACTGCTCTCGATCGAGGTATTTTGGAAATACTTGATCGTATTATGCGCGAAAATAATGTCTTCGCTCAATCATATCAAATGATGGGAGAGGTGTTACAAGCTCAGCAGAACAATCGATTTGACAACGTACAACCAGCCAGTGAATTGAAATTGCTCTTTACGTTAAAACCAGGCATGGATCGTCGCAGATTTAATTTCCAATGCAGCAACGAAGTTGCTGCCGTTTTCTCAACAACTGCTGATGGAGAAATTCCAGAATCCTATGTCACTATATGTAATAAAAATACGAAAAAACTACAATTGGTGAGTACCATGGATCCCAATGTAGAACCTTGGGTGTACCCTCTGTTTTACCCCTTGGGTACTCGAGGCTGGCATCGGGATCTTCAACAAACAGGTATTTTTCAAAAACGCGTATCAAGAGAAGCTTATACTCGATATCGAATGGCTATTCGTGAAAATAATCATGGAAATGTGATTCTTCGAGGACGTCGTCTCTTTCAACAATGGGTAGTGGACAATTATGTCAAAATCGAAAAAGATCGTATGGAGTTCATAAAACGAAATCAACGTAAGATACGCGCTGAAACGTACTCTGGATTGGTAGACTATATGAACACTGCAGCACAAAATGCGGATGCCCGTGTTGGAAGAATAGTCATTTTACCTTCGAGTTTTAGTGGCTCACCTCGAAATATGATGCAGCATTACCAAGATGCTATGGGAATCGTAAGAAAATTTGGAAAACCAGATCTCTTCATTACTATGACTTGCAATCCGAATTGGCAAGAAATAAGAGAAAATCTTTTTCTCGGTCAGCAACCTTCGGACCGACCGGATCTCACCGCACGTGTCTTTGATATGAAAAAGAAGCATTTGCTCGATTTGATCGTTCGTCAACATTTCTTCGGGGAAACACAAGCATTTGTATACACGATTGAGTCGCAAAAGCGTGGTTTAATGCACATTCATCTGTTGGTGACATTGAAACATAAATTGTCGACGCCAGAAATGGTTGACAAGTGTATCTCTGCTGAAATTCCTGATCCGGAATTGAATCCAGATTTACATCGAATTGTTATGGGTAATATGATCCACGGACCTTGCGGAGCATGGTGCGAAATAAATGGAAAATGCAGCAAGCACTTCCCTAAAACATTCCAAAATGAAACTACGATGGATGTCGACGCTTACCCGCACTATCGCAGAAGAGATGATGGAACTTTATACGAACGTCGTGGTGGACACGTTGTAGACAATCGATGGGTTGTACCATATTGTCCAACACTATCGCTCATTTTCAATTGCCACATTAATGTGGAAATTGTAACAAGCGTAACTGCTCCAAAGTATCTGTACAAGTACATATTTAAAGGGCACGATGCAGCAGCAATTCAGATCACAAATAGAGAAAATAATGAAGACGAAGAACGCGTTATTAACCATGACGAAGTCACAGATCATGTGGAAGCTCGCTACGTTGGACCTAATGAAGCAGTTTGGCGTATCTGTGACAAAAAAATGCAGGAGAAAAGCCATCCTGTAATACGGCTCCCCATACATCTGCCGAAGGAACACAGGGTCGTCATTCCAGCAGACATGAACGATGATGGAATAAGAAATGCCTTGAGTCAGGTAAGTATGCTAAATGATTACTTTGCATTAAACGTTCGCGATGAATCTGCGAGACGGTACATATATCCAGATATCCCGACCCATTACGTGTTCAAAAAGTTGAATACTCAAGGAGCAACTGCATCGAAATGGGAAAAACGACAACGTAGGCATGATGCGTTCGGACGAATGTACTCCGTAAGTCCTGCTCAGACTGAATTATTTCATCTTCGACTACTCTTGTTAAAAATAAAAGGAGCAAAAAGCTTTGAAGATTTGAGGACCGTAGATGGGCAAATCTGTGAGACGTTTACAGCTGCATGCCTGGCACTTGGATTAATTGAAGACGACGATGAATGGCGAAAAGCAATCGAAGAAGCAGCTGTTTGGATGATGCCCAACCTTCTACGCCGTTTATTTGTCAGAATTCTAATTCATTGCCAGCCAATCCATCCTGAAGAACTTTGGGAGCAATTCAAAATCAAGCTTTCCGAGGATTATGCAAGACGTATGGGTGCGCAGCAAGCACAAAGAAAAGCATATTTACAAATCGGTAGAATGCTCATGAACGAAGGTTCAAGTTTATCACAATTCTCAGGGATGGAACAGATAGTAATAGAAAACGAAGACGATGAACCTAATATGCTTCCAGCTCAATATACTGAAATTGGGATGACACAATATGGACAATTGAATGAAACCCAGAAGGTGTTCGTTGATGCTGTTTTGAGTGCGGTTGACAACAATAGTAACGAAAAAACTTGCTTTTACATCGATGGTCCTGGAGGATCTGGTAAGACTTTCACTTACACAACACTCTCGAATCTCGTTAGAGGTAGAGGGAAGTGCGTGAGCGCTATGGCATTTACCGGAATCGCAGCAACATTGCTCCCTGAGGGTAAAACGGTGCACAAAACTTTTGGGCTCCCAGTTCCATTATACGAGGATTCCACATCAAGCATCAAAGTACAATCGAAACAAGGTGAGTATTTGAAAAATGTCGATCTATTTATCTGGGACGAAGCACCTATGGCGCCACGCTATGCATTAGAAGTTGCCAACCGAACATTACAAGACATAATGAACAATGACAAGCCTTTCGGTGGTAAAGTTATTGTTCTTGGAGGAGATTTTCGCCAACTCCTTCCAGTCAAAATACGGGGCACACGTAGCGAAATTGTAAATTTATCAATCAAGTACAGTGCACTGTGGCGACATTTTTCAAAATACGCACTAACACAAAACATGCGAGTTTTGCCAAACGAAGTTAAATTTGCTAACTTCTTACTTGACGTCGGCGATGGACTCCTAAATGATTCAGATGACAACCTCGAAATTCCAGATCGTTGCCTGGCAACAGTGGATCAAGACATAGTTGTAAATACATATGCACACTTGATAAGAACGAAACGGTTCAAAGACGTGGCAAAATGTGCTATTCTCTCTGCTCGAAATGTCGACGTTGACGAAATTAACACAAGAGTCATGGATTTATTCGACAAAACTTCCGAAAGACTGTATACTAGCGTGGACAGTACTGACAATTGTGGTGATAATGACGCGGTCAACGAGACAATTTTGCCCGAATATTTGAATACACTTTCACCTCCAAGTTTACCACCTCACGAACTCCAGCTCAGAAAGTATGGTATTATAATGCTTATTAGAAACTTGAGCATAAATGAAGGTTTATGCAACGGTACGAGATTATTGATTTTGGAATTAGGTAATACGATTTTACGATGTGAGATTTTGTCTGGAGATAAAAAGGGAAACATCGTTTTTTTGCATCGCATTACTCTTTACTGTGAAAATGACTATCCCTTCTCTTTCAAACGACGTCAATTTCCTGTAAAGGTAGCTTTTGCTATGACTATTAACAAATCACAGGGACAAACGTTCGAAAAAATCAGTATCGATCTTCGTAAGGACGTATTTAATCATGGCCAACTATACGTAGCCTTTTCACGAGTCCGTTCTTGGGAAGCACTCAAAGTTTATCTTGGAGCACAGCGAATTGGAAATGTTGTTAAAAATTATGTGTACAAGGAATTGTATCGTTAAAAAAAATGCAATATGGTTATCGCAACATTTGGTCATATTCAATTTGAATTGTATGTATGCTGTAAACACGTTTGTAAAAATAGAAGAAATAAATATATTCAAAGCGTAACAGACATTTTCAATATTTATTAAACATTTTTTTGGTCAACTGCATCATATAGCATCAATATTTGTTCATACTATAATCAAGTCGTCCAAGGAACTAAGATTGTAACGTTGATTAGATAGATTTTCAGCGTAGTGAAAACGAATTTCATAGCAGATATGATCACAACGGCGTATATTTAATCATAAGTTATAAAAGAATATGGACTTTAAGAAAAATGTAAGAGCGCTGCAGCGCTACTAGGAAACCGCTCGCGCGCGGGAGCGCGCGTGGTGGACCCTAGTTGGTATTATAAAGTTAATTTATATTAAGGAGGTTGGCTACACACAACAATATTGCCGTGTTAAAAGCATAGGAAAATTCGAAATGATTAGAATTTAATGAAATTTGATGCGTATATTCTTTCGTATTCAATATGAATATACACATTTTAAAAAAATTTTCTTCTACATAGCTTTTGAGTAATTGAACAATAGAGTTTACATGCATAAGCATAGGATTGAGATAAATATATAGGTATATCTTTAGCATATTGTAAACTCCAATTATTCGACAACTATGCAGACGAAAAATTTGAAAAAATCTGTGTCATCGTATTCGATGCTAAAGAATGTTATCACCAAATTTTATTGAATTCTTATCATATTGTCGTACATAGAGAACCGCCTTAATACCCTGGTTTATGTTCAACGATTCTATTAGCAGACTGACTTATGAAAAGCGTCGCTATTTTTCGTCTCGATTGAGTTTTTGGGACTAAAGAGGTGATCATTTTATTGTCCGGGCCAAATGTTGAATAATAATTACGTCTTCTGCTGAAAAATGAACAGAATTTCATTGCATTTCAATGATGCAAACTTCAACATCATTAATTTTTGCCGTTTCGTCGAAGTTCCTCAATATCTTGTCCTCGTCTGCGGAACCTTCAAACGATTATTCGTCCATGTATTTTTATACACCTGAAGGAATTCCGCCACGAGTTCACGACACGAGGATTTGAAACGAGCAAGCACAAAACAAAAGAATAATGCATAATACGTGCGTATGTTCATATCACCGGCCGCGAAAATCCCGTCAGAGCGCGCTGTCATAAGCCGGCCGCAAAAATTGCTCTTCCCGGTCTGAAATGCGGCCCGAAAGTGCGTACTTTCGGCTAGAGGAGCAAGAAAAAAATTTTCCAATCGTTTCATCATGTTCCAATCGTTTCAAATCATGGAAAACTTAAAAGGGATGGCAGTAGCTTTAATTTCGTTTTTTTAAAGTTGCGTACGATTTTTTTAGCAAAATTATGCTATTTTTTCACAAAAATGACTCTTTTTCGAAAAAGCTTCGTAACTACAAAAACATAGAGTTTCTGTGAAATCGTCAAGATGATGAAAAGTTGCCGGCGAGCATCCTTTGTTCACTGAAATTTTTTCAGAATTTTTATTCGAGATTTTTTTGAATCATTTTTACTCGAAATCCTATTAAGAAAAGTGTCTTAACTCGGAAATGATAGGGTGTGTCGCAAAATATCAAGAGGAGAAATTTTCTTATTTTTGAGATTATAACTCGTTCAAATTTTTTCAGATTTTTTTTTCAACTTTTTTTCTATTTTAAAATAGAGGGGGGATAATTTGCAAACTGTCATTCTATCAAAATAAACTCAAATTTTTATGAATATTGTCAAAATTCATAAACTGAATGGATAAATCGGAAATATTTATCAAAAAACTATTAAAATCAGTAGGCATTGGTATTCCAATGCAAATATCTTCTAAATAGTTAGAGTAATCGATTAACCACAAGAGACCTTTTTTGTAGAGCGTTCAATTTCCTATAGAAATAATGGATACTCATTTGACAATAATTATTTTTTAGTAAGTTACAGAATTCCAAACAAAAAAGTGATTTTTCTTAAAATACTTCAATTTTTAAACTTGAATATCTCTTAAATGGTTAGCTTAATGGAAAAAGTGCAAGAGATCATTTTTGTAGAGCGTTCAATTTCCTATGAAAATTGACTATGCAACTGGTTGAACAATTTATTGGTGATAAGGTATGACCATTTTTGAATGAGACTAAATAAAAAATGGAAAACTACGATGAGCATCATCTTCCCGTTAATATTAAGAGCTCATACTTGGTGAGCACTTTCTAGAGGCGCCTAGCAACAAGTTTTCGTGTGTCAGATTCAAAAAAAAAATAGTCGATTTTTTTGACCCACCCTAATATATATATTGTTACGTCCCCGGTAAAATTATTCATGACTTACCGTGGTCGTAGAGTTGCTCCATTACTGTTTGGACGAGAATGCGCTCGTCCGGGATCCGGAGCTACGGGTGGGACTGGTGGATTTTGGCTTTTCATATTTAGAGTTTTATTGTTACCCGATTCACGCGTGGACGAACGGGTTTCGGACGTAGCGGGTTGTAATTACAAACACATCGCCACTTCACATAAATAATAACACTTATATTTTTTTATTGAAGTTGATTATAAATTTTGTGTTTACACTGGACCCCGACCATCTTGGTCGTGGTCCGTTATGAGTTTTACAATTTTGAATTTGGTTTCCAGAGCCTCGACCGTGGTGTGGTCGGGCTCCTGAGGAGAACTGCTCTTCTTCTCGAATACAGGCAGTTGTTCCCTATATCATTTTATAATAACGGAGTTCTCGACCATCGTGGCCGAGCTCCCGAATAGAACTGCTAATTGTCTTCCGACATAAGTAGTGCCTTGCACTTTTATATGATATTCATACGCGCACGAAGTTTGCGATAAGCCGGACTTCGCGCGTTCGGAAGGTGTAGAGCGTCTTGTCCACTACCGTGAGATCTCCGTCGTCAGCAAATTTAGTGGACGATCTCTGTGGAATCACAACGGTTAAGACGCTCTCACCCTGATAAAATTATTAGTAACTTGAACGAAATCCTAAGACGTAACAATATATATATGTGTACGTACGTACGAGCGTATTCGTATATATAAGTGAGCTACGATCTGGTTGACGATTTTTATTGCGGAAACGATGGTCTTGAGTTTCGCGCACCGTTCTCTCGATTCCCTTTGGCAACTGACGGATACCTGATGCTGCTTCGGGCAATGCTTCAACTCTTAAGTTTCAACCTGGGCTACATCTGAGTCGCCATATTGGTTTTAAAACGGTGATGAGTGCGCGCTGAGATTGTCGTTTGCGGCTAAATCGCATTCGCCATTTCCCATCGTTCTTGAAGTCTTTACGATCGACGTTGTCTGTGTACAACAATAATCCTCAATCGGAAGAATACTTATACGTAACTACATTTATATACTGTGACGTTATATTTTTTGAGTAACGTCACTTTAGAATCAAAAAGACGGATCTCCGGTATAAAATACGATTTTCCGTCTCTCCCGCTCGATGCTCCGGCCACACGACAACCTCACAGGGCTTTCTTTAAGAAATTATTGTTATTATTATTAATTTGCGTCTCGTCGATATTCTTTCTATATTTTTCATGCAAGTTCCCGGATAAACGACAGCTAAAATCATCGACTCGATCCCAGGAATTTAAATAAGGAAGGCCAATCATCGCAATATCACTGTATTTCGAGCAGGGCTCGTACAGCTGGCCAGTTCCCGATATTTTCAATTCCAAAGTCGAGCTTCATCGAGACGGTTAAACGAAGGAAGGCTCGAGAATTTTCGAGAACAAGGAATTTTCGGTTGGCTTCAGCGAGCGCACTCGTCTCCCGTTTCATAGATCAGGGCGGTATCGTACAACATATCTCCCGTGATTAATTCCAATTATTGTCATCGAAATATTTTCATCGAATATCCCGTGAAACATTGAGGTCCCGTCATTATTAAAATATTAATCGAGCCAGGGGTAAAGAATAATATAAACAACGTTGAAATAATGTCCCGATAAATTAATAAAATAATCGGTGCCCTGTCTAACGCTCGCGCGAATATTTCACGTGACGGACCTGTCAATCATGTGGGGGGAATTTTGGAAATTGGAAGGGCGAACGATCAGCTCGACGGCTCGCGAATTCCCGAATTCGAAGAGATTTTCGTGAAGTACCGAGCGGGACGGACGTGTTGTAAGAAGCTGGACAATACCGTGAGTTATCCCTTAGTCGCTTTCCGTCTTGGTTAGTCAGCTTCATTGTGGATTTATTCCTTAAGGAATAATTAATTATTGGATATAATGGACAATACGTTGTCTCAAAAGGATCTCGGGAAATTGGGTCACGGCGGCGGCTCCGCCACGTGTGATTTTAGACGCTATCATTTTCGTTTCTTTTATTGTTCCGAGTTCGACGTATTGCGAAACGGGTTTAGTTAAATTAAAATATTATCGGAAAATGAACGTTGTGGCCGTACGCGAAAATTCTCCCGTGTAATATAATTGTTCGTTAAAATTATTCGTTGGGAAGAATCGCGAGCAAGGGTAAGAGTGAGTGAGAGAGTGAGTAAGAGTGTGAACCGGCCGGTGAATTCGTGGATTCAAATAGCTCGACCGAGTAACCGATTATCGGGGGCTCGGATTTATTTATCGTAATTAACAACAATTTACCTCAATAACATCTTCGATAATTCTTGTCTACGAGTAGTTACGTAGCAAGAAATAAAGAGCTCGTGTGTTAGAGTGTAAAGAGTGTAGGATTCCGGCCGATGTTGAATGTGAGTTGACGAGTGTGCGTGTGTTCGTGATTTTTCCCCTCGAAATTCATAGAGTCTCGCGTTTGTTAAAATCCCGTAAGATATCGAGAATTAATCCCGAGCGCAACTATTTCTTGTATCATCAGATTTCATTCAAATAATCCCGTGTTAAAATTATATTTAGTTAAATAAAATATTGAAATTGTTATTGTTAAACGGTAACCTCGTGTCGTAAAATTATTTCTGGAATATTTTGAAATTATATCTGGAATAATCCTGCCCATCCGCTGCAGCAAAGCTGGTCAACTATCTTTTCTTCTTTTGGTCGTGTCGCTCAACAATTTTTGTAACAACCGAATTAAATAAACGGCCAAAGGAGGAAAAGTTTTGTGACATTAAGTTGGCTAAAATTGAGGATCATTGAAATTCTCGTCACAATACATATATACAATAGGGTGGTTCAAAAAAACCGACTATTTTTATTTCTTCAAAGCCCGGGTTTCCGTTGTTGCAGTAAGGTGAAAAAAGATGTCTGACAAAATTTGAGCCCTGAAAAAAATTTTTTAAAGGTCGCTCATCGCGACTTTCTTTTTCCCCTTTAAATAACACGGGGGAGACGTTACTAGCTGCTTTTGAATTTTATTCCTCGTTAACGGGTAAGGGTCCAACAACGCTCAAGGCGGTTTCTTGTAGGGATTTGAACGCTCTATAAAAAACGTGTCTTGTCATTTTACGATCAACTTACTCCTACGAAAGTTATTCGACGTCAAAATTGACTTTGAAGAAAATTTCGACATTTATTCACTTTTCCGGCAAAACTATCGACCTTGTCACAAAAATCTGTGGAAACTTTTTCGGAAATCATGTGCTTTTAGTCTCATATCATCTTCCTGGGTGATAAAAAAATTGAATAATTTAGAATACTAGAGGAAAACTGCGATTTCCGTCGATTAATTCGTTAAATTAACAAAGAATGATAATAAAACGGATAATATACACACCATACATACACAACAAAATATATTCAGTGTGAAAAACCCGATGTTTATTTCAGATTTTTTTTTTTACAATCTGGAAAGAGTCGACGATGTTCTTGAACGGTTTTTAACAAATATTGGTATTGTTCCTCGTTCTTTGTTTGGCAATGATTATACGCTTCAATCAAAGCAATACCACGTTCGGCAACATTGTTTACGACCTTTAGATTAAAAAAAAAACCCAAATTCTCCCGATAACTTTCATGGTGAGACCAGAGAGTTGTGTCTACATCAAGAAAGTCGTAAGGCAAATCAAACGTTTGGAAAAGTGACAATGATTTTTTAGAGACAAATTCACTCAAATCTTTCCCTAAAAACTCTTCCAACTTTTTCCCTTTAACAACGTGCCGCTTGTTAACTATAGAAGTGCCCTCCCGATTCCGGATTCTGTCACACATTTTTTTTTTCACGTCCACTGACACTTTTTCATCGAATAAAGCCAGAGGGGCCAGCTCTTCGTTCAAATACCATAAATGGTCTCTTATTTTTTTAAGAGCTTTCTGTGCGACCGGCAAGTTAACATTTTGATAAGAAATCAACTTTTTAAATAGTTCGAAATCATTGTTTGGTGCCTGAATAGCCGAAGTAGCCGTAAACCATATTTTGATGTAAAATAATACAACAAAAATGCAAACTTCACGCAGGCTATCAATTTCTCGTTTTGTCAATCGGAATTCGCTTCTAAAGATAAACATTTTCAAGCTGTAAATCGCTTTAGCCATCCACCGCACGTGGTGCATGGCTCCTGGACGTTTGAAACGAATTAGACGTTCCGCAAAACCATCTAAAAAAATCAACGATAACTCGAGAAGCTCCTTGTAGTCGTCCCTTGGCTGAGAAACCTATGGAAAAGGAAAACAAAACACGATGTTGAAGTTTGCATCATTGGGATGCAACAAAATTTTGTTTCAGTTGTTAATTTTCAGGTGAAATCAGAGGTAACATGTAATTTTCGTATAATTATAAAGATGTACCTCCAAACAATTATTGATGAAAGTAATTATTTCAAGTCTTTCATGTTTCCAGGCATTTGCTGCAATTTCATCTTTCATCCCACTTTTGAATTTCGATTGGTCAATATTACTCCAATAATTTTTGAATCGCACGAAAATTGCTACATTCGGCCTACAAGTTGTTTTCCAATACAATTCGAAAAACAGTCGTCAGAACGATTTCAAATATATGATGGCGACATGGCAACCAAATTATTTTTTGGCCCAACTTTCTTTCGATTTTCGCACATGCACCATTGTGAATACCTTTAAATAAATAATGACAACACAACGAATAAATGGATAAATCAAATAATAATAATAATGATAAAATAATATATCGTACCAGTATTAACTGATGTCGTATCAAAGCACATTGCTTTTATATATGGAGTAACATTCCAATCATCTAATGTACTAATGACACTTGAAGAGAGATTTTCTGAATTGCCTTCAATCATTTTTGGAACTCCAAGCAGTTGAGTTGTTTCAGAGGTGGATATTAGAATTGCAATTCTATCCACAGACTTCCCAGTAACAATATCACTTAGGATTTTGCCATCCCAATGGACTGTGTATCGGTCTTCAATTTTAAATTCCGCTTTCAACCCTTCTGCTATATCTTTTCTCAGTCTCATACGACCTCGCCGTATTGTACTGCTGCTTAAATTTAGGGTTTCTATGTCTAAGCCGACACTTGAAAAAGCAGCAGCTAAAACAAACGTAGCATTTCGACTACTGATGTTTGCTCGATCAAGTGCAGCGGCAAGTTCAGGGGTCATTATGTCACGTTTAGTCGGTATATTCCGTTGGACGATCTGTTCTTCGTAGTCAGACATGAACTCTGAATTTGGAGTAAAAGTCGTTATTGTTATCGTCGTGAGAGCTGATTCATGACGTGAAAGAATTTCCGTACTGGTCGCAGGTTGGCTAGGGTCTAAACATTAAAAGGTTTATTAATAATGATTACTAACGAACACGAGTAGAAAAAGTAAAATATTATTGGACGAATGACAATTAAATTTTGAATAATTTCATTACGACGAAATTTCACGTATACAAAAGGAAAAATAGTTACCATCGAAATCTAAATCCATTGGATTTTCTTCGAATTCTCCTGGTGAGCTATGTGAAACGCTTACATCGGTCAATCCGTATTGACCGGCTGATCTTTGAGCCTTTAAAAATGTTTGTTTGTCATCGTCGAGATCTTTATCCACATTTGAACGAGCAATATCAAATAGTTTCGCCGATTTTTCGATGAACAATGCTTCTTTCTTCTTCTGTGCCGGAGAGTTCTTTCGTCTTCTATTTTTGTTCAAATTTTGCCACGTATAAAAAATCTTCAACAGTTTTCCGATGGCATTCTTGTTTTTGAGTACTGGTATTCCAGCGTTCAGCCATTTCTCCTTAACTTTTTCGATCGTAATAGAAACACTTCGTTTTACCGATAAATTACACGGTTTCGTCTGATAAAAAAAGAGCGACATAACCTCCCGAACGGTTGGCAGTTTACGCCCCACTAATTTTTCGTTCATATCACCGATGAGATATATTAGATTCGCCATTATGAATAAATATTCAAAATGAACTCGAAAAAAACGAAAAATGAGTGGCAGTTCTAAGAGAAGCGTCCCATATTAACAGTAGAACTGGAGTGAGCAAGAAGAAATGAGTAAAGAAAACTGAAGTGTGAGCGAAGAGAACTAAAAAACGTCCTTTTCCGTTCTGCCGGTATCACAGGATGTTACCCTTACCGCAGAGCGATGATCCATTATTCCGAACATCATTATCACTCAATTCCTCCAACTCAATTATATTAGACGTTTCAATGTATACTTAATTCAAATGACTTTAAATTTGAATTTATATTTCATTTGCAAAAAAAAAAAAAAAAAAATGAACGCCCTAAATGAAATTATAAATGAAAGATGGAAAACTCCGATCCATTTTGGAATTTTCTCTAATAATGAGCATTACCTAATGACTTAATGAAACTTGGAATTTTTTTCTTAACATTTTGTGTTAATATCAAGAGACTCGGTAGAGTCTCGGGACAAGTACATTTGACAGCTCTGTCGTCTGCTGGCCCGAGGCTCGCCGGAGTATATTATCTCTGAATAAAGTAAAATTCGGTGGTGGGGGTAAAAACTGAAAGTCATTTTTTCGAATTACGAAGCTTAGGAAACAGATGATGACTTGAAAATGGAAATCGAGACAAATTATGAAATTGCCCTTCGATTAAGCCTTAATTGAACACGATTGATGGCGTATTTGCTGAGAAAAAACTTTGCACAGGGTCAAGATTATGCAAAAATTCTAACACATTGAAGGAATTGGTGTGTCTGTACACGCGCGCAGACGATACAATCAAAGGCGTTTTGATGCCCATCAAAACCCATTTCCATTGAAGCCGGTCTTCGGCGACAAAAGTAACGAGTTCCCATTGGTCCTTTCCTTTGTACCCATACCACGGAAAGTTTGACGGTAGTTTTGACGCGAGACGCGTAAACAGCGTGTTTTTTGCGAACTTTTCGTAGATCCGTGTTGACAGATGGTAAGGTCGGAATAATTCACGCAAAAAAAAAATATCAATTTGACCCTTTGAAACACACATTTTTCCTTACGTGCAACTAGCTCAAAACTTTGTACTCGGGGGTTTTCGGGATCGCTGATTATAAATCTGCACACAAAATTTAGAAATCCAAGATGGCGAATCCAATATGGCGGACAAAAAATGCAAAAATTGTTTGCTGATGCAAAATATGGTACTCGAGGGTTTTCGGGGTCGCCGATTACAAATCTGCGCTCAAAATTTAGAAATTCAAGATGGCGAATCCAATATGGTGAACAACAAATGCAAAAATTGTTTGATGAAAGCAAAATATGGTACCCGGGGGTTTTCGGGGTCGCTGATTACAAATCTGCGCCTAAAATTTAGAAATTCAACATGGCGGATCCAATATGGCGAACAACAAATGCAAAAATTGTTTGATGAAAGCAAAATATGGTACTCGGGGGTTTTCGGGGTCGCTGATTACAAATCTGCACCTAAAATTTAGAAATTCGAGATGGCGGATCCAATATGGCGGACCACAAATGCAAAAATTGTTTGATGAAAGCAAAACATGGTACTCGGGGGTTTTCGGGGTCGCTGATTACAAATCTGCACCCAAAATTTCGAAATTCAAGATGACGGATACAATATGGCGGACAATAACTGCGAAAATCGTTTAAGAAAAGCGAAAGTTGGCACGCGGGGGTTTTTGGGTTCACCGATTAACAATCTGCATGCAAAATTTCGAAATTCAAAATGGCGGATTCAATATGGTGGACCATAAATTCCAAAATTTTATGATGAAAGTGAAAGGTTCAGAAAAAAGAAGTGATATCCTGGCCAAAAATCCCCTGCCCGGGGAAAAAAACCTTGGACAAGTACATTTGTTGACCCCCGTTTCCATTTGTTTTCACAGAAAAAAACTACCCAAAAAAGTACAAAATTTTCAAAAAATTGGCAAGATCAAGAATGATTTACATTCAGCACCAAAATTTATAATATCAATAATAGGACAAGTATTTCATTGTCTCTTGAGGATGGAGTATTTTAAAAAAAGCAAAAATAAGTTCGTTATTGAAAAAAGTCACCAATGTATAAAAATAAAAATCGGTCCAAAAGAACAGAGTCCAGAAAAAAAATCAAAATAAAACAAAACGTGGAGAAAAAAATTGTAAACGAAAAAAATGAGATTGAAAAATAATTTCGGTCGTAGTACTTGGCGAGTTCGTACCATGAAAAATACATTACGTGATTCTACCTAAGCAAAAAACTCGCCAAGTACTACGGCCGAAATTATTTTTCAATCTAATTTTTTTCGTTTAAAATTTTTTTCTCCTCGTTTTGTTTTATCTTGATTTTTTTTCTGGACTCTGTTCTTTTGGACCGATTTTTATTTTTATACATTGGCGACTTTTTTCAATAACGAACTTATTTTTGCTTTTTTTAAAATACTTCATCCTCAAGAGACAATGAAATACTTGTCCTATTATTGATATTATAAATTTTGGTGCTGAATGTAAATCATTCTTGATCTTGCCAATTTTTTGAAAATTTTGTACTTTTTTGGGTAGTTTTTTTCTGTGAAAACAAATGGAAACGGGGGTCAACAAATGTACTTGTCCAAGGTTTTTTTCCCCGGGCAGGGGATTTTTGGCCAGTAACGTATTAATCGACGGAAATCGCAGTTTTCCTCTAAAAGTAACCTCGTATAGTAGTAGTATTCTAAATTATTCAATTTTTTTATAATCCAGGAAGATGATATGATACTAAATCACATGATTTTTGGGAAAGTTTCCACAGAGTTTTGTGACAAGGTCGATAGTTTTGCCGAAAAAGTGAAAAAATGTCGAAATTTTCTTCAAAGTCAATTTTGACGTCGAATAACTTTCGTACCAGTAAGTTGATCGTAAAATGACAAGACACGTTTTTTATAGAGCGTTCAAATCCCTACAAGAAACCGCCTTGAGCGTTGTTAGACCCTCACCCGTTAACGAGGAATAAAATACAAAAGCAGCTAGTAACGTCTCCCCCGTGTTATTTAAATGGGAAATAGAAAATCGCGATGAGCGACCTCTAAAAAAAATTTTTAAGGGCTCAAATTTTGTCAGGAATTCTTTTTCACCTTACTGCAACAATAGAAACCCGGGCTTTGAAGAAATAAAAACAGTCGGTTTTTTTGAACCACCCTAATATACAATAATGGATAAGAGAAACAAAACGGGATAGGAGCCTCCGGAGAATAGCGAGAACGATTGTTCTATGACAGGAGCTCTCGATGAACGCGGGAACGAGAAGTTCGCGAGTGAGCTCTTCGGAGACTCTGCTATATATGATGGCTTAAGGGATTCGTGACAATTTGGACCATCCTCACAATCACAGTATTGTTTTTAAGAAATTCTATCGTAATTGGTGTAGTGATGGTCCAGTTTAGAAACAGAATCTTTAATCTAGAGATTCCCAAACTATAGTCACGAATTGAACAAAGTTATGGTAAAAATAAAACTGTTTTCAAATATTGATAGAAGGCAGCGGAAAAAACCTATAATCCCTTTTGCTCTATATTTTCCATTTGGATTATTCGTCTTGAATGAAAGAAAAAAACTACTAAGCCTTTATGTATGTTTGTTCACGTGCATAATAAAAAAAGTATTTAAACTCAGTGAACGGATAAAAAATAATAAAATCCGCGTAAAATCGTGAATTTGTATTCTTTCAGTGCAGTTTCAGTGTTTCGTATTCAAGTGTAAACGATAGAATAGTGCGAAGACGTTAAAAAAAAAAAAAAATTCAACGTCAGTGGATGACGAAAAGTGTTAGGTCAAGAGATTTGTCAAGAGTTGTAAGAGTTGTAAGTAAGAGAGTTGTAAGTGTGTGGAGTGCGGGGTTACGTGACGCGATCATATTTTGAGAATTTTTTGTACTTCCACCCAAGTCGTTCTCAGGCGATAAAAGGAACGATTTCCGTTTGATCACGAATGATTCGTCTTCACCGATCCCGCGAAAAGTTCGCACGGTTTTCTTTAAACGTGTCTTTGTAAAAGTGTCAGTGACATCGAAAAGATAACCCCACTGTTGAATGAGGTTATTAGTCAGTTGTTGTCGGGAATCGCAACGTACTCCTCATCATCATGGAATATATACAGCATGCCGAGAATTCAACAACGAGATCAACGTCAAAGTACGAAGTTATTCGATTCTGAAATGTCACCGGTCTCGCCCATTCATTTTTACAGCGAAGACCGGTGTTGCAGTTCCTCAAGTTCGAAGGTATTTATTATTTATCATAGCAAAACTCTTTAGCTTATATACAGCATTTATTTATACAGCATGCCGAGAACTCATCAATGAGATTTACATCAAAGAACGATGTTACTCGATCCTGACATGTCACCGGTCTCGCCCATTTATTTTGACAGCGAAGACCGCTTGGAGTTCCTCAAGTACCAAGGTATTTATTATTTATTATCGAAAGACTCTATGGCATATATACAGCCTGCCGAGAACTCAACAACGAGATCAACACCAAATTACGAAGTTATTATTCGATCCTGACATGTCACCGGTCTCGCCCATTCATTTTTACAGCGAAGACCGGTGTTGGAGTTCCTCAAGTTTGAAGGTATTTAATATTTATCATAGAAAAACTCTTTAGCATATATACAGCATGTCTAAAACTCATCAGCAAGATCAACATCAAAAAACGATGTTACTCGATCCTGACATGTCACCAGTCTCGCCCATTTATTTTGACAGCGAAAACCACTTGGAGTTTCTCAAGTACCAAGGTATTTATTATTCATTATCGAAAAACTCTTTCGTATATATACAGCCTGCCGAGAACTCAACAACGAGATCAACGCCAAATTACGAAGTTATACGATCCTGACGTGTCACCGGTCTCGCCCATTCATTTTTACAACAAAGACCGGTGTTCGAGTTCCTCAAGTTCGACGGTATTTATTATTTATCATAGAAAAACTCTTTAGCATATATACAGCATTTATATTCATTTTGTATATAATATCAATAATAGGACAAGTATTTAAAGAAAAAACAAAAACTAGTTGGGCATTGAAGAAAGTCACCAAAATGTATAAAAATAAAAATCGGTCAGAAGATCAGAGTCCAGAAAAAAAATCGCAATGAGAATGAACTTGAAAAAAAAAAAAACAATTTAAATGAAAAATAATAGATTTTAAAAAAAAATTTCGGCCGAAGTACTTGGCGAGTTTTTTTGCTTAGCTTGGATCACATGATATATCTCTCATGGTTACGAACTCGCCAAGTACTCCCAACGAAATTTGTTTTTCTATTTATTCTTGTTTCGCTTGAATTTTTTTTTTCCAGTTTATTCTAATTCCGATGTTTTTTCTGGACTCTGTTGAACTTTTTCACTACATAAACAGAACACTGCACTACTGTGATCAACCAAAATGAAAGTTAAGTTTGGTGAATCATAGCTTTCATTATCTGATGTCACATGAGTGGAGTGTAGAGTCGATACTAAAATCATTGAAATAAATTCACAATATTAAAATGCAAATACGTAAAAACTCCAGGGTTTAAACGTGTTCAGAAAATAGGAGTGATATCCTGGCCAAAATCCCCTCCCCGGGGAAAAAAAATCCTGGACAAGTACATTTGTTGGTGACTCCCGTTTCCATCTGTTTTCACAGAAAAATCTACAAACAAAAATCTACCCTCCACCAAAAATTCAAGGTCCTAGAAAAATCTTATAGAAAAAAGAAGAAAAAGAAAAAAGAAAAAGTGAAGTAAAGGAAAGAGTAAAGAAACACAAGGAAAAACACTCCAGAACGACTACCCTCAAAAAATCAACAACCCTGAAATAATAAAGGATAGAGAAAAGCCCCAAAAAAAATTCCCTCAAAAAAATAGAGAATAGAAAAAAACCCCAGAAAATATCCTCTTATAAAAAAATTGAAAAGACTGAAGAAAATAAAAGAAAATGTACAAATGGTACAATAATATTAATAAAAGTCCATGATTTTCGTTCAGCACTAAAAATTTTTTTATCAATAAAAGGACAAGTAACCTATTGATGTCTGAAAATCAATTAACGAGAAAAAAGAAAATCCTTACAAAAAGATACGCCTCAAAAAATAATAATAAAAGTTCATGATTTTCGTTCAGCACTTACATTTTTTTTATCAATAAAAGAACAAGTGTTCCATCGATGTCTGAGAATTGAGTAACGATAAATAAGAAGAAATCAGTTGTCGCTGGAAAAGAGTTGCTAAGTTACAAAAATAGATTTGAAACGAAAAAAGTCTACATTTCATTTACGTACAGGATTAAAATTTACAATATCAATACTCGGACAAAAATTTCAATGTTATTTATTAAAATTTACAATATTAAACTTATACAAAAGTTTCAATGGTATTTAATTAGTCATCCATGCCCCTCGAATTTCCGGATACGCGATTGTCCCACTTTGTTCCCCTGATTGAAATAGAAAAGTTTAAATATAAAATTTTATTTTCGCAAATTGCTCTAGACTGTCGCGCATGTACGGCGGCTCAGCGGTGCGACGCTTGACTTACAATCTATCAATGGGTTATCTAGCACCCTTGGATTTCCAGAAGTGAAATTTTTCAACACCATTCCACGATCGGATTTGAAAAACTTTAGCCAACGCGGAAAAATTGCAAAAATGGGCCACAGGTTATGTAACTCGAGGCCACCAATATTTTTTGATTGGTAACAATTTGTTAAACGTTCACCACCGTACGTTGAGCGTATGCGCACAGAGTACTTGTCCGGCTCATAACTTTTTATGCAAATTGCTCATTCAAACAAAAGTCCGCAAATAAACCTATATAAAAAATAAAAATTGACATCAGTTTTTAATTTCTTAATAACATTCAATGTTGATTAAGATTATTAAGTGTTATTATTATTAAGAATCAAGATTTTAAGTATAATTGAGAATTAAATAATAATTTATTCTTATTGATCGGGATACATCTAGTCCGCAAATACCTATATAAACAATAAAAATTGAAACCAATTTTTAATTTCTCAATAACATTCAACATTGATTAAAATTATTAAGTGTTATTTTTATTAAGAATGAAGATGGAAGTATAATTGATTAAGATTATTAAGTGTTATTATTATTAAGAATTAAGATTAAAGTATAATTGAGAGCTAATTTACATTTAATTCGTAATGACCGGGATGAGCAGGTTTGCTCATCCCACGATGCAGCGACCATAGTTCCAATGAATAGACACTTCATGAACAGTCATTCTCATAACAGAGTTTTGAAACTGCGCATATTTGTGAATAAATATTATTCAGCTGTTCCTTCTATATAACGTTCTTTCGATAAAACTTCCGAAAGAGCAATATCATATTGTGATATGAATTATTTAAGACGTTATCAAGGAAGCATGCTATGAAAAGAATGTATCGTTCAAATAATAAAAAAAAAAAAAACATACAATGACAAGTGCTTTGTCTCTGCCAAGGCTATTATTTTGTGGAGAGAGTAATTTGAGACCTTATGGAAGCTGCATCAGAAGCTTAGAAAAACAAATGTTGCAGTTAAAATAAAAAAGTGCACACAACGAAAAAGCACTTTCGTTTTGGCAAGCGATTCCTGATTTTTGTTTGAATGAGCAATTTGCATAAAAAGTTATGGGCCGGACAAGTACTCTGTGCGCATACGCTCATCGTACGGTGGTGAACGTTTAACAAATTGTTACCAATCAAAAAATATTGGTGGCCTCGAGTTACATAACCTGTGGCCCATTTTTGCAATTTTTCCGCGTTGGCTAAAGTTTTTTAATTGCGATCGTGTAATGGTGTTGAAAAATTTCACTTCTGAAAATCCAAGGGGGCTAGATAACCCATTGATAGATTGTAAGTCAAGCGTCGCACCGCTGAGCCGCCGTACATGCGCGACAGTCTAGAGCAATTTGCGAAAATGAAATTTTATATTTAAACTTTTCTATTTCAATCAGGGGAACAAAGTGGGACAATCGCGTGTCCGGAAATTCGAGGGGCATGGATGACTAATTAAATACCATTGAAACTTTTGTATAAGTTTAATATTGTAAATTTTAATAAATACCATTGAAATTGTTGTCCGAGTATTGATATTGTAAATTTTAATCATGTACGTAAATGAAATGTAGACTTTTACCGTTTCAAATCTATTTTTGTAACTTAGCAACTCTTTTCCAGCGACAACTGATTTCTTCTTATTTATCGTTACTCAATTCTCAGACATCGATGGAACACTTGTTCTTTTATTGATAAAAGAAATTTAAGTGCTGAACGAAAATCATGAACTTTTATTATTATTTTTTGAGGCGTATCTTTTTGTAAGGATTTTCTTTTTTCTCGTTAATTGATTTTCAGACATCAATAGGTTACTTATCCTTTTATTGATATAAAAATTTTTAGTGCTGAACGAAAATCATGGACTTTTATTATTATTATTGTACCATTTCTACATTTTCTTTTATTTTCTTCAGTCTTTTCGATTTTTTTATAAGAGGATATTTTCTGGGGTTTTTCTCTATTCTCTATTTTTTTGAGGGAATTTTTTCTGGGGCTTTTCTCTATCCTTTATTATTTCAGTGTTGTTGATTTTTTGAGGGTAGTCGTTCTGGAGTGTTTTTCTTTGTGTTTCTTTACTCTTTCCTTTACTTCACTTTTTCTTTTTTTCTTTTTCTTCTTTTTTCTATAAGATTTTTCTAGGACCCTGAATTTTTTGTGGAGGGTAGATTTTTGTTTGTAGTAAATATATATAAAACCGAACACTATTCGAACCGATTTAGCTGTGATGGCTTCGACATAGAATGGCAGTGTGTTCTCTCTGCGATCGGTGCCAATTATCAAAGAAGTGAGATCAAACGACATTAGATTTATTGGTGGTATCGTCATGTATGTGTCAGATATGTTTATATACATGTATATGTGAGTGTGTTTCTATGTATTCGAATATTGTGGTACGGAGGATTTTCCGAGGTTGTAGAAGAGCGATCCAGTTATATGGTTTTGTGGGATGTATGGAAAACCTGATAGAGCAGCTATTTTAGCAATCGATCGTGTATTTGGCCGGTAACAAAGTGGTATAAGATCGACTGGAAAAATCGAACTGGCCCGATCTTTCGGATCTCTGTGGTCGGTGATGAACGGGGACCGATCGATCGAATGCACATATGCGCTTGTCGGCAACCTCGATATACTGGAATATGCATGCACCTACATGCAGAAAATCTATATTTCCAGGATGTATAAATATGTTTGTGTTAGTAGCACTCTATGCCAGTTGTTCCGATGTTTTTCGGGTGTCGCGATATTTCGATGGGCTTCCGAACGCAAGAGAGTAATACCCGGTCGGAGAACGAAATGCTGACCACCGAGCTATTTGACTCCATGTGGTTACTCGCATCTCCAGACAGACTGAATTTTGCATCTCCACTCATTCAAGTTTTAATGTGTTTTTGCGGCGTCAGTCATTCAGGCTTAATCAGCAATCGTTTAAAGGTCTGTTTCCCGGGGCATATGACTACAACGTTAGTGTCCCACAGTCGTTTAATTTTTTATGCTTATATATATGTATCTATGTAAATACATAGGTGAGTGAACGTGTTCTCTTTGTATTTGTCGCACAGAGAATGCCACAGAAAAGCAACGACACAAGCTCTGCTCAAATGCATCCAAACGAGCTTCATTCGAACTATTGAAATATATATTTGTACGTATAACATATATTTATATATTCCGTGTATACAAATGGGTACGAGAAACACAGCAATATTGGCTGGACGTTCTCTCTGACGAGAGCGTATTAATTATAACTCTGGTCAGAGGAACATCAAGAGTTGCGTTCGCGGATACCTGCGATAAATTGTCGGTTTACCAGCAAATCTCATTTCCAAACCCTCTCCGCCACCTTTTACTCCCACCTCTCTTACTCCATGTATTCAACATTTTTTCTCTCCTCTCGTTTGTCCTTGCCCGTCTATCGGTTCCCAGCAGTTATGCTCACGGAATACAGACAAACTCTGGACAAACTGACCCCAAAAAATTCTCTCTCTCCCTCTTTCCTTCTGTTTCAATATGATGTTCTCTCATTTCTACCGTATATACGGACATGGAATTTCTCTCTTCCATCTCCTCAACCCTTCATTCACCCTATTTCCTCGTTTATTTGTACATTTTCCTCGCGTATTTACCTGTCGTACGTCATTTTGGTCCCCTCTTTACCCTTTTTCTCTTTTTATTTTTTACCCTCGTTTTCCTACGCTGAGAAGAGAACAACCAAAACTCGTCGCCTGCTGCTTTGTGACAGGAAAAAGTCGCATTGTTCAGCGCGAAAATATCGCCATCGCAAACCACCCTCTCCCTCCTATGAACGATCGACTACTTCCACTTTTCCACTCTATTGTTTCGGGCAAAAATTGGAACCACCTCTTGTACACACTGAGAACAGCAACCTCCAGTAGCTCTGGAATCTCTCCCGATGAATGTGCTTATGTAAAATCTATCGCCGGTTCAGTTCATCCTCATCGTCTATGTAGTCACAGATTTTTTTTCCTTTCCCCCGTAGAGAAAATTGATTTTCTTTCATTACTCAAAATTATTAAATGAACGTTAAAATATTGTGTTTTTTCTATCATCATTATTTTTAGACGATCAAATTTTGTATCGTAGGATTGAAAAAATTTATTGAATTTCGTGAGAAAAACTTGAAGATCAAGATACGTTACGAACAAAATTTGTTCGCCAAAATTTATTTTCAAGGCTGTGTGTGCTTGAAACAATTTGAGAAGATAATTATTGATGAGTCATTTATTCCGTTGAATTTTGGTCAAGAAATTGGAATTATTTGAGTCGCCGTAGCCTTCATCGGGTTACGTTAATTTTAAAAAATACAAAAACAAAAAAGTCATGAAAATCGAACATTTTCATTCCCGTTACACTGAAAAGGTCGCTCAATTTGATTTCTTTACCAGATTACGAAAAAACGTTTTCATTTAGAATTTATCTCTTTCGCATGGTTTTAAAAAAATGAATTTGAATTTACATCAGTTTCACTTTTAATCAGTAAATAACTTTGCAAATGGATTCAACTTATCAAATAAATATTTGCGTGAGTCTCAGATAAAATTTATTTATTTTTAGATTCAAAATATAACGACGTGTATGAATGAAACAAAAAGATTTGCAACAATCGATCAATCCATAATTTGGTTTCATTTTGACAGTTTCTCATTATATTCTGTGTGTAAATAGACGTTTATTCTCTTAGCGTATGCAGAAATAGTTGTTCCAAAATTATAGACATTTCGAGCCAAAGTGAACTAAAATTTAGAAAAAAGAACTTTGACTTCGATACGGCCGGGCGACACTGTGCCCGCCCAAACCTCTCTTATCGCTATCTTTAAATAACATGTTTTTGAGCATATCTTGATGAGTGAGCCAATAAGGAAAAAAACGACATATTATTGTCTGTTTTTCCGGCTCAATCCTCGGTTTCATTTAGAAGGAACTTACGGTTGTAATTAAATTTCGTCACACCTATCAGTTAAACATCTATAATCTCTCGTTTATGTAACGATTGGAACAAACATAAAATTATACGTAGTTTGTGTCGTGTCAGAAATTACTATAAAAGTCGAGTCTACCTTACATATTAAGTTATTCGCTGTAAAATGAAAAAGACGTAAAGACTGTAGTTCGAATAAAACTTAAAGTTCAATTCAATCATCGTGAATTTTTAAATAGTAACCGGCTTGTATTTTTGAATGTTACGCATGGGGTTATTTCGATCCATGACCCTTGGGCTTCTCGTCCTTGGGTCAGTCGCGTTTGCTAAAACAGTCGAAACAGTCGCTAAGCAGGTGCAGAACGAAAAGGTAAGTGGAATATTCATATTATAGAGGAATACAAAATGGTTGATTCTCAACTTTTACGAAAAAAACAACCGAAACTGTAACGGAGGCGAATGCTGATCTATTAGCAAATTTACACTTTTTTTTCTAAATATTTTCCAAAAATATTATAACAGCTTTGCAATACCGGTGTTAAAATCGACGTAAATATATAATTTGATCATTTTCAACACACGATAACTATAAAACCAACAATAACGCAACCTTACGACTGTCCTAAACAATCCTAACAGACTTTGTCAAATGATTTGTGATTCTCGTACATTATTACAATATTATTATTGTTGTGGCAAACGAAGCCATTGGTTTAACAATCGATCATTAATTATTGAATTAAAATGATTCAAAAGATATTATAGCTGTATTGGCTATTGTGTTCGTTTGGATTTGTTCGATGAGTTGCGCTTTTGTTTCCATTTGTTTGGGTTTGATTATTTCGTTGTATTGGCATTTTTTGTGGCTCGGAGTTTTTTCATTGGTGTCTAGTTACGGAACTTAGACCAAGTGACGGTGCCAAAACTATAAAAGCGTGTTAAAATATTCGTGATTCTGTGAAATGAAAAGCGTGACTATAATTATGCTTAAAAATAGTATACGATCCTGGCCAAAAATCCCCTCCCCGGGGAAAAAAACCTTGGACAGGTACATTTGTTGACCCCCGTTTCCATTTGTTTTCACAGAAAAAAACTACCCAAAAAAGTACAAAATTTTCAAAAAATGGGCAAGATCAAGAATGATTTACATTCAGCACTAAAATTTATAATATCAATAATAGGACAAGTATTTCATTGTCTCTTGAGGATGGAGTATTTAATAAAAAGCAAGATCAGTTGGTTATTGAAAAAAGCCGCCAATGTACAAGAATAAAAATCGGTCAAAAGAACAGAGTCCAGAAAAAAAATCAAGATAAAACAAAACGTGGAGAAAAAAATTTCAAACGAAAAAAATTAGATTGAAAAATAATTTCGGCCGTAGTACTTGGCGAGTTTTTTGCTTAGGTAGAATCACGTAATGTATTTCTCATGGTACGTACTCGCCAAGTACTTCGGCCGAAATTATTTTTCAATCTAATTTTTTTCGTTTGAAATTTTTTTCCCCACATTTTGTTTTATCTTGATTTTTTTTCTGGACTCTGTTCTTTTGACCGATTTTTATTCTTGTACATTGGTGACTTTTTTCAATAACCAACTGATTTTACTTTTTATAAAATACTCCATCTTCAAGAGACAATGAAATACTTGTCCTATTATTGATATTATAAATTTTAGTGCTGAATGTAAATCATTCTTGATCTTGCCCATTTTTTGAAAATTTTGTACTTTTTTGGGTAGTTTTTTTCTGTGAAAACAAATGGAAACGGGGGTCAACAAATGTACCTGTCCAAGGTTTTTTTCCCCGGGGAGGGGATTTTTGGCCAGGATATCACTTCTTTTTTCTGAACCTTTCGCCTTCATCAATAAATTTTTGCATTTATGGTCCGCCATATTGGAACCACCATTTTGATTTCCGAAATTTTGGGTGCAGATTTGTAATCGGCAACCCCCAATCCTATTTCCCTGAGTACCAACTTTCGCTTTCATATCAAACGATTTTCGCAGTTATCGCCCGCCATATATTATCCGCCATCTCGAATTTCCAAATTTTGATAGTAGATTTGTAATCAGCGACCCCGGAAACCCCCGAGTACCAACTTTCGCTTCCATGAAAAAACGTTTGAATTTATGGTCCCCCATGTTGGATCCGCCATCTTGAATGTCTAAATATTGAGTGCAGATTTGTAATCACCGACCCCGAAAACCCCCGAGTACAAAGTTTTGAGTTAATTGCACGTAAGGAAAAATGTGTGCTTCAAAGGGTCAAATTGATATTTTTTTTACGTGAATTGTTCCGGCTTTACCGTCTGTCAACACTCGGATACAAATTTGCGACACTGACGTACAAATTAGTTCAAATTTTGCCCACGATTCGTGTTACGCGCAACCAAAAACTTTTCGTCGAATAGGAACAGCGGGATATGTCGTCAGTTGCGACCAATCAGAAAAACGCCACCGTCACGAGGCCTTTCTCTGTGTCGTATACATACACGCACGCACACTTCGATCATTGCATAATTTTGCCTGTGCAAAGTTTTTTCTCAGTGATTACGGCATCAATCGGGTTGATTCATGGCCCAATCGAGGGGGGATAACTTAATTAGTCTCCAGTTCAAATTTCAGATCATGAAATTACCCCTGGGCTGCGTAATTCAAGAAGATGTCTCCCCCCACCACCGAAATCGCTTTATTACGAGATAATATACTCGAGTGACTCTCAGGCCAGCAAACGACAGGGCTGTCAAATGTACTTGTCCCGAGACTCTGCCGAGTCTCTTGATACTCGTGATCTAAGTAGCCTATTATTGTTTAATAGGCTACTCGCTGCGCTCGGGCGCTAACTTCACGCCGTGCATTTGAGTTGCATTGAGGTCACACGTATCGTAATATACTATAATTTTATAAGTTATCTATGGTGGCTTCAAAGTAGCTAGTGGCACTCTTGGAAAGTTATATGTTTGGCCCTATCAACAAAAATCTACTGTCTATAATTTTGCTGGTGACTAATCTCATCAGTTTTAAAATTACATTTTTTTACCAACCAAACGGTTTAAATATAATCGGTAAAAATTTCATGTCTAACATTTCTCGTTCATGAAATTATTTGAAATGCTTTTCTATTTTTTTCAACTACTTAGTTCGAATAATTGAGAATTGTTATGCGTAATTTCAGGGCGCTAAATAAGCTATCAGTGGAGGAGAATTGGGTCTAGATGTTATTGTTCAAATCTATAAAAGAATTCGTAGTTTTTTCAATTTTCAAAATATCACTATACATAATTTCATAAATTTTTTTTTTCATAGACTATCAATGGAGGTTCCAACTTAACCACCGGAAATCTTGGACTGGTATGTATCAAATGTTTTATCAAATTTATTTCAACACTGTCGAGGTCGTATGGTCGACTTTTATTGAAGCTGCGACCAAGGCCAGCCTCAAATAAATGAGAAAAGATAATAGTTCAACGTTTCAAGGAAGTTCAAGTGGTTTAATTAGGTCAATTTTTTTTCTTTTTTATCAAACTTCTGAAATATGTATCCACGGTCTAGAGCCATTTTTCAGAAGCATAGTTTTATTAAATACACGTTTGTTTGCAGTTTGTCATATGAATTATACATAAAATACAAAAAGAATATAATTGAATTGAGTGTGGATTCGTAGTTAATAAATCAAATGGGGTTGGAATATTAATTTACGATGGATTTTATTCAACTAATCATTGGAAAAATCCAAAATTCTTAATTTCAATTTCGATTTATTTATTCCCTCCAGCAAACGACATTGAAACCTACGACACCGTGCTATGACAAACCATCCAACTTCACAACATTTGAAACGGACGACGGTTACACTGTTTTGAGCAATTTTGTGGCAATGAGCAAGAAGTTCAGCTGTTTGGAAAGCGTAACCTTTGTAACACACGGTCACTTCAGTTTTCTCGACAGTCTCGAGCCGTTAGTGCTAAGATGGCTCGCTCCAATTTCGATTGCCATTTTTGCGCCTGGAACTGATTTTGGGGATACATTAGATTCGATTAGATATCTAAGAACTTGCTGCAGCCCTCTCATTTCTGAGCTTGTTTCGTTTCACGTGTATTTTCAGGGCTACCACATACCTCAAAATGCAAGTATCTTCTTTTTTTTCATTCGTTTCTACAATGTTTTCGTTAGTCACGCCGACGTTACATTTTAAAACCTTAACTCTTTATAGAAAGTAAAAACCGACAACATTATTTTCTATTATTATATTGTTTATTTTGTTTTGCCGTTTTACACGATGTGTAGTAACCATAGCAAGAAAAATTTGTTTTTGTTTCAATTTTTTTTTTTGTTTTTCATTCAATCATTCAAATAATTCAGATATCAGAGAGCAGAAAAAAGGTTCTTTCTGAGCCCTACGACTGCAGAATGGATCCACCATGGAAGACAATCTCCCGCACTGAGATGTATAAAAACATACACAGCCTCGTTTACCCCGTGAACGTGGGTCGTAACATTGCGAAAGAAATGGCACCAACTCATTATATTCTTGTAGCCGATATCGAGATGTATCCGAGTCTGAATTTAGCCTCACAGTTTATTGATATGATAGCAAGGAACGATCAAGCAGAACTCTCAACAACGAATCCAAAAGTCTTCGTACTACCGCCTTTCCAGGTCGAAAAAAACAGTACAGTGCCATCTGATAAAACCGAACTTGTGAGTACCGTCGTTGTTTACTTTTCATTAGGTAATCTCTAATGAAATTTAAAAAAATGGTTTTGAATAGTAAAGATTTGGAGTGGAAAAACCAATGAATTGATGGAAGGGAATAATATTTTTTTAAACTTTCCATTTATACATTAGGGTCGCCGCGAGCTAAGTATTTGGTAGTATAATCTGTGACTGTCGTCTGATTAACTGATCATAGCCGTTTTTATCCATTTCGCAATGTCGAGTAAAGAGTAGTAGCAAAAAATTAAGACTAGGGTGAAATCAAAACCCAACGCGGCTAAAAAAACCTTGCTGCTACAAATACTTTTTTGTGCTTGTTCAAAAAACATATCTGTATGGTTTTCGGAATAAATTTTATAATTAAATTCACACATTAATTCGTTATAGATCGACATGTTGCAAAATGGAACAGCTGTCCCGTTTCACCAAAAAATATGCTCAACGTGCCACGCTATACCAGAATTTGAACCATGGAAACTTGACTCACTGTCCAATACTCTTAGAGTGTTTCACACGGAGAAAAGAACAGGCAAATATGCATACTGGGAGCCAGTATATATAGGTACGGCTGAGGATTCCATATACGACGAAAGGTTAAGTTTGGAGGGAACACATGACCAAAGAGGAAAAGTAAGTAATCCCATTAAGGCGATTTATCAGTTGCAGCAGTGGGGAGTCGATAACACGTTGTTCTCCTTTGATGACAGTGTTACGTCCTAGCCTAAGCTAGACGCCCCCATAATTTTTTTTATTACATTCAACCTTCTTTCAATCATCAGCAGGTAAACTCGCTTACCTGCTTCATCATTCGTCGATAATAAAATATATAATTAATTATAAAATGAGTAATCAAGTATGTACTCTTGCAATAGTACATACTCTCTATTATTAATATATAAAATATCAGTATAATAATACGCATAGACCCAGGCATAGACAGCCTTTTCTTTTACACAAGGACAATAGACCATGTGTTGCTCGAGCGGTTCGTAACCGGCAACCACTTGAAAAGCCATAAAAGCCTTAGCTCGAACTACCCAAACCTTCACCTAACATTTTCCCAGCAAAATACAGAGAAATATAAATCAATTATTCTCTATCTCTCTCATAGTAAAAGATAAACCAATAAACCCTAAAACTCTACGAACCAAAAACATCAACTCATAAACAATCCCACGACTTTCTGTCGCCTGACCAAAACTCCAAAACCTTATCCTAAAGAAATAATAAAATCGAACAATAGTCCTATTATACGACGATTCGATTTCCTATGCAACTTCACTAGGAAGTCATATATCAATTAACTCCTCGTTATCCGAAACAACGCCTCGCGTTCACCAAAATTCAAACGCTAGGCGAGATAAACATTTCCCATGCATGCAATCAGCACAAACACGTGCAGCCGTTCGAGACTAGAGCGATCACACTCGATAGTCTTACTCATAACCCAAACAATACACAAAGTCCAAACGCTAAATGACTTTTCTTCCAATCATCTTTCCAGAAAAGTCTCCCCCACTAACCTAATCCAATCACAAAATAACGACACCAAATTAACAACCCTTTAACCAATCCGAGTAAAAACTATAACAAATCTAAACCCTTCCACATCACCTTACCCCCAAAAAATCTAACAAAGAACTCGAACTCTAACTACGAATTGTAAAATTACTTTAGTTAGTTAGCATCGAGAGTCCGAACATTCAACTTCACTAAAAAAACCTCAATCCCGCGACAGTTATATAAATTGTACGCGAACTCTAAAAATCAAACTCGACTCTTCGAACTCCGAATTGTGAATTATCATTTCTGTTAATAATAGCTAACTCATAAAACTCAATATCAGTAAAAGTGTAAAACCAGTGTTAACCATGTGTAACAAATATCAACTCCGTAAATATTGAATAAATAGAATTATATTTATATTTAATCAAAGACAGTGTTAATCTTTTATTGAAGGAACAATATTGAACTCCTTTCACATCAACGTTCTCAAACCTCAGTCTACAAAATACTAAAAACCCAAATCCTTAAAACAATTAAAAATATAGTATCCTAAATCGGAAATCGCGGAGACCCAAATCAAAAATCCCAAACGCAAAAATCATTCGGGATTCAAAAATCGCGGTCAAGCATCAAAACCTCCGTGGATCCAACGATCCCACCTCTCGGGACGTAACAAAATACTATATTAAAAACTGGTGGCAGCGGAAAAACTACGGAAAATCACTAAATCAAAATACACCACTTTTAATTTTATATTAAAACTGGTGGCAGCGGAAACTACGAAAAACCACGTACCATAAATCATCGAAATCTATTCAATTCAAATTTCCCTGGAAATTTGCTAAATCAATCTACACCATTTTCAATCGTATATTTAAACTGGTGACAACGAAAAACACAGACATTCATAAAATCAAAACCCAGTTTTAAGTCTATATTAAAACTGATGGCAACGAATAAACCACGAAAAATCACACAAAATACGAACTCCACAAAATCTATAAGTTAATCAAGTATCAAACAATATCTAATTGTGATACTGTCGAACATCTTCAAAAGTGAAATAAACCATTTTTAAGAATATATAAAACTGGTAATAGTGACAATCTGTGAAAGACATTATCGTGAAGAGTGCAACTCAGTTCACGCCCTCGTATAACAACACTCGAGACGACTACACGGATCCAAGGCCATAAACCAGCTGTGCAGCGAAGAGCAGGTCAAAAACACCAGCAGCAACGAGCCTCAAGAGGATCAACACGACAACTCAACAACAGGTTCAACGGCACGCGTCAACGTTCTTCAAGATCTTCAACCCGTAAGTCATAAAATTTACAATATCCATGGACAACCAAGAAGCCATGGACATTTCCGGGATACACGGCATACAAAATCCAGCAGGTCAACAAAATCCACAAGTTGTTATAGATGTAGACAGATTAAGTCAGCAAGTAGCAGCAAATATTAACAGACAAAATGCGCCTAATCTCAACCAAACATTTGATAACCCTGCTTATCCAGCGCATGCAAATTATAGGGATTTCACTAGATACTTGCCAGAGTTCGATGGTACACCCAAAAATTGCTCACTCAATACCTTCATCAATTATTGCGAATCAGCTCGAGAGTATGTTCCGATAATAACGGAAAAGCCCATAGTTACATTATTAAAAAGCAAATGTAAAGGCATAGCTTGTGAAAGTCTCGAAAGTTTCAACGTTCAAACAATAACTGAATTAATTAACATCCTAAGGAACAGGTTCATTGCATCCAAACCACTATTCACGTGGATATCAGAATTGCACACTCTCGAACAGAAAGATAAAGAATCATTACTAGCTTTTTACAGTCGTATGAACCTTCACTTAAACGAGACGAAACAAGCTATTGACCTCTCCAAGGTACAAGACCCAGAAGGAGCAAAAAACTGGGCTCGAGACATGGCAATTGACCAGTTTCGTAGAGGGGTAAATCCAGCATATCGTCCCCACATTCCTTGCACAGTTTACCCGACGCTTGAAAACATTTATCAAAGAGTGACAGAAATCGAAAGAATGATTGGTCCAATAGAAACAAAAAACACCAACCAATCAACTTGCTTACCAATAAACCCGTACAATAATAAAAATCAGAGTCCCAGAAATTCCTCGAATCAACAGTCGAACAAAAAACCCGACAAATTCTGTAATTTTTGCAAGAAAACAAACCACGTGACGGACGACTGTTACGCACTCAAAAGACAAAATAATTCGAACACAACAGAAAACAAGAGTAAAGTCGTTTGTAATTACTGCAAAAAACCGGGACACGTAATAAATGAATGCCGCAGACGAGCGTACAACAACGGTAGAAACGCAGAAGCGAACCCGAATAAACAGCAGGGAAACGAACAAGCGACCCCTCGACCAGGTGCGTCGACGGGACCAAACCAATAAACGCACCAAAACTCGAAAGACCCGAAGTAATAAAACAGACTATCCTTCGGGCTAATTGCAATCTCAGCGTAACCTCAGATAATTATAACGCGCCAACAATAATCATAGAGTCACGCGATTTAATCAACCAACAAACCCTTTTTCTCGCAGACTCGGGATCGCAATTAAATTTAATAAAAATTCAGAACATCGCTAATAAAAATCTAATAAATGATTCAATCATTTACGAATTGTATGGTATTTCAAATTTAGATAAACCAAAAACTCTCGGTCAAATTAACATCGCGATTTGTGGAAAGTCGGAAGTATTTCATCTCGTTAGGGACGATTTCCCTGTAGACTTCGACGCAATACTTGGTCATGAGACACTCGGTAATAATAGAGGAAAAATTGACTGGAATGAAAGGTGTGTGCAAATCAATGACGTGCAAATACCATTCACAAACACGGAATCATTTCTGCTCAAGGCCAGACAGAAAATGATCATGTTTGTACGAATACGTAACGCACTAGAGACAGGTTATGTACCTCGCATACCATTTCCAGAGGGTATTTACGCAGGCGAAGCCTTGGTAAAAAATACTAACGGCAAAGCTTACCTCTATGCCATCAATACCCTCGATAAAGATGTTAAAGTAGATGTTCCAATAATCTCACTCTATCCTTTTGATATGAGCACAGATGAGAACAATCAAAAGAATATAAATTCCGCAATCGGCAAAGCCAAAAAACACGAAATTCCTCGGACGCGAGAAAATCGTGCAGAAAGTGTGATAAACCTTTTGCGTCTTGACCATCTTAACGACGAAGAGCGTAACGCGGTATCAGCACTTGTTGCAGAAAATGCAGACCTCTTCCATATACCGGGCGAGCCTCTCAGATCAACTAGCGTGTGCAAGCACAGAATAATTACAGTGGATGACAAGCCTGTCAATACGAGACAATACCGACATCCACCTTTCCAAAGACCTGAAATTGAAAAACAAATTAACGACCTGTTAAAATTAGATATCATAGAGTCATCAAACTCACCGTACAATTCACCGGTGTGGATAGTTCCAAAAAAAGAAGACTCGAAAGGAAATAAAAGATGGAGACTAGTAATCGATTTCAGAAAATTGAACGACGTCACAATAGGCGATGCGTACCCTTTGCCATTAATTACCGATATCTTAGATCAACTCGGTGGAGCAAAATATTTCTCTATTTTCGATTTAGCATCCGGATTCCACCAAATAGAAATGGATCCAAACGATAAACATAAAACAGCATTTACGACCCCTCACGGTCACTACGAATTCAATAGAATGCCCTTCGGATTAAAAAATGCACCAGCTACTTTCCAACGCTTAATGGATCTTGTTCTTAAAGGATTACAAGGTAACGACCTGTTCGTATACCTTGACGACATAGTCATCTATGCTCGATCCATAGACGAACATGAGGCCAAATTCAAAAAACTCGCAGAACGTTTACGAAATGCTAATCTTACATTACAAACTGATAAATGCGAATTTCTGAGAACCGAAGTACGGTATCTAGGACACCTTATCTCAGCAGACGGTTTAAAACCCGATCCTAAAAACATTGAAGCCGTAAAAAAATTCCAAGTTCCAAAAACACCTAAAAACGTAAAAGAATTTTTAGGATTAGCAGGATATTACCGTCGCTTCATTAAAAATTTCTCAGCAATAGCAAAACCATTATCAGATCTCACGAGCAAAAATGTTAAATTCCATTGGAATTCCCAACACCAACTAGCATTCGAAACATTACGCGAGAAGCTGTGTTCTTCGCCAATCCTCCAATATCCAAATTTTTCCGAACCATTTATCGTAACAACAGATGCATCTAATTACGCCGTTGGCGCAGTCCTCTCACAAGGCAAAATCGGAGAAGACCCAATGGTAGCAGCAGCCTCTAGAGTCCTAAATAAAGCTGAAAGGAATTATTCCACCACCGAAAAAGAAATGGTCGCAGTGGTCTTCGCGCTAAAAACTTTCAGGCCCTACCTTTATGGCAGGCAATTCACCCTTTTGACCGACCACCGACCACTTGTCTGGGTCAATTCTATGAATGACCCGACCTCTCGTGTACTGAGATGGAGAGAACGTCTAAAGGAATTCGATTTCAAAATCCAGTACAAACCGGGTAGAGTAAATACCAACGCTGACGCATTATCGCGTAACCCAATTACTCTCCCGATTAAATTCAAATGGCGAATTACCGAAAACCAAGCAGGTGGAAAACAACTCAGTTTAAATCCAGGTATCGCCAGACCTCATCCCTCCACCTCTAATTCGGATGATAATAGAAAGAAACCACGTGTTTCTAATCCTATTCCAGAAGGAGACCCAGAAGTCTCCCTAACTTCATATAGCGATTCAGAATTGACTGAGTATAGCGACACGGCAATTCCGAGAGAAACGTGCGATAATCAAGTCAATAATGAATCAATCGAAATCTCTAACCCAAATCAGCAGCCTGATCAACTGTCTGATAAGAGCCTCAATACAGAGAGGACACTAAATCCTGAGCTCGAAGAAATGAATTCGTCTAAATCAATTAACACAGAAACTCATACGAATTTACGAGAGCAACAAAAAGCAAATTTATCTAAATCTACTACTCCGGAGCATCATATAAATTTGCAAAATCTAAATCAAAAACAAACAAATTCGTCTAAATCCATTAATTCAGAGCACCATACGAATTTGTCTCCAAATCTTAAACAAAACCTAGTGCAACCAAAAACAAGTTCGTCTAAATCGATTGACTCAAAGCATCATACGAACTTATCTCTAAATCTTGAACAAAATCCAGAAAATTTAAAAGCAAATTTGTCTAAATCCATTAACCAAGAAACCCATACAAATTTGCAAAATCAACGACAAACGAGTTCACCTAAGCCAATTAACCCAAACGAAATGAACTCATCAATAAATCAAAATCAAGAATTCCAAGTTAACAATTCAGAAAGTCAAACAACCTACTCAGCGTATGACAGACGCAAAAGAAAAAGTTTAAAGAAAAGGAAAGATCGTGTTAGACGATATTTACCATTCCATAACATTTCAAAAGATAAATCATCGTCTTCATCAGACGAACACGAGGACAACCCTGTCCACGTGGTTCCAATAAACACAACTCAAGAACCTATCACATCACTAATTCAAAATCCAAGCTACGAAGTCTTAGGACGATACAAATTCAGAGGATCACTTGTCCCAAAATCTCACACATCTGCCGAACAAACGGTCGATGTCTTTGTTGCCTCGAAAACACAAAAAACACCTGAACTAAGGGTAAACAAAGGAAGCAATACGAACCCTCTTAACTCAACTCCTCCAATGGTTCAAACTTCTAAAAAACCCGTTTCTAACTCAGATATGGAACTGGACGATGAAGTCAATCAGTCCTTTAGAATGCTAATAGGAACCCAAACTCCTGAAAAACAGCTGGCCGTCAACCCGACCCACTGTACAAATTCACCTCAACCAGGGCCTAGCAATAAATCCGAAATTAATCCCCAGGAAAGCCCAATGGTTATAGCTCGAAATATACAAGGAAAAAATAGCTTCCAACGAAATCTAGCTCAACAAATTTTCGAGAAACGATCACAAAAATCAGCAGAATTCACTCCATCACCTTCCAGACGCATTAGACAAAGAACTCAAACATTAAACCCAGAACCCGTAACGGTTAGTGAACAAACAATCGACGTTTTTATTCCTAAACCTGTCCAGAAGACATCGCATCCCGTTGTGGACAAGGAAATTAACAATAATCCTTTACCAATTCCTCCAAAAACCGATAATCAAATTCCTTGGAAAATACCAAAACTTCCAAGACAACCAAGAGTGAAAAAACCACCACTCGAACCAACTCGTAGATCGACTAGAATTCGTAAACCAAGACAATGTATGCACTGTACAGAAACCGGTGAACATACGCACGAAACGAAAAAACGCGCACGACAGAAAAAATTAGTCGAAATAACAAATAACGAAGCAGTTGTGGAAACAATTCCAGTTACAGCCACAACGACTGTACAGACTCAAACAAAACAAATAGAAGACAATTCTCCTACAATTACTGCTGACAAGAACATAACTCAGGTAAACGAACAGACTACGTCTTTAGAACACGTTAACGTAACGATCCAAGAAAACGACCCTCAATCACTGTCTGATAGTGAGACTAACAGACCGCCAAACGAAGAAACCAAAAAACAATCAGAATACGAAATCGTAATTCAAACACCTTCACAAGACGAGATTAATATACATCCAATTAACGAAACTCAAGTACCGTCGGAATACGAAATTATACCTCAGGAACAGGAAAATGACATAAATTCCTTTTCTGAAAACGAAAACACACAACCACACTATCCTCTCACACCGGAGGTAAGGATAGTCTCACCACCACAAAACGGAATCTCCCCTATTGCCGGAAGATCTCCGAACAATACAACAATCGACAACGAAAATATAGAAGCAAACACTGTCAATATCATAGAAACAAACGATAACCTCGAAATGATTAAAAACAACTACATTTGTTTCATCTCAGCCGATGGAACAGTGTCAAATGAAATCGGAAAAAGACTAATTGAATTAGGTTTCCTCAAATTATCTCCTTCCAACACATTAGAAGTAGGACAAGTTCTGATTTCAAAAGGTAAAAATAAAAAAACATTCGCGTTAGTAATCCAGGAAAATGATTCATCACCTCTTACACGAGAAAATTTTACTAAAGCCTTTAAAAACCTAAAAACAAAAATGGAAGAATTAAAAATCAAATCAGCAGCAGTTTCTGAAAAAAGGACTAATTTCGATCACTCAACTTGGGTTAATATTAAAAATATTATTCGCGAAGTTTTCGTACATACAGACATTCAAATTCAAATCTGCAAAGACGAAATTATTTCACCACCAATCGAGGATAGACCAGGTATAATAAAAGAATGCCACGAATCCCCGATTGCAGGTCATAAAGGCGTAACTAAAACATACAACAGAATCCGTCAAAAGTATTTTTGGGACAATCTCAAAAAGCAAGTCGAAGATTACATCAGACAATGCGAAAGTTGCCAAAGAAGAAAGCTGGTTAGAATAAAGACGAAACAACCTATGGTCCTCACCGACACGCCGATCAACGTATTCGATAAGATCGCTATGGACATAGTTGGACCGATAACACCGGTATCAGACCAAGGTCATCGTTTTATCCTTACCATACAAGATAATCTTTCAAAATTCTCCTTTGCGATTCCGCTCATGAGCGCGACCGCAAACGAAATCGCTTTTGCATTGGTAACAGAGTTTATATGCTTATTCGGTTGCCCAAAAATCATATTGACCGACCAAGGCGCAGCCTTCATTGGCCGCGTAATGAAACAATTAACGAAAGTTTTGAAAATCAAACAAATTAAAACTACAGCCTTTCACCCGCAATCGAATGGATCACTCGAACGTAGCCATCAGGTACTCACAGATTACCTGAAGCACTACACCAATAAAAAAGACTGGCACAAATGGCTTAAACTAGCTACCTTCGCTTACAATACAAGCGTACATGAAGGCACAAAATTCACACCCTACCAAATAGTCTTAGGTAGAGAAGCTCGTCTACCCTCTCAATTCGCATATATGAATGAAATACTCACATATGACGATCATGTGAAAAATCTCGCAATCCAACTCCAGGAAGTACGAAAATTGGCTCACAATAATTTAGAGAAAGCAAAACAGAAATCAAAAGTCCATTACGATAAGAAAATCAATCCTGTAAAATTCAAAGTCGGTGATAAAATCTACTTAGTAAAAAACCCAAAAACAGGAAAATTCGACGATAACTACAAAGGACCGTATGAAATTACGAGAACATTCCCAGATCAAAACGATATCGAAATCGAATTAGAAAACAAAAAACGTAAAATCATACACTGTGACAGAGCGAAAATAGCACACTAAAAATGCCATAAAACTCACACACACTCACACTCTTGCTATCCTTTACCATGGTACCCGTCGAACTCTGCAAACTTAACATCCCTCTTAGTATTAGACATATGTAGAAAGTACAGCATAGCTTATACTATATATTAAGACAAGAAAACTGTATTCAGAATATTGCAAGCATAAAAAAAAGAGAACGAAAATATACCTAAACCAAATATGTACGTCTTTAACATGGAAACTATAGACACTGCTTCTATATACTATGTATAAAATACTATGTAGACACATAGACTACATATAATAGCGATTCGAAAATCTTAATCATAACCAAAAACAAATTAAAACTTAATCCACTATACAAATATATTATGCGAAATCTTTACATATAATCAAATAATTAAAGAATAAATAATCCTTTGAATAAATGTAATACTTATCTTGATGTAAATCGACAAATGATGACACTGTATAACAACCAATATTCCGCGATAAAACTCGATTCAAATCTAATTGAGCGAGACGCTCAATCTAAAGGAGGGAGGTGTTACGTCCTAGCCTAAGCTAGACGCCCCCATAATTTTTTTTATTACATTCAACCTTCTTTCAATCATCAGCAGGTAAACTCGCTTACCTGCTTCATCATTCGTCGATAATAAAATATATAATTAATTATAAAATGAGTAATCAAGTATGTACTCTTGCAATAGTACATACTCTCTATTATTAATATATAAAATATCAGTATAATAATACGCATAGACCCAGGCATAGACAGCCTTTTCTTTTACACAAGGACAATAGACCATGTGTTGCTCGAGCGGTTCGTAACCGGCAACCACTTGAAAAGCCATAAAAGCCTTAGCTCGAACTACCCAAACCTTCACCTAACATTTTCCCAGCAAAATACAGAGAAATATAAATCAATTATTCTCTATCTCTCTCATAGTAAAAGATAAACCAATAAACCCTAAAACTCTACGAACCAAAAACATCAACTCATAAACAATCCCACGACTTTCTGTCGCCTGACCAAAACTCCAAAACCTTATCCTAAAGAAATAATAAAATCGAACAATAGTCCTATTATACGACGATTCGATTTCCTATGCAACTTCACTAGGAAGTCATATATCAATTAACTCCTCGTTATCCGAAACAACGCCTCGCGTTCACCAAAATTCAAACGCTAGGCGAGATAAACATTTCCCATGCATGCAATCAGCACAAACACGTGCAGCCGTTCGAGACTAGAGCGATCACACTCGATAGTCTTACTCATAACCCAAACAATACACAAAGTCCAAACGCTAAATGACTTTTCTTCCAATCATCTTTCCAGAAAAGTCTCCCCCACTAACCTAATCCAATCACAAAATAACGACACCAAATTAACAACCCTTTAACCAATCCGAGTAAAAACTATAACAAATCTAAACCCTTCCACATCACCTTACCCCCAAAAAATCTAACAAAGAACTCGAACTCTAACTACGAATTGTAAAATTACTTTAGTTAGTTAGCATCGAGAGTCCGAACATTCAACTTCACTAAAAAAACCTCAATCCCGCGACAGTTATATAAATTGTACGCGAACTCTAAAAATCAAACTCGACTCTTCGAACTCCGAATTGTGAATTATCATTTCTGTTAATAATAGCTAACTCATAAAACTCAATATCAGTAAAAGTGTAAAACCAGTGTTAACCATGTGTAACAAATATCAACTCCGTAAATATTGAATAAATAGAATTATATTTATATTTAATCAAAGACAGTGTTAATCTTTTATTGAAGGAACAATATTGAACTCCTTTCACATCAACGTTCTCAAACCTCAGTCTACAAAATACTAAAAACCCAAATCCTTAAAACAATTAAAAATATAGTATCCTAAATCGGAAATCGCGGAGACCCAAATCAAAAATCCCAAACGCAAAAATCATTCGGGATTCAAAAATCGCGGTCAAGCATCAAAACCTCCGTGGATCCAACGATCCCACCTCTCGGGACGTAACAACAGAATAACGTGTAACTCTTTTTTTTCTTTAAATATCAAGCGTGTCCAAGAACAACGTGTATCTACTTTCCAGTTATCGACTCGCCAGTCCTACAACTGATAGATCCCCTTATTAAGGCCAAGTGTCAGACTTCAGTGTTTTAGTACTTTTAGTGTCATTGTGAGTGTGAAAAGAAAACCGTAGGTGAATATACCGCGTAAGAAGTTGGCGGATAACATGTCGTAAGGGGGACACTTGGTTTCTATATTTCTCGAGCAGCTTACGCACCATCTTCCACAGTCCTCGCAATGCGTGTATAATGGGTGACAAAGTTTTTTTAGGCTGATAAAAAAAGTTCGAAAATTAGGTCTATATGTGAATGTATGTCGAAATTACAAAAGCGTCAATCAAGAATCTGTATTGAATTTTGGTAAACGGATAGTGGATATTCAAATAGCATATCGAGCCCACCAAAAAATCCAGAATAAAAAAATAAAAAATAAAAAAACACGTTTGTCATTCAGTTATGCGATTTGATCAGAGAATTCAAAATATTGATTGCAAAATTTTAAACGAATAAAACAAATGGAAGAAAAACGATAATGGAATGCAAGTAGAGAAACGAGAAACGGTGTAAAGTACAAATTAGTCTTGGGAAAATATTGAATTTCGTTGCGCACAAAACCTTGTTTCAATTGATATATATTTCTATTTTTCTTTGTTTCTTATTGATTTTATATTGATGTTTTTCATTTTCCAGGGTTGGATACTCTGTGCTCTCAATTACGACTTCATGATTTTGGACAACGCGTTTGTCGTTCATCGCCCAGGTATAAAAGAGCGCAATGATCGGTACAATGCACGATACTTTCCTTCAATTGAACGAACGAATGAGATCATCCGGGACGTAATCTTGCCAGAGTACAAAAAAACGTATGGGAACCACAGTGAATGTGCTTTTTAACCCACCGCTAAACAACAACCACAACATTCATCCCACCGTTTTTCAACCATCTTCAAAAAAACAGTAAATTCGCTATTTCAAACTCTCTAAACTCCGTTGTATCGATTCACGAGCGTTAATAAAACTTCTAAGACAAAAAAGCAAAAGTAACTCGTAGTGCGAAAGACATCTGGTACTTAGTTTTCTCTGCGACAAGACATATAATCGTAATATTGGAGAGGTAGGTGTGTAAAATCGTGCAGGAAACGTTTTTGTTGCGTTGAGTCGAAGCCACGAGCGGTAGTCGCAGCAGTCCAAGAGCATTTGGAATTATAGTTATACATTGGGCGGTATGCACGAAGGAGAATGGAATTTCTACCAGATGAATTTGTTCGATGAATTGTGTTTTTGTTTCTATTTGTTTGGGTTTGTTTATTTCGTTGCATTGACATTTTTTGTCGCTCGGAGTTTTATCATCAGAGTCTAGTTATGTAACGTAGATCAAGTCGAGAGATTTTTATATTTTCATACAAACAAATAAATCATGATAATAATCAGTTGAGCAGAAGAACGTGATAATTGATTGTACAAAAATGTGCACATTTGAAAAGGAATTAGCAGTTAAGACCAATGTCAATTGAATCGTCAGTTCGAAGGTATAAAGTGTAGTGAACACAGTAGACATTTAAATTGCAATCGTAGGAGAAAGTGTTGGTTGGAAACTTCGGGAGTATTAAGGGCAGTGAGAATGGGGTGTTGTTGAATCGAGCAATGTGCGCACGGACAAGGGTGGTCGTAGGAGAAGAAAGGGATGACCTCGTGAAGGGGAATCCCCGGTGTAAAGCGGTGGATAAACGAGGGTGAGAGATCGGGGTGGAAAAAAGACGAGGACCGAGATTCCTGGGTTGGTCTCGTTTCCTGTGGCGCCCTCGTGCGACCACAGCGGAGAAAAACGGGAAAGAAGCAGGGAGATTGAGAAAATGAGGTGCTGAGGTGAGAGAGAATGAGAGACAGGGCGATAGATGGGGTTGAACGAATTTAGAATAAAATATAATAGAATAGTACGTTTATTATTATACTAGGGTAGTGTCCCATGAGTACAAAGGTGAGCGAGTGGATTATGAACAAAAGAACTTAATATAAACTTAATCTAAACTTAACATAATCAGATCTTAGAATTAAACTTAACCTAAACTTAATGCTAACTAAAAGCTAGAGACAGTAGAGCAGAAGGCTTGATTTAGAAAATAGGTGTGTGGCTTAAATCTATCTTACATCTAAGAAAGAGGGTCCAAGGGCCCGAGAAAGAGGAAAGGGGAGAAGAAAAATAGAAAAATAGGAGAGAAGAGTAAAGAGTAAAAGAGGTAAAGAGAAAAGATAGAAAAGTTAATTTTACAAAACCAGTTATAGTGCGCGAGCAAGGAGCGCAGAGCTGCTAGGTTGAGCGCTATGACGTGACATTTTCACCCTTGGCGAATATTCCGTCACCTTCGGCCAGCTTTCCCCAAAACCCGAGATTTCCACTACGCCGTCGGCGGTGTTAGTGCCAGTGTTGGGCGCCAGTTGGTTTTATTACGCGACACCAACAAACGCGAGATTAATCCCAAGCTAACTTAGAAACTAGATTCAAAAAGAGAACGGAAACGGAACGTAACTTAAGCTAAGGTTGGCGTCTAACATGGAAAGAACTCGGTTTTCGAGGAAAAGGTTACGGAAAGCTCCGGGGTTGCTCAGTGCGTAGGTTATGTAGAGAGGGCGAGGTTTCAGGCTCGGATGGAAGAAATCGGGTACAACTTCAATAAATCACAAACACTATAAATTATTTTTGTTCTCATTATCTGGTTCACTATTGAAAATAAAGATCAGTACATGGGTCAATTGTGCAAATATTCGTAATACAAAATAAAGTAATTAATTATAGATCGATTTGGCAACGCGATGATAAATGACGCAATCGTAATTGATATGACAACATAGGACGAAATTAAAAGAGAGGACGTTATTTTCTTAGCTCTCGATCGTTAATATATTTTCAAGATTAATTAACACTAGAGTAGAGGCCCAGGGTGTGAGGGAAAGGAAATAATTATCACGTGGATCGCGAGATTCGGGTAAAGTGGCACCGAACGCGAGTGTATTTAAGCTCGAGGAGGGCATTTACTGATAACCGATAGTAAAGCCCTGAAGACGTACCTCTCATACGTGAGAGAGAACGAGACCGCCATTTTGGCGAGCGACAGCACGAGGCCGAGGAGGAGAAAAACTAATTTTCTCCACATTACGCGTACTATAAATTTATTATTAAAGGTAGGATAAATAAATCCTAATTATTTACACGATCATCCAATGATCGCGAGACTCACATTACGTGTGGTAAACTTATTCTTAAATGTGAAATAAATTATCCTTAATCATTTACACGATTATCAAATAATCGCGAGAGTCGCATTAGGCGTGGTAGAAACTTATTATAAGATAAAAATAAATCTTAATCATTTACACGATTATTAAATAATCGCGAGAGTCGCATCATGCGTGTTACAACCTTATTATTAAATTATAGATAAATAAATTCTAATCATTTACACGATTATTAAATAATCGCGAGAGTCGGTATACACCTAAAAAGGCGAGGAGTTGTCCACGGGCTATTTTTCAGCCACGTGCACGGCGTAGCCAAGATGGCCACCACGAGGGTCTGAGCGTCGCGTAATCCCTTATACCAATACCATGGCCCCACTTACGTATGTGGAGCGAAGAGCGAAACGATGTCTCTCGAGCAAGTCCTGGCAGCCACTGTTCGGTAGGCCGCTCTCGCGCTCACGTGCCGGCCGGTTACGCCGGAACGTGGAGGGGGTAGACACGGTGCGCGAGGGGCTCACTGCGAGAATGCCAAGTATCGCGAATCCCGAACTCGGCTCGGCGCGAAATTCAAACATAACAGGAAACTCAGAAACTGATTTTCCAAACGCTTAATTCGATAAAACGATATTTTCTAAAAGAAAATACGAGGGTTCACTGTACGGGCAGTCTCTCCGGGATGTTAGATTACCGGGGAAAAAAAACCTTGGACAAGTACACATTTGTTGACCCTCGTTTCCATTTGTTTTCACAGAAAAAAACTACCCAAAAAAGTACAAAATTTTCAAAAAATTGGCAAGGTCAAGAATGATTTACATTCAGCACTAAAATTTATAATATCAATAATAGGACAAGTATTTCATTGTCTCTTGAGGATGGAGTATTTAAAAAAAAGCAAAAATAAGTTCGTTATTGAAAAAAGTCACCAATGTATAAAAATAAAAATCGGTCCAAAAGAACAGAGCCCAGAAAAAAAATCAAGATAAAACAAAACGTGGAGAAAAAAATTTCAAACGAAAAAAATTAGATAGAAAAATAATTTCGGCCGTAGTACTTGGCAAGTTTTTTGCTTAGGTAGAATCACGTAATGTATTTTTCATGGTACGAACTCGCCAAGTACTACGGCCGAAATTATTTTTCAAACTAATTTTTTTCGTTTGAAATTTTTTTCTCCACGTTTTGTTTTATCTTGATTTTTTTTCTGGGCTCTGTTCTTTTGGACCGATTTTTATTTTTATACATTGGTGACTTTTTTCAATAACGAACTTATTTTTGCTTTTTTTTAAATACTCCATCCTCAAGAGACAATGAAATACTTGTCCTATTATTGATATTATAAATTTTAGTGCTGAATGTAAATCATTCTTGACCTTGCCAATTTTTTGAAAATTTTGTACTTTTTTGGGTAGTTTTTTTCTGTGAAAACAAATGGAAACGAGGGTCAACAAATGTGTACTTGTCCAAGGTTTTTTTTCCCCGGTAATCTAACATCCCGGAGAGACTGCCCGTACAGTGAACCCTCGTATTTTCTTTTAGAAAATATCGTTTTATCGAATTAAGCGTTTGGAAAATCAGTTTCTGAGTTTCCTGTTATGTTTGAATTTCGCGCCGAGCCGAGTTCGGGATTCGCGATACTTGGCATTCTCGCAGTGAGCCTCTCGCGCACCGTGTCTACCCCCTCCACGTTCCGGCGTAACCGGCCGGCACGTGAGCGCGAGAGCGGCCTACCGAACAGTGGCTGCCAGGACTTGCTCGAGAGACATCGTTTCGCTCTTCGCTCCACATACGTAAGTGGGGCCATGGTATTGGTATAAGGGATTACGCGACGCTCAGACCCTCGTGGTGGCCATCTTGGCTACGCCGTGCACGTGGCTGAAAAATAGCCCGTGGACAACTCCTCGCCTTTTTAGGTGTATACCGACTCTCGCGATTATTTAATAATCGTGTAAATGATTAGAATTTATTTATCTATAATTTAATAATAAGGTTGTAACACGCATGATGCGACTCTCGCGATTATTTAATAATCGTGTAAATGATTAAGATTTATTTTTATCTTATAATAAGTTTCTACCACGCCTAATGCGACTCTCGCGATTATTTGATAATCGTGTAAATGATTAAGGATAATTTATTTCACATTTAAGAATAAGTTTACCACACGTAATGTGAGTCTCGCGATCATTGGATGATCGTGTAAATAATTAGGATTTATTTATCCTACCTTTAATAATAAATTTATAGTACGCGTAATGTGGAGAAAATTAGTTTTTCTCCTCCTCGGCCTCGTGCTGTCGCTCGCCAAAATGGCGGTCTCGTTCTCTCTCACGTATGAGAGGTACGTCTTCAGGGCTTTACTATCGGTTATCAGTAAATGCCCTCCTCGAGCTTAAATACACTCGCGTTCGGTGCCACTTTACCCGAATCTCGCGATCCACGTGATAATTATTTCCTTTCCCTCACACCCTGGGCCTCTACTCTAGTGTTAATTAATCTTGAAAATATATTAACGATCGAGAGCTAAGAAAATAACGTCCTCTCTTTTAATTTCGTCCTATGTTGTCATATCAATTACGATTGCGTCATTTATCATCGCGTTGCCAAATCGATCTATAATTAATTACTTTATTTTGTATTACGAATATTTGCACAATTGACCCATGTACTGATCTTTATTTTCAATAGTGAACCAGATAATGAGAACAAAAATAATTTATAGTGTTTGTGATTTATTGAAGTTGTACCCGATTTCTTCCATCCGAGCCTGAAACCTCGCCCTCTCTACATAACCTACGCACTGAGCAACCCCGGAGCTTTCCGTAACCTTTTCCTCGAAAACCGAGTTCTTTCCATGTTAGACGCCAACCTTAGCTTAAGTTACGTTCCGTTTCCGTTCTCTTTTTGAATCTAGTTTCTAAGTTAGCTGGGGATTAATCTCGCGTTTGTTGGTGTCGCGTAATAAAACCAACTGGCGCCCAACACTGGCACTAACACCGCCGACGGCGTAGTGGAAATCTCGGGTTTTGGGGAAAGCTGGCCGAAGGTGACGGAATATTCGCCAAGGGTGAAAATGTCACGTCATAGCGCTCAACCTAGCAGCTCTGCGCTCCTTGCTCGCGCACTATAACTGGTTTTGTAAAATTAACTTTTCTATCTTTTCTCTTTACCTCTTTTACTCTTTACTCTTCTCTCCTATTTTTCTATTTTTCTTCTCCCCTTTCCTCTTTCTCGGGCCCTTGGACCCTCTTTCTTAGATGTAAGATAGATTTAAGCCACACACCTATTTTCTAAATCAAGCCTTCTGCTCTACTGTCTCTAGCTTTTAGTTAGCATTAAGTTTAGGTTAAGTTTAATTCTAAGATCTGATTATGTTAAGTTTAGATTAAGTTTATATTAAGTTCTTTTGTTCATAATCCACTCGCTCACCTTTGTACTCATGGGACACTACCCTAGTATAATAATAAACGTACTATTCTATTATATTTTATTCTAAATTCGTTCAACCCCATCTATCGCCCTGTCTCTCATTCTCTCTCACCTCAGCACCTCATTTTCTCAATCTCCCTGCTTCTTTCCCGTTTTTCTCCGCTGTGGTCGCACGAGGGCGCCACAGGAAACGAGACCAACCCAGGAATCTCGGTCCTCGTCTTTTTTCCACCCCGATCTCTCACCCTCGTTTATCCACCGCTTTACACCGGGGATTCCCCTTCACGAGGTCATCCCTTTCTTCTCCTACGACCACCCTTGTCCGTGCGCACATTGCTCGATTCAACAACACCCCATTCTCACTGCCCTTAATACTCCCGAAGTTTCCAACCAACACTTTCTCCTACGATTGCAATTTAAATGTCTACTGTGTTCACTACACTTTATACCTTCGAACTGACGATTCAATTGACATTGGTCTTAACTGCTAATTCCTTTTCAAATGTGCACATTTTTGTACAATCAATTATCACGTTCTTCTGCTCAACTGATTATTATCATGATTTATTTGTTTGTATGAAAATATAAAAATCTCTCGACTTGATCTAAGTTACATAACTAGACTCTGATGATAAAACTCCGAGCGACAAAAAATGTCAATGCAACGAAATAAACAAACCCAAACAAATAGAAACAAAAACACAATTCATCGAACAAATTCATCTGGTAGAAATTCCATTCTCCTTCGTGCATACCGCCCAATGTATAACTATAATTCCAAATGCTCTTGGACTGCTGCGACTACCGCTCGTGGCTTCGACTCAACGCAACAAAAACGTTTCCTGCACGATTTTACACACCTACCTCTCCAATATTACGATTATATGTCTTGTCGCAGAGAAAACTAAGTACCAGATGTCTTTCGCACTACGAGTTACTTTTGCTTTTTTGTCTTAGAAGTTTTATTAACGCTCGTGAATCGATACAACGGAGTTTAGAGAGTTTGAAATAGCGAATTTACTGTTTTTTTGAAGATGGTTGAAAAACGGTGGGATGAATGTTGTGGTTGTTGTTTAGCGGTGGGTTAAAAAGCACATTCACTGTGGTTCCCATACGTTTTTTTGTACTCTGGCAAGATTACGTCCCGGATGATCTCATTCGTTCGTTCAATTGAAGGAAAGTATCGTGCATTGTACCGATCATTGCGCTCTTTTATACCTGGGCGATGAACGACAAACGCGTTGTCCAAAATCATGAAGTCGTAATTGAGAGCACAAAGTATCCAACCCTGGAAAATGAAAAACATCAATATAAAATCAATAAGAAACAAAGAAAAATAGAAATATATATCAATTGAAACAAGGTTTTGTGCGCAACGAAATTCAATATTTTCCCAAGACTAATTTGTACTTTACACCGTTTCTCGTTTCTCTACTTGCATTCCATTATCGTTTTTCTTCCATTTGTTTTATTCGTTTAAAATTTTGCAATCAATATTTTGAATTCTCTGATCAAATCGCATAACTGAATGACAAACGTGTTTTTTTATTTTTTATTTTTTTATTCTGGATTTTTTGGTGGGCTCGATATGCTATTTGAATATCCACTATCCGTTTACCAAAATTCAATACAGATTCTTGATTGACGCTTTTGTAATTTCGACATACATTCACATATAGACCTAATTTTCGAACTTTTTTTATCAGCCTAAAAAAACTTTGTCACCCATTATACACGCATTGCGAGGACTGTGGAAGATGGTGCGTAAGCTGCTCGAGAAATATAGAAACCAAGTGTCCCCCTTACGACATGTTATCCGCCAACTTCTTACGCGGTATATTCACCTACGGTTTTCTTTTCACACTCACAATGACACTAAAAGTACTAAAACACTGAAGTCTGACACTTGGCCTTAATAAGGGGATCTATCAGTTGTAGGACTGGCGAGTCGATAACTGGAAAGTAGATACACGTTGTTCTTGGACACGCTTGATATTTAAAGAAAAAAAAGAGTTACACGTTATTCTGTCATCAAAGGAGAACAACGTGTTATCGACTCCCCACTGCTGCAACTGATAAATCGCCTTAATGGGATTACTTACTTTTCCTCTTTGGTCATGTGTTCCCTCCAAACTTAACCTTTCGTCGTATATGGAATCCTCAGCCGTACCTATATATACTGGCTCCCAGTATGCATATTTGCCTGTTCTTTTCTCCGTGTGAAACACTCTAAGAGTATTGGACAGTGAGTCAAGTTTCCATGGTTCAAATTCTGGTATAGCGTGGCACGTTGAGCATATTTTTTGGTGAAACGGGACAGCTGTTCCATTTTGCAACATGTCGATCTATAACGAATTAATGTGTGAATTTAATTATAAAATTTATTCCGAAAACCATACAGATATGTTTTTTGAACAAGCACAAAAAAGTATTTGTAGCAGCAAGGTTTTTTTAGCCGCGTTGGGTTTTGATTTCACCCTAGTTTTAATTTTTTGCTACTACTCTTTACTCGACATTGCGAAATGGATAAAAACGGCTATGATCAGTTAATCAGACGACAGTCACAGATTATACTACCAAATACTTAGCTCGCGGCGACCCTAATGTATAAATGGAAAGTTTAAAAAAATATTATTCCCTTCCATCAATTCATTGGTTTTTCCACTCCAAATCTTTACTATTCAAAACCATTTTTTTAAATTTCATTAGAGATTACCTAATGAAAAGTAAACAACGACGGTACTCACAAGTTCGGTTTTATCAGATGGCACTGTACTGTTTTTTTCGACCTGGAAAGGCGGTAGTACGAAGACTTTTGGATTCGTTGTTGAGAGTTCTGCTTGATCGTTCCTTGCTATCATATCAATAAACTGTGAGGCTAAATTCAGACTCGGATACATCTCGATATCGGCTACAAGAATATAATGAGTTGGTGCCATTTCTTTCGCAATGTTACGACCCACGTTCACGGGGTAAACGAGGCTGTGTATGTTTTTATACATCTCAGTGCGGGAGATTGTCTTCCATGGTGGATCCATTCTGCAGTCGTAGGGCTCAGAAAGAACCTTTTTTCTGCTCTCTGATATCTGAATTATTTGAATGATTGAATGAAAAACAAAAAAAAAAATTGAAACAAAAACAAATTTTTCTTGCTATGGTTACTACACATCGTGTAAAACGGCAAAACAAAATAAACAATATAATAATAGAAAATAATGTTGTCGGTTTTTACTTTCTATAAAGAGTTAAGGTTTTAAAATGTAACGTCGGCGTGACTAACGAAAACATTGTAGAAACGAATGAAAAAAAAGAAGATACTTGCATTTTGAGGTATGTGGTAGCCCTGAAAATACACGTGAAACGAAACAAGCTCAGAAATGAGAGGGCTGCAGCAAGTTCTTAGATATCTAATCGAATCTAATGTATCCCCAAAATCAGTTCCAGGCGCAAAAATGGCAATCGAAATTGGAGCGAGCCATCTTAGCACTAACGGCTCGAGACTGTCGAGAAAACTGAAGTGACCGTGTGTTACAAAGGTTACGCTTTCCAAACAGCTGAACTTCTTGCTCATTGCCACAAAATTGCTCAAAACAGTGTAACCGTCGTCCGTTTCAAATGTTGTGAAGTTGGATGGTTTGTCATAGCACGGTGTCGTAGGTTTCAATGTCGTTTGCTGGAGGGAATAAATAAATCGAAATTGAAATTAAGAATTTTGGATTTTTCCAATGATTAGTTGAATAAAATCCATCGTAAATTAATATTCCAACCCCATTTGATTTATTAACTACGAATCCACACTCAATTCAATTATATTCTTTTTGTATTTTATGTATAATTCATATGACAAACTGCAAACAAACGTGTATTTAATAAAACTATGCTTCTGAAAAATGGCTCTAGACCGTGGATACATATTTCAGAAGTTTGATAAAAAAGAAAAAAAATTGACCTAATTAAACCACTTGAACTTCCTTGAAACGTTGAACTATTATCTTTTCTCATTTATTTGAGGCTGGCCTTGGTCGCAGCTTCAATAAAAGTCGACCATACGACCTCGACAGTGTTGAAATAAATTTGATAAAACATTTGATACATACCAGTCCAAGATTTCCGGTGGTTAAGTTGGAACCTCCATTGATAGTCTATGAAAAAAAAAATTTATGAAATTATGTATAGTGATATTTTGAAAATTGAAAAAACTACGAATTCTTTTATAGATTTGAACAATAACATCTAGACCCAATTCTCCTCCACTGATAGCTTATTTAGCGCCCTGAAATTACGCATAACAATTCTCAATTATTCGAACTAAGTAGTTGAAAAAAATAGAAAAGCATTTCAAATAATTTCATGAACGAGAAATGTTAGACATGAAATTTTTACCGATTATATTTAAACCGTTTGGTTGGTAAAAAAATGTAATTTTAAAACTGATGAGATTAGTCACCAGCAAAATTATAGACAGTAGATTTTTGTTGATAGGGCCAAACATATAACTTTCCAAGAGTGCCACTAGCTACTTTGAAGCCACCATAGATAACTTATAAAATTATAGTATATTACGATACGTGTGACCTCAATGCAACTCAAATGCACGGCGTGAAGTTAGCGCCCGAGCGCAGCGAGTAGCCTATTAAACAATAATAGGCTACTTAGATCACGAGTATCAAGAGACTCGGCAGAGTCTCGGGACAAGTACATTTGACAGCCCTGTCGTTTGCTGGCCTGAGAGTCACTCGAGTATATTATCTCGTAATAAAGCGATTTCGGTGGTGGGGGGAGACATCTTCTTGAATTACGCAGCCCAGGGGTAATTTCATGATCTGAAATTTGAACTGGAGACTAATTAAGTTATCCCCCCTCGATTGGGCCATGAATCAACCCGATTGATGCCGTAATCACTGAGAAAAAACTTTGCACAGGCAAAATTATGCAATGATCGAAGTGTGCGTGCGTGTATGTATACGACACAGAGAAAGGCCTCGTGACGGTGGCGTTTTTCTGATTGGTCGCAACTGACGACATATCCCGCTGTTCCTATTCGACGAAAAGTTTTTGGTTGCGCGTAACACGAATCGTGGGCAAAATTTGAACTAATTTGTACGTCAGTGTCGCAAATTTGTATCCGAGTGTTGACAGACGGTAAAGCCGGAACAATTCACGTAAAAAAAATTTTTTTTAAATACTCCATCCTCAAGAGACAATGAAATACTTGTCCTATTATTGATATTATAAATTTTAGTGCTGAATGTAAATCATTCTTGACCTTGCCAATTTTTTGAAAATTTTGTACTTTTTTGGGTAGTTTTTTTCTGTGAAAACAAATGGAAACGAGGGTCAACAAATGTGTACTTGTCCAAGGTTTTTTTTCCCCGGGCAGGGGATTTTTGGCCAGGATATCACTTCTTTTTTCTGAACCTTTCACTTTCATCATAAAATTTTGGAATTTATGGTCCGCCATATTGAATCCGCCATTTTGAATTTCGAAACTTTGCATGTAAATTGTTAATCGGTGAACCCAAAAACCCCCGCGTGCCAACTTTCGCTTTTCTTAAGCGATTTTCGCAGTTATTGTCCGCCATTTTGTATCCGTCATCTTGAATTTCGAAATTTTGGGTGCAGATTTGTAATCAGCGACCCCGAAAACCCCCGAGTACCATGTTTTGCTTTCATCAAACAATTTTTGCATTTGTGGTCCGCCATATTGGATCCGCCATCTTGAATTTCTAAATTTTAGGTGCAGATTTGTAATCAGCGACCCCGAAAACCCTCGAGTACCATATTTTGCATCAGCAAACAATTTTTGCATTTCTTATCCGCCATATTGGATTCGCCATCTTGAATTTCTAAATTTTGAGCGCAGATTTGTAATTAGCGACCCTGAAAACCCTCGAGTACCATATTTTGCATCAGCAAACAATTTTTGCATTTCTTGTCCGCCATATTGGATTCGCCATCTTGAATTTCTAAATTTTGTGTGCAGATTTGTAATCAGCGATCCCGAAAACCCCCGAGTACAAAGTTTTGAGCTAGTTGCACGTAAGGAAAAATGTGTGTTTCAAAGGGTCAAATTGATATTTTTTTTTGCGTGAATTATTCCGACCTTACCATCTGTCAACACGGATCTACGAGAAGTCCGCAAAAAACACGCTGTTTACGCGTCTCGCGTCAAAACTACCGTCAAACTTTCCGTGGTATGGGTACAAAGGAAAGGACCAATGGGAACTCGCTACTTTTGTCGCCGAAGACCGGCTTCGGTGGAAACGGGTTTTGATGGGCATCAAAACGCCTTTGATTGTGTCGTCTGCGCGCATATACAAACACACCAAATCCTTCAATGTGTTAGAATTTTTGCATAATCTTTACCCTGTGCAAAGTTTTTTCTCAGCAAATACGGTATCAATCGTGCTGAATTAAGGCTTAATCGAAAGATTTTTTCATAATTAGTCTCCAGTTCAATTTTCAAGTCATCATCTGTCTCCTAAACTTCGTAATTCGAGAAAATGACTTTCAGTTTTTACCCCCACTACCGAATTTTACTTTATTCAGAGATAATATACTCTGGCGAGCCTCGGGCCAGCAGACGACAGAGCTGTCAAATGTACTTGTCCCGAGACTCTACCGAGTCTCTTGATCAGGGCAAACGGAACTCGAAAAACGCAAACGTAACTCTCAAACTTCAGCCACGGGTACCTGGGGGCAGGGTTGGCTGTAATCCGACCCCTCAGCCTCCCAACTAACAACAAAAACGGAACTCCCGTCAAATCTAACATCCTCTACATGGAGCACTAGCATCTCAGCTAGATTTTTACCGTTCCCGAACAGATAAACTCGGAAAGCATTGAAAATCGAAGGGTAACACGGTAATATTTCGGTTAAATTCTCCTCTTCGTTTCAATGCTGACCTGACGCGACTCAAATAAACTTAAAGATAAACGTAACTCGAAAAGCACCATATGGCGAGAGATTTAACTTTAAATCACAAACTCTAAAGAGTTCGAGAGGGTCGTTCGATAACCTAAACCGTATTAAAAAGGAAAATAGGAAGGAAATTATGGTTTTTCAGGCCTCTACTCACGCTTTTGCTGCATAGACGGGATCGGCGAGAAGATCCGCGTCACAGCGCAAATATTCGTGGAGCGCCCGATTAAACATGCCGGTAGAGGGCAAGTCTCGCATAGACGGCGGTAGCGAGTTCCACAGTCGAGTGGCAGAAACAAGCACAGATTTTTGGTAGGCGGATGTGCGCGCGGGAGGTATGGAGAGATCGCTGGGCGACGAGCGGGTGGCGACCGATGCTCCAGGCCAACGGACGAGTTGAGCCGCGAGAAAGGCGGGGTCGCGGTGTTTTAGGGCCCGAAATATAAAGGTTGCCAAGAAGAAGTTACGGCGTTGCCCGACCTTGAGCCACTTGAGCCTCTTAAAGAACGGCGTGATGTGCTCATGTTTGCGGACGTTGAAAACAAACCGGACGCAGGCGTTGAGGGCGCGTTGTAGGTGAGTTTCTTCCACCTCAGTTATGTCGAGAAGTAGAAGAGAGCCGTAGTCAAAGATTGGGAAGATGAGAGCTGCGACGAGTAGGCGACGGAGGTCAGGCGTAAGGGCTGGACCATTGGCCTTGAGCTGATAGAGCGTTTTAAACACTCTTTGGCACATAGACGTGACCTGCTCTCGCCAATTCAACGACGGGGTGATGAGCACCCCGAGATTTTTTGTGGTATTGACGTAAGGGATGAGGTCGTTGCGCACCCTAACTTGAGGGAGAACGAGTTGCTCCATTCTGTTCAAGATACGGGCAGACCCAAGTATCATGGCCTGCGTCTTAGCGAGGTTAAGTCGGAGAAGGTTGGAGTCCGCGCAGTCGGAGATACGAGTCACGTCCTCATCAACAAGATCAACGCATTCGGCAATACCCTCAGCTGGGCAATGCGCAAATATCTGGAGATCATCAGCGTATTTAACAATGCTGCAGTTTTTTACCACGTCGTTGAGATCGGCCGCAAAGAGAGAGAATAGCGCTGGGCCTAGTACGGATCCTTGGGGGACACCGGACGTGACGGGTAGCCAACTGGAGACGCCTCGAGATGTACGAACAGCTTGACTGCGGCCAGTGAGGTACGACCAAAGCCACTGCAAGGCAGGACGAGAGAGATTCACCCGTGCTAGTTTCTCAATCAGCTTGGAATGGTCGACGGTATCAAAAGCTTTTGAGAAGTCAAATAAGACAAGCACAGTAACTTCTCGACGGTCGATCGCGAGACGCACAGCATCAAGGACTTTTATCAGAGCGGCCTGTATGGAAACGCCTGCCACGAACCCAAATTGATGGGGGTCAATAAGGGCTGCGCGCTGCAAATATTGTGTAAGATCTGTTAGTACTATTCTTTCAAGTATTTTCGAGAGCACACAGAGCAGAGAAATCGGTCGGAAATCTGATGGGGCAGAGGGATTCCGGATCTTTGGGATAGGAGCGACAAATGACTTTTTCCAAGGAGAAGGTAAGATAGAGAGCATAAGTGAAGAGTTGAAAATATCCAAGATAAGGTGGAATAACGGAGTGGTGCAGTGCTTAAGTAAGAAACCCGAGAAGCCATCAGGGCCGCAGACATGAGAATCGGTAAGGGAGAGATGGCGTACAAGGGTTTCGGAGGTAACGTGAGCGAAGAAGAACTGTGTCTCGTCGAATTCCCGTGTTGTTTTTAGAGCGACAGGTAGGGCACCGATAGCAGCATTGTAGACCGAGCCGAAGTACGCATTCAGCTCGTCAGGAGCAAAGGCTATTTCTGCGCGCTGTTTGCTAGAAACTATTCCCAGACGCCGGAGTTCCGTCCAGAGATGTTTCGGGTCTGTGGTGACGGCGAGACGTTGGGCATAGTAGTCCGTTTTAGAGCGAGAGAGTTGTAGTTGCGTCCGTTGCCTCAAGGCCTTATAGTCTAATTAAATCAAAGCGTTTTTCGTGCGTCGCCATTTTGCTCGGGTACGGTTGCGCTGCGAGATTAATGCACGAAGTGCCGGGGTCATCCAGGGGGCCGACGGGCGACGGATTCTAATCGATCGAAGTGGAGCGTGTATGTCGAGAAATTTTTCAAGAGCAATGTTAAATTCAGCAACTTTGCCGTCCGGTTCCGTTGCGCTGATAGCAGAGGACCAGTCGTGCGATACTAGGATCTCAGAGAAATTCGGGTCTCGCAGAACGTTCCAGTTACGACGCACGGGAGTCGTTTGTGGTCGGGCAAAGATATACATAAAACCTATGAGATCGTGACCGGCTGCAAAGGGTAGCGAGATTTGCTCCACTTCGGAGACTTTTTCAATAGAGTCGACCATGCCGAGGTCGAGCCACGTGGAAGAGGTGGTGGTGTGATAAGTCGGTTCAAACGGTACAATATCGAGGTTGAAACAGTTGAAAATTCGACGAAGGTAAGTGCTGTCTGGGTTTGTTGAGCAGAAGTTAGCGTTCCAATCACCCATAATAACCTTGGAGGCAAAATCCTGACCAGTTGAAGCTAGGAGCAGAGATGTCCAAAACTCGCTACAAATGTAGCGCGCTACTAAAAATTCCTCGCTACAAAAGTAGCGAGTAGCGAAATTTTTTGCGCTCCTCGCTACAAAAGTAGCGAGTAGCGAAATCTTTTGCGCTCCTCGCTACAAAAGGAGCGAGGAGCGAAATTTTTTGCGCTCCTCGCTACAAAAGGAGCGAGGAGTGAGTTCGTGGCTCGCCCGGGTCAAAATGACCCAATGGTAGTAACCGCTCGTTCCTCGGCTACGAAGAGGGGTAAAGACGCTAGCCTTGGTTCAAATGGACCCAATCAGAGTAACCGCGCTTTACTCGGCTACCACCGAGAGTAGTAATGTTTGTCCTGGGTCAATTTGACCCGATAGCAATTATCGCCCGTTATTCGGCTATCAATAGCGGTAGCGGTGTTTGTCCCGGGTCAAATGGACCCAATCGTATCAAACACACGGTACTCAGCTACCAGCAAGAGAAGTGCAGCTTGCTCCGGGTCTACATGACCCAATAGTAGTAACTGCGTGTCTACTCTCTATCACTACTCTCACTAGTAGCCCCGTAAAGCGCGGTTACTCCCATTCGGTCCATTTGATCCAGGGCACACGTCTTTATCCCTCGAGGAACACGCGGTTACTATTATTGGGTCATGTAGACCCGGAGCAAGCTGCACTTCTCTTGCTGGTAGCTAAGTACCGTGTGTTTGATACGATTGGGTCCATTTGACCCAACTGCTATCGGGTCAAATTGACCCAGGGCTAATATCACTACTCTCATTGGTAACCCCGTAAAGCGCGGTTACTCCCATTCGGTCCATTTGACCCAGGGCACACGTCTTTATCCCTCGAGGAACACGCGGTTACTACTATTGGGTCATGTAGACCCGGAGCAAGCTGCACTTCTCTTGCTGGTAGCTGAGTACCGTGTATTTGATACGATTGGGTCAATTTGACCCGGCGCAAACACCGCTACCGCTATTGATAGCCGAATAACGGGCGGTAATTGCTTTCGGGTCAAATTGACCCAGGGCAAACATCACTACTCTCGGTGGTAGCCGAGTAAAGCGCGGTTACTCCCATTGGATTTATTTGAACCACGGCCAGCGTCTTTACCCCTCTTCGTAGCCGAGGAACGAGCGGTTACTACCATTGGGTCATTTTGACCCGGGCGAACCACGAACTCGCTCCTCGCTCCTTTTGTAGCGAGGAGCGCAACAAATTTCGGTTCTCGCTCCTTTTGTAGCGAGGAGCGCAAAAAATTTCGCTCCTCACTCCTTTTGTAGCGAGGAGCGCAAAAAATTTCGCTGTTCGCTACTTTTGTAGCGAGGAGCGAGTAGCGATCGCTCCAAATTTTGGACATCTCTGTTTCAAAGACACTTTCACGCGATTGAGTTTTGTGCGAGACGCATCTATATCTGTCAGATGAAGTTAGCGATGTATTGTGACAGGCACGATGACAGAAACACACATGAATGTCATCCATATGTTTTTGACAGATTCCAAGGGTTTGGAAATTCGAATAACATTATTATTATTATACTAACGGCATGGAACAATTGACGGGGTTAAGGACAGGGGCGAAGACGAAGACGAGAACGAGGACGAAGACAAGGACGAAAACGAGGACGAGGACGAGGACGAGGACGAGGACGAGGACGAGGACGAAAATGAGGACGAGGACGAGGACGAAGGCGGAGACGACGGCGAAGACGACGACGACGACGAAGACGAAGACGAAGACGAAGACGAAGACGAAGACGAAGACGAAGACGAAGACGAAGACAAAGACAAAGACGAAGACGAAGACGAAGACGAAGACGAAGACGAAGACGAAGACGAAGACGAAGACGAAGACGAAGACGAAGACGAAGACGAAGACGAAGACGAAGACGAAGACGAAGACGAAGACGAAGACGAAGACGAAGACGAAGACGAAGACGAAGACGAAGACGAAGACGAAGACGAAGACGAAGACGAAGACGAAGACGAAGACGAAGACGAAGACGAAGACGAAGACGAAGACGAAGACGAAGACGAAGACGAAGACGAAGACGAAGACGAAGACGAAGACGAAGACGAAGACGAAGACGAAGACGAAGACGAAGACGAAGACGAAGACGAAGACGAAGACGAAGACGAAGACGAAGACGAAGACGAAGACGAAGACGAAGACGAAGACGAAGACGAAGACGAAGACGAAGACGAAGACGAAGACGAAGACGAAGACGAAGACGAAGATGAAGACGAAAACGAAAGCAAAGATCGAATAGATGACAAAAATAAAAATGAAATTGAAAGATTTTATTCGGAGAATTTTTTTTCTCAGGGAATAAACATAAATACATCCGTTGCTCATTTTTTCTGGCGGAGATTCGTGCAGAGTTGGGTTAAACAACGTTTAAATTGGTCCGGTGTCAACCGACGATCTTCCGCTGCACTTTTTTATGTGTACCTTGGAAACTAATACTTTTAGTTGCGATCCGTTCAATCTTGGAAAATGTTAGGGAAGTTGATTTCAACTGCTTACTTTCAACAGCACCTTTGATTTCATTCGAAATTGGGAGATACTCGTTATTGCCCGTGAGGCTCATTTTCTTCAATTTCGGTTTGCCAATTAAAATTTTCATTAATTTCCCAACCATTCTTCGAGGATCATCACTGAATTGTTGGTTTATTCCGTTGAGAACAATCGGTCATATCATAACGCCACTATTCGGTATTAACCCGACCTACACGAGTTATAAAGAGTTTCGAAATACTGTTAGGAAATGAATATTGCAACAACAAATTTTTGATATTAATAGTTTTTTTTTGAGATAACGTTCTCTTAATTTCATACAGACTACCATACTGTTGTCGATATTAGCACCATCATCGTTGATTGCTTTCTCCTCATGATCAGTAGTCGGTCCAGGAATGATATTTTTTGGCACATCTCCGTTAGATTCACCGGCCATGATGCCACCCGTATTAACGAGCAAGCTTTTCAGCCAAAGCTCGTCGCCTTATGTATTCAAAATTAATATTTAGAATATTTTTTAAGGCGGACGAATTTACGGAGACAGCTAGTTTAATATTATACTAATTACTTGATTGGGCCAATATTCTTCCATTGAAGTATTTTTGTCACCACTTCACTCGTGCCTTACATCCAGACACAATACCAATATTTCCCGTTGGTTCAACGCTAAAAGATTTATCTTCGGTCCAATGAATTAAAGAATATATCTCGAACTCCGTTGTAGAATGACACGTGTATTTTTTTAATGTCACAAAAAAAAACACTGTCGAAATTTGTAATCGCGTATAGAATAACTGCTGGTCTCGTATTCATTTTTTATTTAAAAAAAAGTATTGAATATCTATTATTCATACCAAATCAATGATTTGTACGCGTTATTATGCTTGTTTTTTAGATCAGGTACTGTAGTTTAAGGGGAAGAATGATGATGGCTCTAAGAAAAACGAGAGACAAGAGATCCAAGTATCCATTTTCATAGAAAAATCACCGTTTTTAATTAAAATCGATATTATAAGCAAAAAATTATATCTCATGAATAGCAATGATTACCCCGCGCTTTTATGCTTGTTTTTTAGGTGAGAAACTGTAAATTAAGGAAAAAAATCATCATTGCCCTGGAATCAACCAGAGGCAAGAGATCCAAGTATCCATTTTCGTGAAAAATCTCAATTTTTAATTAAAATCGACGCTGTAAGCGAAAAATTATATCTCATGAATGGAAAGCGATTTCTCCAAGTTTTTGTGCTGGTTCTTTAGGTCAGGAAATGTAGTTGTAGTAGTAGTAGTAGTAAGGAGGAGCGGATGGGGTCTCGGAGACCCCTAGCAGGCACCTAGATCTTGAAGATCCTCTGTGCTATTCCGCTGTTTGTTTCTCAAGCTGCCCTATGTATTGCTAGCCCGGCCTTTTCGGCCAGGCTACACATCTGGGCAGTGTTGAGGTTTTCCTGGTCCTTTGGTTCCAGAAACATTTTCCCCCAGAGCCTATATCGGTGGATTGCGAGGACGGGGCATCTGCACACAATGTGTGCGCTGCTCTCCTCCTCTTCTTCACACGGTCGGCATTCCCGTTGTTCTGAGATGCCCATAGAGTGAAGGTGGGCTCTGAGGGCAATGTGACCCGTGATAAGTCCGATGCCCAGTCTTAGCCTGTCTCTACTCAGGCTTAACAGTTCCTGGGCTCTGCTTGGTAGAGGACTTCTCATACAAAGTTTGGCTTGCTTGCATCCCGCCCTCATAGTCCAGAGGTGGTTGTGCTGTAGTGCAAGCTTGCTTTGTATTATATTTTTGCCTAGTGCAAAGGGGACCCCAACGATTTGGCCGTTTGGTTCCGCCTCGGTTCCCTTTTTTGCCAGCTCGTCGGCGATCTCGTTTCCCTGAAAACCCCTATGTCCTGGGATTCAATTCAGGGTTATTTTGTTGTTTTTGCCCACGGCCTCCAGCTCTAGCATGCATTCCCATACTATCGCGGAGTCGGTGTGGGGTTTGGCGACGGCCTTAATGGCCGCCCTGCTGTCAGAATAAACGAGGATGTGTCTGCCTGTTGTTTTATTGGCCAGGCATTGACTCATACTCTCTCGGATGGCTAGCACTTCGGCTTGAAACACCGTGGCTAGTTTTCCCATGGGGAGGCTGATTTTAGTGTTGGTTCCTGGGTTATAGACCCCGGCCCCAAATCTGTCGTTCGCCCCTGATCCATCAGTGTACCAAATATCAGCACCAGGAGGGGTCTGGATTACTTTATCCTTCCACTCGTCGGTGTTGTGCTCTTCCAGCTATTCAGACATCTTAATCTGTACGCCGTTTGCCTGGCTTGTCCTACTATGTTGATGTTTAGCGGGAGAAGGCAAAAGACAACCTCCAGCGCAGCCGTGGGGGTCGTCCTCATGGCTCCGGCCCCTGCCCTGAGGTAATAACCCTGTAGGCTGGTAAGCCGTTTCTCGTAGGCGACTCTACCCACCGCCGGCCACCAGACTATCGCGGCGTACATGAGTCTAGGGAGTAGTATCGCCTTATAGAGCCATAGAGCTACTCTGGTTTTTAGACCCCAGGTGTTGCTCATGGCTCTACTACAGGCCCAGTAGCTAATGTAAAATTTGTTGCATTTTTCCATTAGGTGGTAATTCCAGTTGAGTTTAGGGTCTAAGTAGACTCCTAGATACTTAACTGTCGGAGAGAAAGGCACCACCTGGTCCCCCATTTTCAGGGGCTCTATGGTGGTTGGCTTATATTTCTTGGTAAAGATCATGGCCTGGGTCTTTCGAGGATTGACCGCGAGGCCCCTGGCCATGCTCCATTCGCAGGTAACCTGAAGTGCTCTTTCAATTAGCTCCTTCAGTTCCGGCAGGAAATTACCTCTTACCATTATTGCTATGTCATCGGCATAACCATATGCGCTGACACCTAGCCTGTTTAATCTGACTAGCAGTTCATCCACGACCAGGCACCACAGCAGCGGGGAGAGAACTCCCCCCTGCGGGCAGCCCCTGGCTGGTGTCCCGCTAAGAGTCAGTCCGTTGTGTCTGACGGTCAGTGACCTGCCTGTCAACATGTCTCGAGTCCAGTCTACGAGCGCTCTGGGTGCCCTGTGTCTCAGCATCGATTCCTCTATAACCTCGTAAGAGGTGCTGTCGAAGGCCCCTTCGATGTCAAGAAAGACCCCTAGGGCGTATCCTTTGGCCGCCAGTTGGCTCTCAATCTGACCCACAAGATGGTGCAGGGCAGTGTCTGTCGATCTGCCCTCCCTGTATGCGTACTGAGAGTCCTTCAATGGGACTTCTCCGAGGGGCCCATTTTTCATGAACCTATCAACTAACCGCTCCAGAGTTTTTAATACAAAGGAGGTCAAGCTGATGGGTCGAAAGTCCTTGGCCAGTATATGGCCATTTCTGCCCGGCTTTGGGATAAACACAACCGTGGTTCCCCGCCAGGCATCTGGGATATATCTATGGGCAATGTTGGCCCTTAGAATTTTGGTGAGCGGGCCCAGGATGTGCTCCAGCCCCTGTTGCAAAAGGGCTGGGAAGATCCCGTCTGGTCCTGCCGATTTGAAGGGGTGGAAGGTTTGAACGGCCCATTCCACCCCCTGGGGTGAGACTATTTGCGATGCTAGCGTCCAGTCTCGCGATGCATATGAGCCTCGCGAGCCAGTGCCTTGTCGCCTTTCGTCTTCTTTGCTGCGGAAACCCGGGAAATGTGTCTCCATAAGGTGACGGAGAGTTTCCGCGGTGTTTTCCGTGTATGTCCCGTCTGGTCTTTTCAAGCAACCCAGTTGGGATTTGTTATCTTGGCTTAAGATCCTGCTGAGTCTGGATGCCTCAGGGGTGCTCTCGACTTTTTCACAGAAGTCCCGCCAGCTCTTTCGTCTAGCGGCTTGTATGTCCCTGCTGTAGCGACGCTGGAGGTCTCTGAAAGCCCCCCAGTGTTCTGGCAGGCGCGTTCTTTTGGCCTTGTTGAAGGCTCTTCTCACCCTGGCCCTGGTTTCCTCCAGTTCTTTTTTCCACCAGTGTGTTTTGTTACGATTGTTGACGGGTTTCAGGGGGCAGTTGGCCTCGTAAGCGTCCACAATTACGTTCCGTAGCTTGGTCGCAGCGAGGTCCAGTCCCTCCCTGTCCCGGAAATTCGTGGGGATAAGTGGAGCCCAGTCCTTTAGCGCGGCCCGGTAGCCCACCCACTCCGTTCTCCTGTGACAGCGGCGCCAATCGGCCGCCGGCGTATATTGGAGAGTCATTTGAATCTGCCGGTGGTCAGACCCCGAGGGCTCCTGAGAGACCCTCCAGTTGTTCACCAAACCTGCTAGACTCGGTGTCCAGAGGGTAATATCTATCACCTCCTGCCTTCTAGCGTCCATGAACGTGAATTCACAGCCCCTATTTGGAATAATGAGCCCCGTGGCCATGGCGAAATTGTGGAGGCTTTCTCCCCTTGCATTGATGTTTGTGCTCCCCCACCCAGAGTGGTGGGAGTTGCCATCACATCCAATCAGGAGTTCTAGCCCTCTACTTTCCGCATAGTCTACCAGGGTAGACACCTCTCTGGTGGGGGGAGGGTCAGCGGAGTCGTAGGGCAAATATGCTGACCCTATCATGACTTCCGCGGGCCCACCCGCCCCCAGGTTTGTTTTCATGCAAATAACTGTTAGGTCTGCTGAGCTTACCTGAGGTACGAGCGTCGCCTCCACTCCTTTCCCGATGATGCACGTCCTCGTCCTCGTTCCTCTATCGGATGGGGCGCAGTAAATCCTCCCGCATCCTCCAAGGCTCTTAGGCCAGCAGCCAAGGCTCCTGCACGAGTGCCACGCCCGTCTGCAGTCCAGCCATCGCCCTGATCAGGATGGCCGAGGCGCCTTTGGCGTGATGCAGATTGATCTGCATGACGGGGAGGCTAGGGATGGACATCCCTAGTTAGCCACCCCGTCGCTTGCCTCCTCTGGAGGTGTTGGTTCCGGGGGGGGGGGGTTTCGCCCCCCTCCCTATCTCCTTTCCCCACCACTTTGATGGAGGCCCGGCCCAGACCGCAGAACGGTCTGAAGCCGCACCTCCTTACGGCCTCCAGTGACCTGTCCCCTATGAGGCAGGTGAAGTGGGCGCTCGAAGCGTCCCTGCTTCCACTACCTCTGGAGACTATCCAGTCACTGGTGGCTAACCCTTCGTTCTGCCTCCCGAGAAGCTGAGGAGCCTCCGCGGGGGAGATGTCGGCCTCCTCCACGTGCACCACCACCCGATGTCGCTTGGGTAGCTCATCGAGCGGCAACACACGCAGAGGTTTGTCCTCCAACCTCAACTCCGAGGAGAGTCCCTTCAGCCAGTCCCCGGTCTGCTCGTCGGCGCAAGCAATGACGAGGGCCCCGTCCCTCTCCCAGAAGCCGGTGAAAGTGGGGGCTTTTGTACCCTGCGGAAGTTCCAGGATACGCCCGCGAATCAGTTTCCTGATTTTGTCCACCTTCCCCGGCCCCAGTCGGTTGTCCGGGTAGCCCTCCATCTCCATTGCCAACCTGGTGAGGCCTTTCGTGGCCTGGGCATATGAGCCCTGGTCGGTATTCCTGAGTTTCTTCCCCGGATGTTTTGTGGAAGGGCTCGGTGTGTCGTGCTCCGGCCTTTGGCGTTTGCTCGCCCCGGCCGTTGCATTTGCCCCCGAGCCCTTCGTAACGGCTGGCTGAGTGGGCTTCGGATTTTCCCCTCCCTTTTCCGCCAGGCGTTGCTTGTTGAAGCGGCGTCTCGCGGCGCCGTTGAATCTCTTCCGGGTCTTGGCGTCCCCTTTGCCTGGGTCCGACCCCGGTGGTGCAGGCTCCTCCGGTCATTCGCTGACTAGGTCAGTTACTCCCTGGATGAGCCTTCCCATCTCCGTCCTTTCTTCGACTTGATTTTGATTGGTTGCCATTTTGTTCCCACGAGTACCACGGTGATGCGGTATCACCCGGACAGAGCCGTGTATGTCCGGGGCTTGGCGGAATTTTATACACTCGGAGCCCGCCCGGTATCCGAGGGCACCGTTTGAAACGCATCTCCCATGCGCCATGCAGCCCTCAGCACGGTAGCTTGAACACCTTGGCTTGGAGGGGGGGGGGGGGTTCTCTTAGTACAGCCGCGCCCGGGGCGACACCGTGTGAGGTGCCGCCCCGGGCGCCGCCGGACGCCGCCACAAGCCTCACCGCCACGTCAAGGTGGAACCCCCGTTCGGGAGGCAGGAACTGTAGTTAAAAGGGAAAAATCACCATTGCTCTGGGATTAACCAGAGGCAAGGGATTTTCGATCCAATTTTCAGAAAAAAAAACCTCAATTTTTCCCGAAATCGATGTTATAAGCGAAAAATCATATCTCATGAATGGACAATGATTTCTTCGCTTTTCTATGCTTGTTATTTAGGTTACTAACTGTAGTTACAGGGAAAAAATCATCATTGGACTGGGATTAACCAGAGGCAAGAGATTTTTGTTTCAATTAAAAAAAAAAAACTCAATTTTTACTTCGAGTCGATGTTTTAACCAAAAATCCATATCTCGGCGATGGACCACAATTTTGCCACGTTTTTTCGCTTGTTTTTCAGCTCACAAAGTATAGTTGGAGAGAGAAAATCAGTATTGCACTCGGATGAACCGAGGGCAATAGATTTTCGTATTAATTTTCGTAAAAAAAAACGTCAGGTTTTCTTGAAAAGTGAAAAATCATGCGTCGGCTATAACCAAATGAAAGTTCAGTTTTCAATAATTGTTTTAACAGATGAGCTATGCAAGATGCAATAAATGCAGTTAATAAATAAATCACGCTCATAATCTGGCAACGATTCCTCGTTTGGCGAGACTAAAATAAATGAGCATCACTTATCAGGTTGCCATGTCTTTTCGTTCACCGCAACCAAACAATTAAGCATGACTATAAACATCAGTCAAAAAGCCGCAAATTTCCAGCCTCCCCTCTGTGTTCCGTATTAAAAAATCTTCCTAAATTGTATCAATTTCCGATTATTTATAAAATAATATTGTTTTTCATGTGTGTTCTTAAATAATTTTGTATTTTGTGTGTGTTATCAAATAGAATTGTGATTAACGTGGCTTTTTTTCTGATTTTAATTCAATATCGTTTTTATTTTACATATCAATTTTTCTCAAATAGTTTCCTTCTTCCATATTTTATTAATTGTTATTGTTCGTGTTCGTGTGCATTTTTTCGATAACCTGTTTTTTTGGCGTTTCGTTCCCGTTTGTTCAATTTCGATTAAAGTTTTGTGACATCCGTCTGAATTAATAATCAACCAAATATTCTATACCTTTAACAAATATTTCACTAAAGAAAATTATGTATCTAAGCTACCAGATAACTTTTTCGTACATATACAAGTCTAGACGCAAGTCTCTGGTACTTGAGAGGTTAGAGGAAAACGCCACGCGATAGGTGAAAACTCACAGACCCATTTCTAAGAAAGACTATAAAAATCAATAGACCGACTTGGGTCAGTCTATATATCATTATCTCAGATTTCAGACCGAACGAATTTCAAAAATACATGTGGCAAAATAAACATAAATTAGAGCGGCTTGGGTTAGGCGAAATATCACCAGATGTCAAGTGGACCACCCGAGTACCATTATCTCATCTTACGACTATCGAAAAAATACATATAAAGAAAATAAACGCTTTTCAAACAGGAAACATAAAAATCTGCAAGAGCCCTTGAAAATAAACATGAACTACGAGATTAGGAAAAGACCGAAACGGCGTTTCGTCTTTCAAGCAATAAGAATAACCGAATGCAGCTGCGACTTTCCGTGAGAACTAAGAATTCTCAAAATATTTCACTTCAATGATTACAAGCTACACAAAAATTATTTATCAATAAGAAACTCGATGAACAATAAAATATACAATAAACAAATAATATTTGAATTATAAACGAACAATTATAATGAAACACATTAGAAAAATTGAACAACTAATTGATTGAATTGAAATAATAACGCAAATATAAAATTGATAAACTCAGTAACAATAATTAAAATAACGTTCTTCATAAATGAATATAATAAGAACAATAAACACTGTGACGGTTTTTTTTTGGGACCGTCACAAAAACACAATGTTGGTAAAGAAGAACATCCCGGTACTCCTGCTCGGCACTTCGGCCACGCGATTATCTCACAGGGCTTGCCTACGGCGTTAGTTTGTCAATATATTATTAATTTGCGTCCCGGAATATTATTTTCATGTGCGAGCGATTTCGGGAAAGAGAGAGAGAGAGGGTATTTCGCATTCTGTTGTCAACTCGATCAGCCAGGCCTCACCCAAGGACGAGGCAAAGGAAAAATATGTAACGGACAGTTCGAGAATTTTCGTGGCCCAAGGAATATTCGTCTCACATCGACGACTTGGTTTCGCTATCGTTACGTCAGGGCAGTATTGTCTGTCGGATTCTCCCGCTGTCAATCATCATCGAACGGCGATCATCGCATCTTCTCGCAAATATCCCGAAATTTATTTTATTAAAAACTCGGTGGTCCGTCTTGTCACGTTAAATTGTAATGGTCGAGCCAGGGGTAGAATGCATCCACTGCGAGTGCAATTTCCCGATTGTCAAATTTCTTGGGGCCCTGTCTAACGCTCGGACCTATTTTTAATTGCGACGGACCTGTCTACAATTTTCGGGAATATTCGAAATTAGGAGAGGGGCGGGAGATAAATTCCTCGTTACGCGTAACGCTCATGATCTCGAGGAGATTCTCGTGAAGTATCGAGCAGAGAGGACGTGTCGCGAAAATGGAGAAGAAACACCGTGAGTTCCTTCCTTTTCACTTTCTGGTTTGGTTAGTGGACCCTCGCACATCTTTCCCGGGTCATTTTTCGTGAGTTTTGTAAATTAAAATAAATATCGTTCCTCTCATTGTGTTGAGAGAAATTTGGTCGCGGTGACGGCTCTGTCACGCGTTTCTTAGTCAACTCTTTCGATTTTGTTTTCCGTATTCGCCTGAATAACGTTTAAAGTAATTTTGTCGAGGAGTAATCGTGGCCGTACTCGAGATCTCCATTTTTGTGTTGAAAATAATTGTTCCGGTTGGCGTAAGTTGTTTCCCGGGCTGAAGAGTCGCGAAATAAGTATGGAATTGCGTGTGTGTGTGTGAGTGAGTCGGGAGGACCATCGCGTAACGTTGACAGCTCGGCCGAGTAACCGAATATCGGGGCCTCGGTATTTCGAATAAAACATCTGTGAATTGACATAATTTTACCATCTTTAAGATTTATTTTCTCGACCGTGAGTAGAGCCACGGAGAGAATAAATTCGAGCTCGTGTTAGATTGTAAGAATGCAGGATCCCGACCAAATTTGTGTGTAAGCGTGCTAGTTATTGTGTGAGTGAGTTCGCGATTCTTCCCCCGAGGTTCATTAGAGACGCGTGATCATATTTTTCGTTATCCCGGTTAAATTCTCGTTTTTCTTATTATATTAAATTTCGTAAATTCTTCTTTTTATAATCAACTCATGTAAATCGATTATCACGTATGAAACTTATCACCTGCGTACTTCTTTGTATAATTTCCCGTTGACTTTATTTTTCCGAAAGAACGATTAAATAATTGTTATTGTTATTCAAAACGTAATTTTGTGTTTTCGAATTATTCTCGTGGTCACCCTGCCCATCCCGCTGCAGTAAGCTGGCAAACTTGTTTCTCTTTCTTCGCTGCCGAGTCGCTTTGCAACTGGCGCCCAACATTTATTTTAACATCATCGAAAAATCGGCAGAGAAGAGAGAGCAACTTTTGTGGCGTTTCGGGTTAGAAAAAAATGTACGTCACAACAGATGTAAATAAAAAGAGAATAAATGATCAAATGAAAATACAAATAAATAAACGATGAATACATAATAAACACGAACGAGAAAAGAACGAGAAGAACGAAAGATATAGAAAATAGAATATAGATATATAACATGCTGTGGAGGTGTGCCGGGCCGCAGTTGGTAACGATACACGGTGTCCGGACGCGACAACGATTATGAGTGCGTATAATCGTTTCAATGAGACCGCCCAGGCGTTGCTGAACAAAAAAGATTGTGGTGCCCCTAGGAGAGTACGGACGCCCGCCACGGAGGAACGCATTTTGGAGGAGTTTGACACCGACCCGACCACTAGCATCAGAACCGTGGCGCGTCGGTTGGAAACTTTATACAGCTCGGTGCAACGGACCCTGAAGGCGGAAAAAAGCATGCCTTCCACTACAGGCGCGTGCAGTCATTGCAGTTGGAGGATTATCCGGCGAGGCTCCAATTCTGTCGATTCATTGTCGAAAAAGGAAGTCGCTACGAACGCGCGCCAACGTAAACAACGCCAAAAAATTCTTGCTGGCATCATAATGAACAAACCAATTAAGTTGGAGTTTTTTCTATCATTTTCGGCTTTCGAGTCGTTGACGCTTCGGAAAAAACGGAATATTAATTTTTAAAAATACTAAAAAAATTTCATATTCCTTCTAAAAAAGCTTTTTTCTCGTGCTCTTTTCCTAACCTCACTCTTCTGCATTTTTCACTCGTACCCGCCTGTCCCCCTTCCTTGCGTGAGACATGGCAGATTCTTTTCAGACGTCGGAGGTCAGACCCATGGAGAGCATGTCGGACGACGAAGCATTTGACGTTGATAACAACAACGGTCCACCGGACTTGGAGACTCAAGTAAATGACCTCATGCGCGAATCATTCCCGACTCATCGCAAGCGACCGCATGATCATCCTGCTACTTCTCTAAAATCTAAAATGACGAAATCCCATGCCACAGAGAATGTCAAGGTCCTGAAGACCACACAAATGAACTCTGAAGCGGCTAACCCGAACCACATTCCGACCCACCTGTCTTCCAATAAGTATGCAGTGAAAAGCTGCGGTCCGTATGTTGTTTTGATTCAACCTAAATCCATCGACTCCAATCCAACTCGACTAAACGCTACTAAAATAGGTAAGCTCCATCTCAATGACTTTCCAAAAATCGAGATCCTGGACATCTACAATTCTGGTAAACTCCAGTGTTCAGTAGTTTGCTCCAGCGCTAGGACTGCTAATAACCTCCTCACACATCACTCACTAGTATTGACGAACCTCACGGCTTTTATTCCTGACGCTTTTATCTCCTGCGAAGGCATAATCCGAAATGTCCCTTTGGACTTCACCAAAGAAGAATTATTAGAAAACATTGTCGCTCCCACCCGGATCTTAGACGCACGTCGCCAAAATAGAAAAGACGGCGAATCTAAACTCATCCCAACACAATCATTTTATTTAAAATTCGAGAGACGCTGTCGCCCTGACTACGTCTCCTTGTTTCAAGTACGTCATCCTGTTGATTGTTCTCGAAAAAAATATCAAAAAAGTCGCAGCAGAAAAAACATTTTTCTTTCCGAAGCAAGAAACATGCTTATAAATCCCTCTACCGCTTTCTCTCCCGTGAGATACATACCTTCGCAGTTTCCTCTTCCTTCTCTGTCTCGCACAGTCTCAGCTCCGCTTCCAACCCACCAAGCACCGGCTTCTTATAGCCAAGTCGCTTCATCTACTTCTTCTTCTTCCGCTCCTCTTCTAGTTAACGAACCTCCCCGTCCCTCCGGACTATCCAACCCTCTCACAACCCATTCGAAGGGCGCCATTCCCCGTTCGCCCTCTCAGCGTCCAACGCGAAAGAATTTTCCCCCAACTCAAAACTGGACTCAGGCCACTCGTGAAGCTCATGCCAATCTTCACTTGGCTTCAAATGGGCACTACGCTTCTCACTCTCGGAACGGTTTCGCTCTCAATCAAAAGGTAAATCATGCCTCTTCTTCGACCACACACCCGAACGAGTCCGCATCCTTCGCCTCCTCAAACACGCTGACTCTACAACGTAACAACAGCAATCTAATCGGAACTCTCATACACCTAATTACACAAATTCTCATTCCAGCCCTATCTTCACTTGGCTTATCCGACACCATTTCGCCGAGCCTTGCAATACTCTTGAATTCGCTCTCGTCTCTCTCCGCTCAAAGTCCCACCAACTCCTACTAAAGAAATAAAAATTCTTCAATGGAACTGCCGCAGTCTCCAAAACAAAACCGGCCTCAATCCTACGATATAATCATTTTATGTGGAACCTGGTTGACTGATTCTTTTATTCCTAAACTAAAAGATTTTCATCTTCTCACCAAGAATCGAAATAATCAGAGAGGTGGTGGCCTAGCCATCTGCCTCAAAAAAGACATCCCCTTCAAACAAATTCATAATCTCAGACGCCTTCCTGAGAATTTACAAACTTTCGCTATCTCTACATCTACCACTTTAGGACCACTGACTATCGTAGCCCTCTATCGCTTACCAGCCATTGTTACTCGTTCCATTGATTGGCAACGGCTATTCGACTCCCTTCCGACAGTCGAAAACGTACTCATTGGTGGCGACTTCAATTGTCATCACACCTCTTCGGGATGTAGAGGTAACTGCCCCTCAGGCACTTCTTTCTCAGACTCTCTAGACGACTATAACATTTCTCTTCTCAATGACGGCTCAATGACTACTAACCCTTCTAATCTCAACCACAATCCCTCTACAATCGATCTATCACTAGTTTCTCCTAATCTTCTCCCATTCTGTGAGTGGCGAGTCGAAGTGGACTCTCTTACAAGCGATCACTTTCCGATTACTATCAACATTGGCACCTCCACCACAAAAACTTCATTCTCCTCACTTCGCTACCCTCTTAAAAAAGTTAACTGGAATCAGTTCAAGACGTGCCTGGATTCGCGGGCTCCTACCATACCCGATTCTTCCCCTCTAGTTCAGTATGAAAACATCATCAATGCCATCAATGAAGCAATCTTAGAATCGATTCCGCCTTTATCTACTTCTAATAAGTCTTTTTCACATAAAGATCGGCCTGCCGTTTGGTGGAATACCGATTGCAATGTTGCAAACATCACGCGCAAACAAGCATGGGCGACCTTTAGACGTCAAAGTAATTTAGAAAATCTCATAAATGCTAAAAGATTAGATGCCATAGCCGAAAAAAACATTCAAACAAGCGAAAAAAAACTCATGGATCGGATTTAAAAAAAAAAACTTTCAATTTCCCGTAAGCAAAGTCTGGGCTAAGCGAATGGGCTCTGCGAAACAGAAATCTCTCTAACCCTGACACCTTCCCATCAAATGCTTCCAGTTAAGACAAAATACTCTCTCTTATCCCTTTCATCTGCCCCCCTTCCTGCTTCTTACCCAGTTTTCCATCAAACGAGTCTTCTTCCGCAGATAATAACGGGCTAAACTCACCATTTACACTCAAAGAACTGGATTCCGCTATCAATAGGGGTAACACCAAGTCGGCCCCAGGGTTGGGTAGAATAGACTTTCTTATTATCTCTCACTTGCCTCAATCTACGCGCGAACCACTTCTCAATACTTTCAATAATCTCTTACGCTTAGGCCTATTTCCCGAATCATGGCGCGACATCCTAGTTTTCTTCATTCCCAAATCCACAACCGGTAAATTTCGTCCAATCTCTTTAGCCTCATGTTTAGCCTCATGTCGAAAATCGAAATCATGTTTAGATAACCTCTCTATTCTCACAACTGAAATTTACAAACCCTTCTCCTTCCGTCAATACACCGCCTGTATCTTTTTAGATGTGTCTAGCGCCTTCGACAACGTTGACCCCGGCATACTTATCGATTACCTTAGACACATAGGCCTCCATACTGCCAATTCATTTACAATCTCACTTCTTTCCGCTTTCTTCACTTCAAAATCGCCGGCTCTATGCACGGTCCTTATCACGCCCTTAAAGGCGTTCCTCAAGGCTGCATCCTAAGCCCACTACTATACATTCTATACACTAATCAATTGGAACAAAATCTCCACCGGGAAACTTCTTGCCTACAATTCGCCGATGATGTTGTTTTATTTTCTTCTGCCCGACATCTCACCGATAGTATCTCTTCTCTACAATCATCCTTACATCAGGTCTCCTCCTATTTGGGATCAAGGGGTCTCACCATAGAACCATCGAAGTCTAAATTAGTTATTTTTTCGCGCAATAAATTTGACCCGTATCAGTCGTTTGTTACTATACACTCTTCTCGAGTACCTAGCTCCCCGCAAGCAAAATTTCTTGGTCTCATCCTAGATAGCCATCTGACCTGGCACCCCCATCTTGACAATCTAATCTCCAAATGTAAAAATCTATTGAATATCATTAAATGCCTTCGCACCACCTGGTGGGGCGCAGACCCCTCTTCACTCGTCTCTATCTATAGGGCACTCATTCACAGTTTTATCAAATATGGTTCCTCTATCATTCCACTCCAACTTCATCCCTTGCTCTCCAAGATCGAAATCATCCAACGCAAAGCTTTGAGACTCGCCCTAGGTCTCCGCAATTCTACGCCTAACAACGTGGTTCTTGTGGAGGCACGGGAACCTCCTCTCTCTTTCCGACTCCAATTTCCATCGGATAAATTCCTCCTTAAAAAGTTTGCGTCTTCCAACCACCCTATCTTGTCATCCTTACCTGATGCTCTTTCTCTTTCACTCAGATCCAATAACAGATACCAATACCTTTTTCATATTCGTCTACTCAAATCTTATAACAAGCTATCTCATCTTAAACCCCTCATTGATTCGCAACCCTTCCCTCTTTTACGAGGGAAGGGTTGCGTACGAACTTGCCAAGTACTTTGGCCGAAATTATTTTTCAATTTAATTTTGTTCGTTTGAAATTTTTTTCCCCACGTTTTGTTTTATCTTAATTTTTTTTCTGGACTCTGTTCTTTTGACTGATTTTTATTTTTGTACATTGGTGACTTTTTTCATTAGCCAACTGATTTGTGCTTTTTTTTAAACACTCCATCCTCAAGCGACAATGAAATACTTGTCCTATTATTAATATTATAAATTTTAGTGCTGAATGTAAATCATTCTCGATCTTGCCAATTTTTTAAGAATTTTGTTCTTTTTTGGGTAGTTTTTTTCTGTGATTCAAATACTTTATAATTAAATACTCGCTCCGACGTAATTGGCTTTATATGCTTTAGTATATTTATGTTGATTTATTATATTTTTGAGAAGCCCGAATTTTTCTTTTTACGAACATTGAGTTACCATTTTTTGGAGGGATTTGGTTTTTTTTGGAGACTTCCACAGAAGCGGCTATTGGTGCGAGTAAATCTACTTGTCTCAGCTTTTTTTACAGCATTTATGCTGTTTTTTGCCCGTGATTTCTTTTCTTTTTGTCCAGCAATTGTTGTGTGACTTAGTTTTCCATCACACTACTATTTTCCCAACATAATTTGAATGAAAAGTTTAAACCGCATTGGAGTAAAATTTCTATCTTTTATTTTCATACATTTTCCATTCAAATGATCTTGAGACTGATATCTGTAATAGAAATGAAAACTGAAAATATTCCTTGATTGTGTCCTCAATAACATTTTTGTCATTTATTCATGCCATCAAGTTTTCGTCCAAATCAACTAGAGCGGTAAAGATTTCATTGATTGAAATGATTAAGCTACCGCATGGAAAACTGTATGTATCCATGAAAAATTATAAAATACAATTTTTCATCCAAATCATCTCAACCGGTGAAGTTTTCATTGATTGAAATGATACTTAAGCTACTGCAAGGAAAATTGTGTCTATCAATGAAAAATTAAGTATTATAACGCTCTAAAGACCAAAGTATCCAACTCAGCACTTGTTATAAATTTTTCCATGCGGTGTCATTCCAAAAAAGTTATTTGGATGTAAACTTTATCCAGCTTTCGACAGTTTTAATTCAGAATGTTTAAATAAAACTATTCGAGTGAATATTGTGTCTAAAATTGGGAATGAAAAGATTACTTGAATGCGACTCAAGTAATATTTGTCGTTTTTATCTTCATATTTTTTAAAGCGCTAAAGTTTTCATTAAAATATGATTTATATTTCTACCGCATGACGATAATCTCAAATTTTCACAGCGGTTTCATGCTAAATATTTGTCATTTTTATCTCAACCAATTTTTTCAAGCGCTTAGATTTTCATTAAAATATTTTTCATATTTCTACCGCATAAAATTTTTTTCAAATTTCCACAGCGGTCTCATATTATCATACTAAAAAATAATATATAATATATAAAAATGATGAATAAATCCTTACTTTTGGAATTGTTATTTCATCTTCTAGTTTATTGACATCCATTTTCTTGATTTTCTTACATTATTAATTTAAACACGGTTTGTTCTAACATTAACATCGATTTTGTCGATTCGTTCGAAAACTGATTGATGTGAAACTTTCGCGATCTTTCTAACCAACCAATAAATATGACACTTCCGCGATCTTTATAACCAACGAACTAAGGGATAGTCATAGCTGACACTTCCGCGATCTTTATAACCAAACGCGATATGGTCAGCTGTCACATTCATTGATCGAATATCAACACAATTTTTACCAATATTACTAGTGTCACTAGAACGGCGATTGCGAAAAAATATGCGAGCGTCGAAAATGTGTGCGAAAATTTTCACAAATTTTTAGTGCATGCTAATTTAAAATAAATTCATATCTCCAGTACCATTCAAGCTACAGAGTTCTAGTTAGACACAATCGAAAGGGAAAAAAAAATAAAAAATACGTGAACTTACAATGTTTTCCAAAGCGCTATAATTTAATAAATTTTACGGAAACCAGATTTGAACGTTTTCGAAAACAGTTGGGAAACGCGGTCCTTGGAGTAAATGAGTCTTGTAGCCACTCGTCTTTGATGGAGACAGTATAGGTAAATGTACTTGTCTCGAGCCGCTACCGCGACTCTTAATCCATGCCTCTCGAATTTCCAGACACGCGATTCTCCCACTTTGTCCCCCCGATTAAAATATAAAAGTTTTAGCCCATTTTTTTAATTTTTCAGAAACCCTAAAACACAAACGTAACTCTTAAAATTCAGCCACGGGTACCTGGGGGTAGTGACGGCTGTAATCCGACCCCGCAGCCTCCTAACTAACAACATGAACGGAACTCCCGTTAAATCTAACATCCGCTAAATGGAGCACTAGCATCTCAGCTAGATTTTTACCATTCCCGAACAGATAAACTCGGAAAGCGTTGAAAATCGAAGGGTAACACGGTAATATTTCGGTTAAATTCTCCTCTTTGACTCAAGGCTAACCGGACGCAACTCAAATAAAGCTTAAAGATAAATGGAACTCGAATAACACCATATGGCGAGAGGTTTTACTTCAAATCGCAAACTCTAAAGAGTTCGAGGACCCTTATGGGTCCGATAACCGTAAAAAGGGAAAGTAGGAAGGAAATTATGATTTTTCGGGCCTCTACTCACGCTCTCGCTGGATAGACGGGATCGACGAGAAGATCCGCGTCACAGTACACTAATTCACTAATCACCACTTTTCTCCACAGCTTAGCGGCTGGGTCCTGGCAGTCCCTGGCTTTAATCTCAAAGCCGCCACTGATTAAAAATGGTTGTTTCTTCGCGCGTAAAATTCTCCGGAGGCAAAATAGCTCCCCGTTCGGATCTCCGGGTGGGAGCTACTCGCGTAGAGATAGTCGAAAGGTTCGATGGTGTAGGTGTGAATGGTGCGAGAATGGGGAGCCTGCCCGCGCGTCCGATGACCCGTCGGTCTGCTGCGGCGAGCAGTGTACGTTTGCCTTCCCCGTTGGTGCCGAACGCTGTGCGCCAAAGCACTCCTCACGTAGCTCGGGCGGTCAGCGCCAGGTCTCTGAGTGCAGGTTGCAGTCTTCGTGCCGTCAAAGTAGTTCTGGTGAGGTGCGACGAAGTCAGTCTCCGTGCCGTCAGAGTCGCTTTGGTTAGATGTGATAGGCAGAGACAAAAACAGGTTTTGAATAATAGGCAAGTAAACTAGCCGACCGCGGCCGAGCGCGAAGTAGTTAGACCCGCGACCCCTCACTCTACCGTAATAGAAGCCGCACCGGGCTGTGGACGCGCGCGTACCACAGATGTTAGGATACTGCAGCTGAATATGCGTAGGTCAGCTGTAGTAACGGACGAGGTTCATGATCTTGTAGGTCAAAAGCGACTGGACGTCCTGCTCTTACAGGAACCATACGTCCGAAGACAAGGCCAGAGTCACACCTTCTGTGGATTAGGGATTGGGATGCAGATTGCGGCTGTGCGTTCGGAAAAACCCTGGGCAGCGGTCGCGGTCTGCAACTCGTCATTTCACATAACATTCACCTTGCAGCTCAGCACGACCCCCTGTGCATGTGCGGAAGTGCTGGCACCCGGCCTCTCGCTCTACGTCGTCTCTCACCACTTTCAGCCGAGCGACGACATCAAGGGGCACCTCAGACATCTCGAAATGGTGCTTCACTCACTGAGGGGGAAGAGAGTAATAGTGGCGTTAGACGCAAACTCTCGCTCTCCGCTGTGGGGTCCGCGAAGGGCTGACCGACGAGGAGTTCAAGTCGAGAGGTTGATTCGGGAGTTTGCATTCGAAGTAATCAATGATGTCCAACAGCCGCCCACTTTCTGGACGGTTAATGGGTCGTCCTTCATCGATGTCACCATGGTTTCTCCCTCCCTTTTCCGCTTCGTCGGGAACTGGAACGTCAGGGAGAACTGGACAACGAGCGACCATCGTGCTCTGGACGTTACGCTGCGGGTCCCAAAGGTTGCGGGAAATGACGAGGGTCCCTCTGTCAGCCGGTTCAATGTAAAGCGAGCCGACTGCGAGCGGTTCTCTCAGATTCTAGTCGCTCTCTCGAGAACGAGACTGGAGGGGCTCCCACTGACGTCCAACGTAGAAGTCGAAAGGATGGCGGAGACTCTCACGGGTGTCATAAATGATGCCTGCACCGAGTCGATGCCGAAGAAAAAGTTTTATAGAAGGTCCAATTCGTCGTGGACAGTTGCTTTGACGAACCTTAAGAAAGGTGTTTACCAGAAACGTAGGCCATTCCAAGGAGAACAAGATGGCCCCAGACGCCTCGAACTCCGGCTAGAGTACCGTACTTCCTTGCGGGAATACAGCCGGGAGGTGAAAAGGACCAAGCTTGAGAGCTGGAGAAACTTCTTCTCGTCGTACGGGAACGCGAAGCCCTGGGGCTTCGTATACAAGCAACAGGCAAACAAGCTCCGCGTTCAGAAGGTGCTTAGCACCATCTGGCAAGGCGAAGGACACACGAGCAACATGGAAGAGACCGCCAGCTGCCTTCTTGATGTCCACATCCCTGATGACCGGGTGGAGGAAGATACTCCACAACAACGACAAGTCAGAGAGGAATCGGCCAGCGCGCCGGAGACCCCTGACGATCCTGAATTTACCATCGACGAGCTTTCTGCGGCCGTCAAAACGGTGAAAAACGGGAAGGCACCGGGTCTCGATCTAATAGAGGTCGTGACACTCAAGGCTACCTTCGCCGCGATCCCCGGTCAACTGGTTCGTTTGTTCAACGGGTGCCTTCGAGTAGGCGTCTTTCCCTCAGCTTAGAAGGAGGGCTCTCTCCGAGTACTCCTGAAGGGCGAGGACAAGGACGAGAAGGACCCAAAGTCGTACCGGCCCATTTGTCACCTCTCTGTAATCGGGAAACTATTCGAAAAACTAATCAAGGGGCGCCTCGAGAAAACGGTATTCGCGGATGGGAAAACTTCGGGTAGGCAATACGGATTCACGAAAACGAAAAGCACGGGACACGCCATTGTAGAAATGCGCAGGATGGTAGAGGACGCGAGGGATACATACACGATCGGTTTGCTTTTCGATATTTCCGGGGCTTTTGACAACGTATGGTGGCCCCTTGTATTAGTGGGATTAAAAAGTAGAGATTGTCCGCGAAACCTCTTCCAAGTCATTAAAAATTACTTCAGCGATAGAGTTGTAGCGATTTCATGGGGGGAAAATAAGGTTACCAAGCGGGCCACGAGAGGTTGTCCTCAAGGTTCTGTCCTTGGGCCAACCTGTTGGAACCTTATTTTCGACGAGCTTCTTCGAGTTCTCGAGGAAATAGCTCCGAACAATTTTGTAGCGTACGCCGACGATCTTCTGGTGTCGGTGCAGGGAAACTCGCGAACTCAACTCAAGACGAGCACACAAGCCATTGTTGATCGTATTGTAGAATGGTGCCGGGACGCCAAACTTGAACTATCGGAAAAGAAAACGGAAGCAATTCTCCTTAAGAGCAATTGGATTCGTAGGGCTCCCGTTGGGAGGCGGGGAGGAGACCGTCCCGACCGTGCGCGTAGGGCTAACATCAGGCCGAACCTGGCGAATAGATATCCGGTAATACGTATAGGGAACACGAGAATTAACTTTAAGAATAGCGTCAGGTACCTCGGGGTACACTTTGATAAAGAGTTGGGTGTTGGCACACACTGTGCCAATCTCAAGGCGAAATGCGTGGCTCTGTTTCAGAAATTAGCTAGACTGGCAGGAACAGGGTGGGGTCTTCGCTATAGAGCGCTGGACAAAATTTACAAGAGGGTATTTGTCCCGACAGTGGCATACACCGCTGCGGGATGGTCAGACCTCTGCAAGGCGGCTGATCTTAGGGTTTTGAGGACTACTCAGAGGCTCGCACTTATTGCGACAACCTCTGCCTATAGGACAGCATCATACGCAGGCTTGTGTGTGATCGCCGGTGCACTCCCCGTGGAGATTCTTTTGCAGCAAAGCAGAGCACGCTACGATATTCGAACTGGTTGGGACACCAGGATCAATAATGTGATGGTTCCAGTGCGCGCACCAGACGCCGTGGACATCATCAAGGGTGAGGCACTTAATATGTGGCAGACCGAATGGGACTCCTCAACTAAAGATCGCACCACTTATGCCTTCTTCGAAAGCGTTCGGGAAAGGATGAACGCTAGCTGGTTCCGGCCAGACTACTATACGACGCAGGTCGTGTCCGGACACGGTGATTTCAGGGCGCGCCTCGCGTCACTTGGACTCGCCGACGGAGATGAATGCGCGTGTGGACGTCCGGAAACGGCTCAGCACTTCCTCCTCGAATGCCCCGAGTTCGAACCACAGAGAGTCGCTCTGCGGGAACATCTCGGCGACCGAGAATGGCCCTCGGCAGCTCATCAATTGGTGGCCAATGCCGAGGCCTTCTCCGTCTTCTCCGCCTTCTGTTGCGTGTGCTTACGGATTAAGAGTGGGTTGAACATAATCGAATAAATAGGCAAGCAGGGCCCAGCCGGTGCCTGGAAGTTTGGACTGACAGTCACCGGGTGACACACTCACAGCTCCGTTATTAGAGATATGCAGCTTCTTCGTTAGAGACGAAATTCCAAAGGGTCGCTGAGTTTGAAGTGAGCCTAGCCGGGAGTGTATGTCGGGCACCCCCGGTGACGGACTACCGGATCCGCATTACTTCGTGGGTCATCCGGCAGATCCAGGTAAGCGCAAACAAAGCAAAACAGGATGAATAGGAAACACGAACAAATATAACACATACACCACACACACAACCTCAACACCAAAAACACATACACACAATAACACCCCCACCACCTAATACTCCAAGTCCCTAAATCCACGTCATTTTCTGGGCCGTGTCCGGGCGGGACACGAGAGCAGGCCTTCCCGAGGTTCCCCGTGAGTGCGCGGAGGACCGCTCGGTCAGGCCCCCCGTGGTGTGAACGGACGCTCCTTCGCGTAGCCGAACTGCTCTTTTCGCTAACACGCCAGCGAAGGTCAAAGGATTTTTCCATTGCCCCTCCGGAGGCAAAGTCTCTCGCTATAGAGTAGATTGAAGCCCGTTGCGTATGCCTTTAAAGGCGAGGTAGCATAGGTCCGCGTGTCGTCAGATGGGGGGGGCCTTTACAATAGGTGTACTTCCATTGCCATGTTCGAGGACTGTTCGAAATTATTTCTCGCTTATCGATTCCAAGTGCGGCTTCGACGATAAGTTTTTCGAGTTGTTAAAACAGAAATTCCAATCGAAAGAGCCGATGCAGCGCCATGGAATGTTAGTTTGTGACGAAATTAATTTACGAAAGTCGGTCTCAGTTTCTGCCAAGAATCTTACGTATACTGGTCTGACGGATTTTGGGCCTGAGGGACGGTGAGAAATATATTACAATCAAAGTACTAAGTTTTTTAAAAATATACTATTTGCGAAAGCCCTCAATGAATTCAACTATACTTTTCATTGCAGATTAACAGAGATGAAGGTCATGTCGAATGGCGCTACTTCCAGAATCTGCTCGATACGGACACAAGGCTTGTCGGGAATTTAAGAGTGTGCCCAAAAATATCGAAACGACATGTGGATCCAGATAACACGAGTAAAATGCGTGTCCGACTAGCAATACAGGTAATGATCAAAATTTTCAATTAAATTTCTCTCAAATTACTTTGAATATTTATTGTTGTTTTTACATCCACATAGATCTTCAGCAATTCAGTTGCCGATGGTTTGAAATTCTATCGCGATCAAAAGTATGTGGGCTTCAGCGGTTGTGAAGAAACGATTGGTTTTTGCAAACGTTTGAATGATCTTTTCGACGCACTCAATCGCAAGATGCCTAATCAAGGACTAACACCCGATTCCAACGATTTCAAGGTAAGAAATCTTTTTTCTCATTTCAAATATGGAAAAGAACGAACGAAAGATGACCCAGTGTGTGTTGTTCATTAAGGCCCTTGGAATATCGACCAAAATTACCCTGAAAAGAAAAAAGATCAAACCCAGTACACGTTGCACAACGTCCCTGGCAACAGAAGCTAATACTACCCTGAAAAAAAACGTTCCCAGTACACGTTGCGCAACGTCCCTGGGAACAGAAGCCAAAACTACCTTGAAAGAAAAAAAAAATCAAACCCAGTACACGTTGCACAACGTCCCTGGGAACAGAAGGCAAAACTACCCTGAAAAAAAACGTTCCCAGTACACGTTGCACTACGTCCCTGGGAACATAGACTAAAACTACCCGGAAAGAAGAAAAACTACACTAAATTACACTTCACAAACAAAATGGAGCCCTAGTACACGTTCATAGAACGTCCCTGGGGATTAAAATGACCTGAAAAAAGAATTTAGAATAAACATGCAATCCCAGTACACGTTGTCGCAACGTCCCTGGGTATATAAAGTCAAACTTCCTTCATTTAAAATATTTCACAGGTTTTACAATCATCTGCGGACTGATTGGACAATTGGGAACGAGCGATGTTAAGAGGAGATGTTACAAGTGACGAATTCCTCACGCCAGATACAGCGAATGGGTTACGGCTGTCGCTCCATTCCACCATGGGTCTTTGTAGGTACCTCATCGACAAGTACAATTTTCAGTACATTCTTTCCGGAAAAATCAACCAGGATAACTTGGAGGTAATTTCTTTCGAATCATTACAAAATTATGTAGTTAATAAGTACGATGCCATATTTCATCTCGTTTCACCTTATTAATTCCAATTCCTTTTTTGTTTTTCAGAAATTTTTCGGCACTAATCGACAAGCTTCCGGCAGCAACGACCATCCCAGTTGTTCCACATTCTTACAGCTATACCAACTTCTGTCGGTCTATAGTGTAATCAAGCCGCCAATTTGTGGCAATTTTACTGTTAGTGATAGGAAGCCTCCCGAAATTTTGGTATCAGTTGATGACCTTATAAAAATTTACGGTCGTACCGAATCAAAAACTTCGGAGTTAGCGAAAAAATTGCAAACAAAGCTCGACGAATTGATCGAGTATGAAGATTGGGAGATTGATGAGCTCCAAGACCACGATTATTCCCTTCCACAAGTCCTTGATTGCGTAGTTTATTACGTCACAGGTTTGGCTACTTCATTCTCATACGTTTGACCATTTGTTTGTTAGGGTCGTTATCTCCAATTCTGTTCGAAATTCAACAGGGGGTATTAAAACAGTATTAACAATAGTTTACTTTCGCAAGTTGAGAATATCTTTTCTTCATCGATCTTTGTTTCTTACAGCTTCTATTTCCCAAGGGTGGTGAATTTCTGTGTTCTTTGCATGATTTTTCCTTAACAATTCTTTACCACGCTTACAGGCTACTTGTGTAAGCAAGTCCTTCGGCGTTATGGTGGGTGTGAAGAGTGCCAAAATGCTATAAGAAGAAGAATAAGTGAGTACTCTTGTTCGGCATCGAAGCTTGTCGACGAGAAGTCCCGGGGGCGGTTGTTCATGCCAATGCCCATTTTTTCAAACTCGTTTCGCATGTTGAGTCATGTTTCGCAAAGCACGCTCATGAAAAACATGTTTTTGATCTCATTGTGGAAGAAGTGTTGTCCACTTATAATTTCACATTTCCTTGTGTACAGCATGCTTCTGAGATATTATTGTTACGTCCTAGCCTAACGCTAGGCCCCCCATAAATTTTTTCAATTTACCCTTCCTAACCAGGTACCATCAGAAGGTACACTTTCATGCCTACATCATTCGTCAATAAAGAACGTATAATTAATCGCATAATCGTAAAATCGAGTATATACTCTTATAATAGTATATAATCTCTAACGTTAATATATAGAATATAAAGAAACACACAGTCCTTTTCCATATACCAGCTTCTCATATTATATTTCCTTCAAACTCATAAACGCAGCATGTCCTCTAAACACCACTCGACTTTCAGTCATCTCAAAAACACAGCATCCCTTATTTTTTCTACGAAAAGCTATAAACCCAAGTACACGTACTTTACAGACCCGACTTTCTGTCGCCAAATGTTAAAACTCGAAACAGCTTTTCCTTCATCTGCTAATCTCAAATTTCACGAACACGGTTTCACCAGGAAACCATAAATCCATTAATACTTCAAAATCATACCATTCCAAAACACCAAACGTTCCCATACGCCTTAAGTCGTAAAAACCCACTTTCCAAAATCTCAAGAACGCATGTGCAATCACTTGAAATTAGAGCAGTCCTGCTATCTTCCAAGAAAAACATAACAACTTTTCCTCCAATCACCATCCGGAAAAGTCTCCCCCTTAACTCGACCAATAACAAAAAGCAACATCAAATTAACGACTCTGCAGCCAATCCTCTAATTTAACTATAACAAAATCAGTCCCTTCCACAGCATCCTACCCCCAGAAGTCCTACAAAGAACTCAATCTTAGGACCCAAAAAACAGATTTAGAATTATCAGTTAACACCGAAACCTCAGAGACTCTACATCTCTTCGAATAGTCTCAATCTATATAACCGCGTCACAGAATTGTCAAGTTCGCGAGTTCAATTAGACGAGTGTCGATCGTCTAAAAATCCAATATCATCTTAAATCATTGTTAACCTTAAATCGTTAACTCCGGTCTGATCAAACTCAGAAGCGTCAACAAATCTGTAATAATATAACTCACTATACATATTCGACATCAATTAAGTCAACAAATCTGTAATAATATAACTCACTATACATATTCGACATCAAAACAACCAATCTGTTAAAGTATAAAAAATAAGTGATCATCTGAATAAACCAACAATCATATGTGTGTGAAAAAGTGTGTATCATCAATTTATTCTGAGGCATCAAACCCTCAGTAATAGCGGTAAACGTCTCTAACCTCAAACAAATCCAAACAAATCCAATCAAATCCAACGACAAACAAATCCAAACAAATCCAATCAAATCCAACCACAAACCAACCCAAACATCATCAAACCCAAATCAAAAATAATATAGTAAGCGCAAATATCATTCGGATATCAAAATTCGCGGTCAGGGATCAAAACCTCCGTGAATTTAACGATCCCTTCTCTCGGGACGTAACATTATCTTACTCGATTTTTTATTATATACGGATGTGAATGCGTCAATTCACGTACCAATAAAATCAGAAACAACAAAAACGATTCGTTGTAAAAAATAAACTGGCGAAACTTACAAATCAATAAAAGTAGTACTTTTTGAACATACACAGTGCGTTTATTATTTTTGTTTATCCCTTAACTATATTTATTTCCAGGTCATTTGAAATATTGTTAAACGAAATCGAATATAGAAAAGAGTGGTTACACAACGAACTAGAAATCCTTTCGATTGCGAAAGTGCTATCCAATATGAAAATAATTAGGCACAGAAGGAGAAAATAGTCGAAATACATCTGAAGCATAAAAAAAAGACACTCATAAATACGCAAAATGGATGATATGAGAAAAAAGGGAAACTGAAATGAATTAGATTGAAAAAATATTTAGCGGAGTGAAAACTAATTATAGTTCTAATATACGAAAATGCAGTATACTAATTGCAAAAGAAATTGCGAGAGACAAAGGAAAAGAATGCATTGAATGTTCGAATAAAATACATAAATTATGAGTTAAAAAAAAATTATTCTTGCAAAGAAAATAGATGAAGTCTAACAAACAAGAAATGCAATTAAACGAAATACATTGCTTACACAGAAAAAAAGCGAACAATATAGTGAGTTAATAGCGGATACCTGAGTGAATAAATAGCAAAAAAAAGGCATTGATAAAAAAAATTAAAAAAATTTAAAAAAAAAAACAATTCAAAGGGAATCGATCTCAAACTTTCTACGTGCTAGTGCGGATCTCTACTACAATGCTGTGCCACATGTTATTCTGGTAAGAATAATACCGTTTCAAAAGTTGTGACCCCTCGCTTGATTCTTATAGATTGTGTTCGCTTAAAAGTTTAAGGATTTTTATGTTTTAATAAAAATAGTCGTCAATCTCATTATGAGTTCTAACTAAACTATTTTCCATTCGCATAGCTCCATAGCATAGCATTCACATTTCTTGAATCCGTAAAATCAGCACCATTACACAGCTGTTCGCATCTGATTCATGATTGGCTCACCGCAAGGTGGCAGCGCCGCACATGGCGAAAACGAGAACGACGTTTTTGCTTCAATATCTGAGTCACTCCCCACCCTATAAGTTTCCAGACCTGTATGCCTTTTCTTTTAATACTTGGCGTCGAGCTGCTACCGCGTCTCTTGATATGCAAATAGCGACATAGAATCCTGCATATTTTGCGCCACAACACGCCGGAATATAGCGTTAGTCTAACATTGAACGATTTTGAACGCCAGCTTTGGTTTGCTGGGTAAAACCATAAAAGTCACATATCCTCTAAACACTACTGAACTTTCAGTCGCCATCCAAGGGTGCGTTGTCTCACGGGTCATTAGTTTTTTGAAAACCGAATCAAATTGTTTCATTTTGAAAAATATGTCCGATTCGAAAAAACCGCCACTGGATCGAACCTGTGACGTCACATGTCAGCGGTTTCAGCAGCTCGCTAGCTCGCTTATTACCGATGAAAATGCGATGCAGCGTTGTAGGCGTTTTAGAGCAAATGGCCGAATAGTTAATGCCAGGAATCCCCGCCCGCGACCATTTGCAAATTTGCATCCTACACGCCATCAAATATTCGTAATTGTTATAATATAGAGATTTTTAATAAATAATTAACTTCATATCGAACAATTCATGAAATTATTGTTGCGCTTTCGTATCATTTTTCTATAAAAGTTTCATGTGATTTGAGGTTACCATCATGTAGATCAGAATACTAATGAGTATCATGGACGTTATTGTGGTTATCTGAACAAACAAATAAACGTCCGATTTCAGTGGAGACAAGTTTTCGGCTCAAAATATAATTTAAATCATTTAAAACTTGCCTGCATATAACTCGAAATGATAAATGCACACTTTATCAATATTAATTTTATGCACGTCAACGATACATTACTACCGTTGAGTAATTTCGACTCTCGCCAAAACCATCACGTCTTTTCTTCCCTGACATTTAAGGGGTTAAATCAGCCGTTGAATCTCTAAGAATATCCGAAGGAATAATAGTTATTCATAGTCTATTGGCATGGATAATCATTTTAACACGGATTGAAAGATTGGAGTTGGAAAAGTTTAACCTCATACAGGAAAGTGGCAAAAAAACACCTAAGTTCTTCCAATTCCTACCAGACTAACGGGGTCAAAAATTTTCAATTTCAAATTTTGCAGATAAAATTGACAAATTTAATTAATAATTGAAGTAATAAGTATTTTAATTTATTATTAATATAATTATTCAAGAAATCGATTGAACCGTTTGTGGATCATGTTTATTCTTTCCATAAGACCTTGTGATTGTATGGATCCAAAAGAACTCGTATGATCAGGGCAGAATTAATAATTCGATTGATTTATTACTTTATTGATTATTTTTTGTTTTTATTACAGTTAAGAAAAATAAAACGTGTCAGCGAACATAGAAATTGGCAGAAATGGAAGAAATAAGAGCAAGAGGTCAGTATCTTCTGGAAAGTGATGAGTTAAGCGACTGCAAATTTTTAGTAGGAGAACCAACCAGCCTGGAGCTAGTAACAGCTCACAAGCTGTATTTGGCGTCGTCGAGTCCGGTCTTCAAGACTATGTTTTATGGGAGTATGCCTGAAGGAAACGAGCCAATAATAGTACCAGACGTCCAAGCAGAAATTTTTAAGGCGATGCTCAAATACATTTACACAAATGGATTAGCGCTCACTACTTTTGAAGGAGCCTGTGAACTTCATTACTGTGCAAAAAATATATGCTCCCAGCGCTTGCTACAAAATGTATTGATTACATAAAACGCCATCTATCGTTTGAGCAAGTTTGCACCATTTACGATATTGCACAGCTCTATGAAGAGTCCGAACTATTAAATCAATGCTTGAAATTGATGCGCACCGAGACAAGAAAAATTTTGACTCACCCGAGCTGGAAAGATGCTGCAAAATCCATGGTTTCTGTTCTCTTCGAACAAGAAGCTCTTGCTATTAACTCGGAAATTGATCTTTACGAGGCTCTGCTTAGATGGGCCAAAGCAGAATGCAGAAGACAATTTCTGCCTACTGATCAAGAATCACTAAGATCCGTCAGCGGTGATCTCGTCACTAAAATACGTTTCCTCACTCTCACTCCGGAACAATTCTCCAGCGGACCTGGAGATACTGAAATTCTTCATCAGGATGAAGCTTTTGCAATCATTATGAAAATCTTGTCCACTGGCAGTGACATGCCTGAAGGTTTCACTGTTGAAAAAAATCAGCGACTCATAGTTGATGGCGACAAGCAGGTTTTTGTTATTTTTTTAACATACAACCCCATTTTTTAATATTTTTTTCGGTTCAATAAACTTACAACTAACAAACTCCTCCTATTTCCTGTGCTAAAAAGCCTTTGCTATTTTTATCTCATCAAATATTTTATGTAATGTGCAAAAATTTGCTTCGTTTTTATTTTCTTCCTACAACACAAACTTTACTTTTCATTTTTGTCTTCCAAAGAATCGAAATATGTTTTGCAACTTCGAGAAAGAAATAAATACAAATATGTTAATAATATATATTTTTTTTTAATTTCAGGTCACACGTGCCACTTCCATAGAAGGATTGAACGATTTGTTCCAGTCTGGACGAAAGGGTGAAATTTATTATTGCCGTCCACGTTTTCCATCGACTATCGACACCCAATTCACTATTAATTCTGAATTTCGTCTAGGCTTCAGCGTCGATAGAAAAATTAAAGTTCATGGCGTTGTACTACCTCCAAGATCATTCCATGTTGGTCTTCACATTTTTATTTATTCCAACAAAACACTTGAAAAAAGTAACAAACAAATTTCCATCTCCGTTCGTTAACTTTGACACTCAAAAAATTGAAAAATTCATAGTCACGTATTTTTTTTTTGTTTTTTTGTTTTTTTTTTTTTTCATCCAAAACCACTCGGTAAAAAAATTTGCAAAAATTCTGCAAATTTTTTTGGGTTATCTCGAGTGTGTGAAAAAATCGTCATTCCGAAATTTTTTGTAGTTTAGTAAAAATTCATTTTTGTTTCTCTAAAAAATGCATGAAATTCCAATATCTATTTGTATTTGGTATTTTTTCAATGAACCATTGATGACTGTTCATTTATTTACGTTCATGAATGTCTCAGGAACCATGTAAAACTAAATATCCTGCAAAAAAATACGATGGACAATTCAACGCTCGAAGCGTTAATAATGACAGTAAAATCATTGAATTTCAAAGTTTAAAAAAATTCTAATTTGATTTAGTGGAGGACTGGAGTAATTCCGGAGAAGAAATTTTACCAGGAACATTTGCTCGTTTTTCTACGTCCTGTTGATGGACGAACGCTCAGCACTACGACATTTGCAACGAAAACGCTTTGTGGCAGTGAAATCGAAATAAAATTTGATCTTCCCGTTGTTGTCGAAAGTGACAAGGTTCGATAACGCTTTTCGAATTCGTCGCCTTTTTTTTTTATATATTCGCATTTCTGAAAACTCATTCATCGACGAAAAGTAAAAAAAAAGTACTTTTTGGGATTTGGTTTCATAATATCAGTAAATAATGAATTTTTTTATCGATATTGGACTTACTTTTCTAAAAGTTTTTCTTGATTGTATAGAGAAATCTTGAAAATACGATTTTTTCAAATCTGCATTACGAAACTAACCCCTTAATTGTCGATCTTACGAAACTTTTTTTTCGTTACAGGATTATCAGATCAACGTTGTTTTCAAGAGCGCTGGAAATTATTGTCTTGCACGGAATTGGCCGGAATCAACAGTTTGCGAACAAGTTAATTTTACATTTCCACCTCTGTGGCATTTTCGTCGCTGTCTAATCCGTGGTATTCTTTTTTCAAAGTGAAAAAATGAAGAAAAAAATCTCAAATGACGTTAGCATCGCAGTTTATAACGCGAATGAAAAAGGTGATTTGCTGCTTTTTTTCTAACAGGGAAACATGTCTAATGTTTTCAATTTTTGGGTTCGATTATTATAACTACAAATCGCAAAATAAACACATGAATTTTACTTTCTAATCGACAGGAATAATGGAGCCTGTGATTGTCAGCCTGAGACAAACGGAACGAATTTTTTTTTTTTTTTATTTACTTTGATTGTTATAATTCTATAAGCTTTAAAACATTGAGAAAAAAAATGTTAATTTGGTGAAAAAAAAATTATAATGTTGAGAAGTAAAGTTATCGCACGTCGATAGGCTCACTGCGCATGCGTGAGCCAAACTTAGTATGTAAGCGCCGGAGCGCACTAATAGCGTCACCGGTATTGTTTGTCAGTAGTCAGTAGTCCGTCCGTGACCGTTAACCACGAGACACTTGTATTAAACTTCTCTTGTCATTCTAATTAATAAAGCTTACTTGTATATACTTATATATGTCAAGTATTATCTTTCTCTCAAACCCTATCGTTCCTCTCCTTCGATAATCTCAACAGGTTATGGGCCCAGGCAAGCAGCCTGCGTAACATACGATTATCGAAGTCAGAAAGCGATAGAGAGAAAACGGGTATCTCGATTTTTTCTGTGTGGTCGACACGAAGTCGCCATTGTAGAGTACCGGTAAACGCGTACGGGAAAATAATCGAACGAGAATGGCAGAATCAAATCTGATTAAGAATATTAAGAAGTTTGATGGCTCGAATTTTCAAGCGTGGAAATTTCGAATGAACGCGATGCTTATGGCGAACAGAATTCAAGATGTCGTAACGGGCGCGCGAGTGAAAACGGCAGACGTTATAGGCTCAGCCGATGGTAAAAAGTGGGTGAAAGACAACGCAACGGCCATGTGTATAGTTTCCTCGTCGATAGAGGATTCTCAGCTCGACTGTATGCTCGACTGCACTACAGCCAAGCAGATGTGGGACAAACTGGTGAGAATTCACGAGCAAAAATCGGTGTCGAACAAGATGCTATTGCTACAAAAGTTCCACGGACATCGCATGGAGACAAACGAATCGGTTGTTCAACATGTTTCCCGGGTTCAAAACATGGCATCTCAACTGAAGGATCTGGGAGAAGCGATTTCAGACACGGCCATAATGGCGAAGGTTTTTGGTAGCCTACCGGAAAAATACAACGCTCTCCAGACAGCATGGGACAGTGTACCCGAAGAAAATCAAACCCTTGATAATCTACTAGAACGGTTATTGAAGGAAGAAAGAAGACTCGAAGGTGACGGTGAGGTCACTCGAGCGTTAGCCGCTGTTAGTCTTGGTGGAAACAAAAAGAAAAAGTTTGACTCGAATCAAAATAATAACAGTGAGAAAAACCGTGAAAATAGAAATACAAACGTCGAGTGTTTCTATTGCAAAAGAAAAGGACATATTGCTCGCGATTGTAGGAAAAAGAAAAGGGACAAAAACAATAACTGTGAAAACCCTCGTGAGTGTGCGTTCATCGCGTCGACAAGTAAACAAAAACATCAACAAGTGAAATCGGAGACAGTGCCGAGTAGTGAGGTCGTGGAACGACTCATGGCACTCGACACAAGCGATGTCTGGATTACCGACAGCGGTGCGTCCAGGCATATCACTTACCGACGGGACTGGTACAGTGAGTTCGAATCAAGAAGTGGCGAGTCTATATCGCTTGGGGACAATGGAGTCTGCGACGTTACCGGTAGTGGTACTGTGCTCGTCGATAGACTAGTGAACGGTAAATGGTGTGAAGCACGAATCGAAAACGTGCTCTATGTTCCGAAGATTCGAAAGAACTTGTTTTCAGTTGGCGTATGCACTGAAAAAGGCTTCGATGTTTTGTTTAAAGGAAAACTAGTGTCAGTTAACCGTGACAATAAAGTTTTTGGTGTCGGTGTGCAACAAGACAATCAGATTTACCGAATGCTTTTTAAAGCGAGAAAACCGAGTGTTGCGAGAGAAGCAAATGTGTCAACTGTCAACTTACGTGTCTGGCATGAACGAATGGGACACGTAAACAACAAAGTTTTGCGCGAAATGACGCAAAAGGGGCTGATTAGTGGTGTAAAATTAGCGGACATTGACAATTTTTTCTGTGAATCGTGTGCCTTTGGAAAAGCACACAGGCTTCCGTTCAAGAAGGACGAGACAAAAAGAAACACGAAACCGGGAGAATACATACATTCGGACGTATGTGGACCATTTTCAACAGAGTCGATCGGTGGTGCAAGATTCTGCATAACCTTCAAGGACGACGCATCAGGATTTCGGTATGTTTACTTTATGAAACATAAATCTGATGTTTTCAACATTTTCAAGAAGTACGAGAGGTTGATCAACAACAAATTCGGCAAGCCGATGAAGATGTTACGTACGGACAACGGTCGGAGTATTGCAACCATGAAATGAAGCGATATCTCGAGGCTCGTGGTATCGAGCTGGTAAACACGGCACCTTATACTCTCCAGCAAAACGGGAAAGCCGAGCGCGACAACAGAACCATCATTGAGAGTGCGCGCACGATGATAACGGCGAAGAAACTTCCTTTGTCGCTATGGGCGGAAGCAATCGGTACAGCAGTGACCGTGCTCAACCGAGTTCTGGCGGCCGGTAAACAGAAAACGCCATACGAGGTCTGGTTTGGAAAAACACCAGATGTGTCTCATTTTCGAGTGTTCGGATCGGATGCTTATATGCATATCGACAAACAATTTCGCAAGAAATTAGATCCGAAGGCCACAAAGTTGATTTTAGTTGGATAACAAAATGATTCAAGGAATTATCGTTTGTACAATCCACAGAACAAGAAAATATATGTATCGAGAGACGTTGTTACGTCGTAGTCTTCACGCTAGACCCCCATATATTTTTTTTTCCACATCAACTATTTCTACCTTACCGATAACCAACCGTCGGTAGCTACTTACCAACTAATATCATCATTCGTCGATAACTAAGGAACACTAGATAATAAATAGAATAATTCAGTTCTTTCCGTAATTACAATAATTCACAATTATTCATTCCTATCATAATTGTTCACTTAAATAATATGAATCACACAACGCAATCAAAATCTTTCACACATTCCTTTCCCACGGCAAAAACCACATCAAACAAAAAGACAGAAAGCGAATCTCTTGCAATATTAAAACATATCAGATAACAAAAGCACAAACAGGATGTGATTCTCCGAACACTTCCAATTCAAAATCTTAAACCCTAACTCGCCAAAACAAACTTGATGCCTTTTTTATCAGAAACAATAAAATATAAAAATCATGCAAACCGAGATTTGCGATTCGCCAACACCTACCCACCAATCCAAAAATCGCAAACCTCCCCCACATCCTAAAACTCCAATCATAAGATCCAACGAACATCTTAGCCAATCAGAATAAAAAACGTTAACAAAAAGTAAACCCTTCCACAAGACATCCCTCTCTCAAAATCCTCAACAATGAACTCCAGCCATTCGAACTCGCAAGTTTAGAACCCCTAAATCCATAAACTAAAATCAGTCTGAAGTCTTCAATCATTATCATAGAAAACCATCGAATAATTATAAGTGCGTGAATCCAAATATTTCAACGGAAAGTTATAATAATAATAATATTGTATCAGTTCATTCTTTTCTTATTAAAATAAAATTATATTATTCATTCAAAGTGTAAACGAGAGTAAAACTGTGGACTTGATTAACCCTCATCCTTAATTCAGTTTACCAATCATCGCATATACCAAATTCCGAAAATCTCAGAAAATCCGAAAATATATTAATCTGGTTACGGGAATCGTGCGGAAACCAAAAGACTCACTGGCGATAGTTCTCAGAAATTTAAACATCGCGCTCTAAATCGGCAATTCCGTGCATTCATCAAAATCTCCTTCTCGGGACGTAACAACGTCACGTTCAACGAGAAGTCGCAACTTGGGGCAGAAAAAGAGGACGAATTCGAATATATCCTTCCAAAAGACGAAAATGAAGATGTGGCAGAACCCGCCGAGCAGCAACAGGAAGAAGAACCTGAAAGAAACGAACAACAGGAAGATCCTCGAGAAGAAGATCGAAATCGACCAGAAAATGACAGACAACTGCGAGATCGTGCAAGCATCCGACGACCCAGAAGGTATGAGATTGACTTCGCTGAATATAATCCGCCAAACACATTTCAGGAGGCGATGAACAGTGCCAAGGCAGAAAATTGGGCCGAGGCGATTCAGGAAGAGTTCGATGCGCACGAGCAGAATGAAACTTGGTCGATCGTACCAAGAAAAACGGATCGAAAGCCCATAGATTCGAAATGGGTTTTCAAGGTCATGCGAGACACATCAGGCGACGTATACCGGTACAAAGCGAGACTTTGTGCTAGAGGATTTCAACAAAAAGAGGGACTCGACTACACGGAGACCTTCTCGCCAGTCGTGAGATATGACTCGTTGAGAGTTCTTTTGGCCTTGGTGGCTGAACAGGACTTGGAGCTCACACAGTTCGATGTGAGAACAGCCTTTCTTCACGGAGAACTGAAGGAAGAGATCTACATGGAAATACCGGAGGGACTCAACGTCAAGAAAGAAGAACAACGTGGTTTCGTGTGCAAATTGAACAAGTCCTTGTACAGCTTGAAACAAGCACCCAGGTGCTGGAACGAAAAATTTCGCGAGTTCTTAGAAAAATACAAGTTTCGCGAAACGGAAGCCGACAAGTGTATCTTTCGAGGACGAGTAGACGGTGTAGATGTATTTTTGGCGCTTTTTGTAGATGACGGACTCATCGCAGCAAAAGCAAGTAAAGCCCTCGAGTCAGTAATAAAATCGTTGGGAAACGCGTTTGAAATCACGATCGGGGATGGAAAGTTATTTGTCGGGGTACAAATAGAACGAAATCGAGTAAATAAAACCATGTTCTTGCATCAAGAAGCGTATGTAAAGAAAATCCTTAATAAATTTAAGATGATTGATGCAAAAGCGGCAAGTGTTCCTGCCGACCCGCACGCGCGACTAGTTCCGAACGAACGCGACGATGAAAACCCAAGTACAGTACCGTTTCGAGAAGCAGTGGGTTCTTTAATGTTCCTTGCAGTCGTGACGCGGCCGGATATCGCATATTCGGTGAATTCGGTTAGTAAGTTCTTGAGCAATCACAACGAGAGCCACTGGTAAGCGGTGAAAAGAATTTACCGGTACTTGGTCGGTACAACGAAAGTCGGGATAATGTATAAAAGCGGCGGGAGTAACTCGGAGTTACAGGGGTTTTCGGACTCGGATTTTGCAAGTGATGTGGAGACGCGTAGATCTACTACCGGTTACGCGTTTTGTCTATCGAACGGGGTCGTGACGTGGTCGTCCCAACGTCAAAAGCTAGTCACGCTCAGTACAACAGAGGCTGAGTACGTAGCGGCAGCAGCGGCTGCAAAAGAGGCTGTTTGGTTGAGAAAATTTTTAAAAGATCTCGGGTGTCTACCTGAAACTGCGACAGTTTTGCGAGTAGACAATCAAAGTGCAATCCGTTTAATCAAAAATCCGGAGTTCCACAAGCGAACCAAACACATAGACATTAAGCATCACTATGTTCGTGAAACTGTGGAGAGTGGGGAAATATCGGTAGAATATGTTCCTACTGATCAGCAGTTAGCTGATGTATTCACCAAAGCACTACCAAAGAAACAGTTTCATATCCTATGTAACGGTTTAGGCATAGGGTCATCGACGCACTCAAACGGCGGGAGTGTTGAGAAGTAAAGTTATCGCACGTCGATAGGCTCACTGCGCATGCGTGAGCCAAACTTAGTATGTAGGCGCCGGAGCGCACTAATAGCGTCACCGGTATTGTTTGTCAGTAGTCAGTAGTCCGTTCGTGACCGTTAACCACGAGACACTTGTATTAAACTTCTGTTGTCATTCTAATTAATAAAGCTTACTTGTATATACTTATATATATCAAGTATTATCTTTCTCTCAAACCCTATCGTTCCTCTCCTTCGATAATCTCAACATATAATTATAATGGAAAATTTATTTCCATATCTCAAGAACGTTTAATATTCAGATGTTATGTGATAAATATATTTTGTATCACGATTATTCGTATCATAAAAATACTTTGGCATAATTGAGCGATATCCGTATTTTTTTTACTCTTCTTGGAATTGTTGGAAAGTCTTAAAGTTGGATTTTAATCAGGATCTGTTGGTCTAATACTTTTTTCAGGTACTTTTTCCATTAAATCGTGGAAATAGAAAAAATTACTTTTACAGAAAACGCGAAGTGAAGTTTCCAGGGTCAAAACCTGAAATAAAACAATTTTTTTTACGTCATTTTTACTCAACGATCGAGAATTTTTTTATTTTCAAGAAAACACTACAACTTCGTTATTTTGTTGCATTCGTACCGAATATAATTCGTAAAATCATTCGTATATACTCGAATCTAAACTTTTTGAGAATCACGTTTTCGGTGTAAAAAAAAAAACTGCTACCGGCACAGCGGACCAATCCTGAGACGGGACTTTTTTGTTCGTTTTTGTTTTCACTTGTAGGTCTCTATTCTACAGTTTCTATTAAATAACAAACAATGAGGCACGATGATATTTTTTATTTTTATTAAACTTTATTACTTATTAACAATAAATTAATCTGCGAATAATCGCTGCAGCTTTGGCGGACGACAAGGGATTAAATAATTCGGCGGGATGGATTACTCGACGATGTCTCGAAATGTTATCGTTTGTTTCCTTTGCCGTTTTCTTCTTATGGCGCTCTCGTCCAATCCCTCATCTCGACGCTCTACGTCTAGATTGGGTTTTTGTGCCGATGTCGCTACAATATTTGAAATTTGAATGGCCGGAACGTCGTTTTCTTCGGACAGGTAATTATTGTTATTATATTTATCATTTTTACCCAACATAATACTACGATTGTTAATAATTAATAACATATAGTTCTAACAATTTATGACATTATTGTTTCTCTATATTATAATTTTTTTCTCGATATTTGTAAAACTTTGAGGTTATATTGATGTTAACAAGTTGGTTAAACATAGAGTTTATCCGAAATATACAAACACCTTCGATTTGAATCGTGACGAATTTTAGGCCACATTTCATTTCAATTGTTAAAAAATTGCCTGTATTACTTATGAAGCCATAAATGCACATTTTATTATTCTTTCGTACACCGTGAGTGCGAGAGTCATGGATGCAAATTTCGAAAGGCAAAGTTTCCCACACTGTTCGTCCAATTGGAATGATGAAAGGGATCACATCACCCTATTTTTGCTATCGTCCAGCGAGAGTGCATTCATTTTTATTCCAATCGGACAGAAGATGTCGAAAACGTTCAACTTCGAAAATTCGAGGTTCATAAAATCCATCCTGGTGGAACATGAATCAGTCATTTAACACCTCGAATTTTCGAAACGGAAATTTGTCGACATAGTTACGACTCCGTCAGCGGACGCAGGACGATGGCAAAAATTCGTTAACAGAGTTTCTTTGTAAATAGTTCAACCGTGTCAAAAAATTTACATTTCGAAATTTGCCATTGTTGGACCATTGGAATTTAAAAAAGTTCGATTCCATGTAGAAAAAATAGCGAAAATGGGTAAAAAAGCTTTTCGTTCAATGTGGAAAAAAACTCGCGGATTATGAATCGGTCTCCCAGCTACCTCGAGTTTTCAAAACGTGAATATTTGTAAAAAGTTTAACCTCATGCAGGAGACTGACAGACAAACGGTGTCAAGTTTTCAATTTCAAATTTTGCAGATAAAATTAACAAATTTCATTGATGATTCAACTCATAAGTCTTTTCATTTATTGATAATATGATTATTCAAGAAATCAATTAACTAACCTTCTATGGATCATATGTTTATTCTTTCCATAAGACCATGTGATTTTATGGATCCAAAAAGAACTTGTATTTCTAATGATTTAAAAATATTGAAGGAAAATAGTACATGCTTATCAGGGCCGCTTGATATATTAGGGTTTTACGTTGAGGAATACTGTAATTATTATTTTTTGTTATTATGGCACTAATCGTTTTTCGGAACGAAAGGAATCGCGATACTAGAGCTATTCGTGGCGAGGTCGAAAAAAAGTGCCCTTTAAAAAAAATCGTGGGACTTTGAAAAAATTCGAGGACCTTGGGACTTTGAAATTTTTCGAAAAAAAAAAAAAAAATCTCCTCCCACGATAGTTTAAAAACGCGTTTCATTCGATTCTCTATCGAATGAGCTATTCGTGGCGAGGTCGAAAAAAAAGTGCCCTTTAAAAAAATCGTGGGACTTTGAAAAAATTCGGCATAAAAATGCGATGGCGACGGGATCCGTGCTGACACTCGAACAACTCGAATATAACATGGGGAATAATTTCCTGTGAAAGTCACTGCTGTAATACCGGCAAAAACGTTTCAATGTAGTTGAAATAATAGCCGCCAGAAGCGCTAGTGTCGAGTTGGATTGAAGTTAGGCTTTTTGCTGCTCGAGGCGCTACCTTCGATTTCAACTTGGTCACGTGAGCTTGATGACTCTTAAACAGATAAACTTCAGTTAAAAATATTCGACCTTGACCTTGAATTTGAAAAGTTGAAGGTAATGGAAGGGTATCTTAATTATTCCAACTAATTTCACAAAAAATCATTATATTATTTTTTTATATTATTATTATATTATTATTATTATTATTTATTATTATATATTAATATATAATATTATATATTATTATATAATCATTTTTTTAAATCAATAATTCCCAGCATTGTATATATTTGGGTTAAAAATAATGTTGAATTATAATATTTTAAGGTTCGCATTTCGAGTGAGAAAAATCAAGAAGTACTGAGAAATGGAAGGACTGACAGGGAGAAAAAACCTGCTGGCAAGCGGTGATCTGACTGACTGCAAATTTTTAGTCGGTGAAGCAGCGGACCAGGAGATGATAGAAGCACATAAACTTTTTCTGGCGTTGGCCAGTCCAGTTTTTAAGACAATGTTCTATGGGAGCATGCCCGAAGGCAATGATCCAATAGAGCTACCAGACTTGGAAGCAAAAGCCTTCAAAGTAATGCTTGAATATATTTACACCGATGAATCAGCGCTCAACGATTTTGAAGGAGCCCGAGATCTTCATTATTGCGCAAAAAAATATATGCTACCATTTCTTGCATCAAAGTGTGTCAATCATATAAAATCTATCATGTCGCCTGGGAACGTGTGCAAAATTTATGAATTTGCAATGCTCTATGAAGAATCTGAACTTTTGCAAGAATGCCTTAATTTGATGTGCATCGAGACAGAGAAAATATTGGCGCACTCGAGTTGGGAAGAAGCAGCAATGGCAACTGTTTCTATTGTTTTTGAACAAGACGCTCTCGCCATTGAATCGGAATATAGTCTATACAAAGCTCTTCTCAAATGGGCAAAAGCCGAGTGCGAAAGAAAATGTCTTCCCACCGATCAAAAATCTCTGAGATCCGTCAGCGGTGATCTTGTCACCAAAATACGATTTCTTACTCTGACTCCGCAACCATTTTGCGAAGGACCAGGAAAAACTGAAATTCTTGATTGTAATGAAGCCCTTGCAGTCATCATGAATACCTTGTCCGCTAACTGCGGCATACCCATTCCCAGTGCCCTTTCTGATGAAAAAGAACATCGCGTTAACTTGGCTAAACAGGTTTCTGATTTCGTTAACGAAACACAGTTTTTAACTACATTCTTTAACTTATGTTGTTTCATTGCATCTAACCAATTTATTTCATTTTTTTCTGAACCAAAAGCCAAAATATATCGTTGTGGTACAGTGAGAAGTTGGACTAAACGCCATCATGCTCACTGGAATTTCGAGTCGATAGAAGAATTGTGATTCGCGGAATTCAAGTATCACCCCTGGTTCGATTTTCCACTTTTATTTCTTTATATAATACACACTTTGAAAGAATTAACGAACAAAATTTATATTTCCATCCATCAATTCTGAACTTTGTTGATTTTAATATTTGGAATGAAATAATCCAATTTTGACTATCTTTTCGTATATATGTTGATTTAGAACGGATGGAGTATAAGTTCTGCAAATTGTGAAGTTTCTCTGAGCTCGACTACAAATCAATTGATGAAACAGTCATTCACCCTGTCTGGGGGTTGCTTCTCAGATTTTCTATTCGATCCTGTTGTTGCCATTGAAAAAAACAAGGTTTGATTACAGTTTTTTGACATGTTACTTTTAAACATTCATTTCTTCAGAAATTCGTGTATAGAGGAAGCCGAAAAAAGGCGCCATTTGGGATTCGGTTTCATGAAAACGATAATTTGTTCATTTAACATGAGAATTCATATCTAGAAGCCATTTTTGCGGTGGGAAGGGTGTTAAGTCGACCCCGGGCAACTGCACTGAGTCATCTGCGCACATATATAGATATACGGAACAATGCTGTGTACAGTTACCCAGGGCTGAGTTGAGTGCCGGGTACAGTTTCCCGGGGTCAACTTAACACCCTTCCTTTGCGGTGCACCACCAATCTGTAATTGTTATAAGAATAGAAATGTGCTATAGACATCACACGTGCATTGGCAAAGTTTTTTTTAATTCTGCAAAAAAAAAAAAAATCGCGCAAAAATATTATTACCAACTTATCTGAACAGACATGATCCCTTGAATGTAAATCATACGAAATCAGTTTTCTCGTTACAGGTTCATCGGATTACAGTCAATAGTAATCATTATTGTTGTGTGTGGAATTGCGTGCAATCAGTAGTTAGCGAACAAGTGAATTTTTCTTTTCCAGATCATCAGAACTATACTAATATAATAGCGATTCTGTTTTTAAAATAAAAACTAATTTTCCCACATCAAGTCAACATTCCGGTCGGAACGGAAAGGAAAAAGATTATTTGCGGCGATTTTTAGAAACACCGCAAAAATTTTAACTCTCAAACTTTCTGACTTGATTAACTGCAGATCATGGAGCTTACGTTGGCTCTTTGCTGTAGATTTTGAAAATACGAAAAATAGTCTATCGATGGTCAAATCGAAAGCTAATCACCGACTTTTGTATTGACGCAAATAATCAAACCCCTCGTTTTTAATCTGATAAAAAAAAATATTTTAATTTACGTACATTGTTATAGTTCAGAATTTTGAAGGATTTTTGGTTGGTGTTATTTGAGAGAGAGAGAGAGTTTTAACACACACACAAATAAATTAACAGGACTCTCAGGGCTGAATCGAGAAGTTGGTTTATTTAGTTGAATGATTAAGAAAAGAATAAGATAGCCTTTGTTTTACAATTACATAGATATAGTTTTACAAAATAATGATAGATATAGTTTTACAAAATAATTATACATTTAGGGAGATCGCGATTTACCCACGCAGTTATCAATTATCAGGAATTTCAATTTCCTCGCAGCCCAACTTGGCTCTCACATTCACAACTCTAACTGTCTCTCTCACTCTCACTCTTCTGCTCTAACTGACTAACTACTCCTTCGCGTCTCTCTCTTATATATATATCGTTCGGCTTCTCGAACCTTCTCGACTGTTACAGCCTGTTCTACGACGCCATCTATTCCTCTACCTTTTGCGTGGCGATTTTTCAAAATGAAATATTATTTTCTTTAACAAGAAGCTTTTGGAATTAAGAACGAAGTATCGAATCCTCAAAAAAAAAGTTGGGATCGTCAAAAAGTTACGATTACCATGTAATAAGTGTTTTTATCACAATGTATTCCATAATCGTAAATATATTGTGTATTAAGATTTTGATAACATAAATATTGTTTAATATAAAAAATTAAGGTGTTTTTTTTACTTCTCTAAGGATTATTGAAAATCAGCACTAAAATTTATATCAATAATAGGACAAGTATTTCATTGTCGCTTGGTTATTGAAAAAAGTCGCCAATGTATAAAAATAAAAATCGGTCAAATGAACAGAGTCCAGAAATAAATTAAGATAAAACAAAATGTGGGGAAAAAAATTTCAAACGAAAAAAATTAGATTGAAAAATAATTTCGGCCGAAGTACTTGGCGAGTTTGTACCATGAGAAATGCATTACGTGATCCTAGCTAAGCAAAACAACTCGCCAAGTACTTCTTTCTTTATATGGAGCTACGTGGCAGAGATTAAAGTTGATAAGAGAGTCTGATACAGAAACGCCGGAAGTGCAATTTTTTGAACAGCCCCACGAGGTGTGATGGCTGTTAAGGTAGTTCAATAGCTGAGTGCCGTATAAAAGATATGGGCAACCCTCTTTATGTGAGAACATTATTCGTTGTGAAATATGTTTCACAAATCATTCAACTTATCGTTAATGATCATTAAATAAATGTATGGTCATGATATTCTACTAAAATTTCGTAATTGCACGTGACTTTGGAATTTTTATATTTTTATTTTGGCGTACGCCCCTGCTAGAATACATCTTCGTGCGGCATGCACATATACGAGCAGACACACGAACGCTCTGAAGCGCGTGAATCGTGGCAACACTGTACACAGACAGCTGTCTATAGCGAGCGCAGCGTTCTGCAGCTAGAGTAATAAACATGGCTTGGCAGTTCCGTTTGAACGACAAATTTGCCCGAAAAAAAGTAGTAGATAAAAAGTTAAAAGCCGTAGCCGTTATAAGTGCAGCAAAACAAAGAAAAAAAGAAGAAAAATCGAAAACAAAAAGACCGGAGAATTCAGAATTGACGAACGAGAGTCATAATGGCACGCGTATCATTGACGTGGATGAGCTCGCAAAAAATATTTTTCGCAAAAAAGAAAAAATTATTTAATGTTAATACTATGAATTTTATCTATTGTTTTTAGATCTAATAAAAAAATTATTGAATTCGTAGTCTTTTTCCACTTGGCGTATAGTCCAGTCAAATTAGGCCATATTTTACAAAGTTCTATTCAAATGGGCCACCCACTCGCCAATTTTGTTTTAGGTAGTTTCGACCTATAGGAACATAGTCCCAAGTTTTCGTAAAAATCCGAGTTGCATTTTAGGAATAAAAAATTATTAAAAATTAAAAAATCGCTATTTTTGAGTTAATTTTTTTTTAACGCGTTTTATCGAAAAAAGTTTCGAATAAAAGTTGTTCATCTAAACGTCCTCTATAAAAAAGGTCCTGTGAAAAAATTTGCTAACATTGTTAATTAAGCGGTTAATTGCAATTGAAATTAACAGTCCCGATTTTTTTGTTGGAACCGCAATTGATTGTTTAACAATTTGTCGATTCCAAGTTCGTATATGTTGTAAGGGCGCCGGACCCCAAGAGAATCGTGTAAGGTTTTTCGATCTACGAGATATAGTGTAACGGAACGCTTTAACCTATGCGTATACTCGCTACGCGCAGGTCCGCGCTTCCTTAATTTAAAAGGAGCAGGTATGAAAAGGAAGTGAGACGACACGAGTTTTTAAAATAAAATCAATTTAAAAATTGATTTTTATTGAAAGAAAACAAAATTATTTGTGTTTTACAATTTACAATGCTTATTTTTGTTTAATTTGTTTCATAATAGAAGCTTGTTTTTATTATTAACAATGTTTTGTTTAATAATAATTAATATTATTTAATTTGTACTATGCTTTGTCGCTTTTCCTATAATTTTCTAATGCTTATTTATAATAATAATGATTGAGAACAACAATTTTGCATGGTTTTGCCTTCAAAATAATAATAATTTTCAACAAAATCTTTTTTAATTTATTTAAATGAATTTCCAATTTATTATTTATTTTTAATAAAACAAATAATATTTTTAACGTCTTCCGTCCCTGGCGTGGCTCAAAGAATCAATTTACGGAACAATGCCGTAATTTTAATTTAATAATAATAATAAAATGGACCTCGAACTACGGGAAGTGAACGTCGCCGAACCCCTCCAATATTCCGATCATCTAAAGGTGTGAAAGGAATGAGATCCCGGGCTACGGGAGTCACACGTCGCCGAACTACTCCAAAATCCCGAGCATCTACGGGAGGATGTGAAATAATAATAATAATAATAAAGGATTGAGATCCCAGACTACGGAAGTCGAACGTCACCGAACTGCTCCAATATCCTGGGCATCTGCGGGATAATGACCTCGGGCTACGGGAGTCGAACGTCACCGAACTACCCCAATATCCCAGGCATCTATTAGACCCGCCAGGGAGGGAAGAGGTTCTTCTCTTCAGCTTTTTCAAGCTTCAGTTCCAGAGAGAAGAATGCCTGACGAATGCTCTGTGCACTGCCTTTTATACCCAACTCGCCGCCGAAACTGTGGCCGCTCGCGCATGTCCGTTAGCGATGCTCGAGCGCCGGGCATGCGCGTTTGCCTTGTTGTACGTCGTTGGCATGGAAACGCGCCTACGCGGTGTCGTTCTATTCTTATTTAGCTTATTTCTCATGATTTTTATATTATTTTATATTATTTTCATGTTATTTATTCTTATTTTATTTATTTTTAAACAATTATGCAATAAAATCGTTTATTTTTAACAATTATTAACATCGATTATGTAATCGATGCGCGCGCATTCGCGTTTCTTCGTGTTGCGCGATGTCCGTGAAGCGGGCATATTACTTATTTCAATGTTATTTTCGTTTATTTTACCTTAAATTCATATTATTTCATCTATTTTCATTTATTCCAATCTAATTTCATCTTAAAATTGTTTATTTTTAATTATTGTTAACATCGATTATGTAATCGATGTTAACTTCACGTTTCTCGATGTCCGAGAGGCGGCCATGTTGATTATTTACGCGTCGCTGTCCGCCTCAGGGAGACTAGAGAAAAGGAGTGGACACAGCATAAGAAAATAAGTGGTGGGGGTGTACTCAAAATTCCGTCCTGAAATAGTTCTGTTTTCTGCCACTAGCATCGCATGGGTCGAGGAGATCTGAGATACAGTCCGTTTCGCGCTTGCGCACATTTTTACAATTGAGAAAAAAGTCTCGCACCAAGATTATGGATACATTTGAGGTTATACGTCATCGTACGATTCGACATTTTCATTCTCCAGTCTAATACAATTTGATCACCAAGTTCGATCGCTATTAGCGTGAATTTAACGAATGTATTGAGTAAAATGATGAAATTCGAAAATGAGATGAACAATTGAAAAAAAAAGAACGAAAACAACGTAATTTTGACAAAAGAGATACAATAATTTTGACTATCTAACTTATTGAAGGAACGGATAAAATACGTCAAGAAGAAAGTAGAGTGCATAGTATTTTTTCAAAGATTAATACAGAATTTATATTTCCGTACGGATTGTCGAAGCATTATGAGCAAACGACGAACGAACAACTTTTTTTTGTGCAGTTTCGGAGTGATCCATAAAAATTGAATATATTAATTGAAATAAAAAGTTGTGTCATCTGAAAAAGAAACTATCGTTTTTATTTACTGTCTCAACAGTTAATCCGGTTCTTTATTGTTGAAGAGCCAGCTTGGGATTGTCACAACCGACGTTAAATTTTCTTTTTAAAAATATATAATAGATCTACAAGTTTTCCTTTCCGAGAATTCTTCGAATAACACTCGCTACCCGGCCATAAAATATGACACGCGACACACACACTCCAGAGTTAGGACTAAATTTGTAACCGAAACACTTGTAACCGACGAATATAAATCAAACTAGCTTCCGCTATACTTCCGGACTACACTATGGACTATACGAAACATCCACTCATCTAATTAGGTCACTACGATCTTACTTCTAAGAAAACCTATAAACTCCTACTATTTTTCCGCATTTTAGCCCTATAAAAAGGCCATGTCTCTCCACAATCGCCGCATTCCGTTCGCACCTAGAGTCGCGTCTATACTGTTAGCAGTAGTTCGGTTTGTCATTCGGTTATCCGTCTTATAATTAATCTCTGACCGAACTCCGGGTCTTCTGTAGAAGAGAGCGAGTCGAGTTCAGAAGCCAAAGTTAAAGTACCAAACTCAATATTTGGACTTAGAATCTTTTAACCTTTTCTACGACACAACAAATCACAAGTAAGCTACAACGAACCAAAGATTTACACGACACCTCTCCGGTAACGTAACCATTTATATTTTGTATCAAGTTTGTATTTCATCATTATATTTACTAATAACTTGTTTTCATTAAAAGTACATAAAGAATATCTAAATCTTTTGACTCACTTAACACCCCGAATCCCTCTCCTAGTCGCAACCTAGACTAAGGCAAGACTTCTCGAGGTCTATCAGCGTAAGCCCACGATACTCTTAGGAGTATATTTATAAAAACGCTCTGCGTATTAAAATGCAGGGAAAAGCTTATGGGACATAACGTTTACCGCTCGACGTTCAAACACCCGAACTTTTCCTTCACGCCTCTCCGGACGTGACAGGATGGGTGTAATTATCGAAATTAATCATAATGTTTTTTTCCATGGAAAGAGAATGTCCTCACTTTCTGTCTATTCATGCAAAAAATCATGTAGATTACACAGTTTTCTGATGTTCCAATTTATTTTCATTCACAGAACTGGATACGTTTATTGTTTCAACCAGAAGAAATAGCAACATTAATCGATCAAAAGTTTTTCATGTGGATATATAAAAGCCGCCCGTATTTTGACACATTGAGGTTAAGTTTTAATGTAAACATAAAATATATATCTACAATCTGTATGACCTATACGTAAGATCTTTACGATCACAGCGCCGTCGTTTCTGGCCGGGATTTCATGTACATTCTAAGGCACGCTGTGTCCACTCCTTTACGTCTCTAGTCTCCCTGGTCCGCCTGACAGTTTTTCAATATGGCGGCCGGGCGCCAAGTTGATTGTTGTCGTGCGGTCTTTTACTTTTATTTTTATTTTATTTTTCGTTCAAAGTTCGTATCGTCACAATAGTTTAGCAACAATCTGCGATAATCGAAAAAGCTTTGCCCCTCTGTGGAATTTCCCGACGAAGGCACACAGCGTAGAAAAAAATCGAGGAGCTTCGTATCATAGTGCCCAAGTGATATAGAAAAAAAAATCATTTTCGGTGATAATAAATACTGTTTTTGGACGATTTTAGATTTTTGCTTATAAAGAAATAGCAATTGTGACTAAAGTTACGAAGATATTTCAAAAAAAAACTTGAACCATCTGATGCGTTTTCGAAAAACGAACAATTGAAAAAAAAAATTATTGCAATATCTCAATTACAGCCGGAAATATCGATCTTTTAACGTTTTTGCAATTTCCCATTGTTGTAATTAAGATTTATGCAAAATTCAAATTCGATACCCTTCCATACGCTTTCGGCTACGAGATTCAATAAAATAATAAACTTTGGGAGGAATTATGGCATCGCTGTTATCAACGCATTGTGATCGACGGCGCGCGGCCAAGCGCTCGTGGTCCGATGCTCGGCTGGGCAGCGTGGTGGGAGTACCCCCTCTCGCTCCGCAGCCCCGCGCGAGCGCTTGGTTAACAAATTTAACAACTCCCTTAAAAATGGTCGTAGAACAATTTCTTTTTTTTTTATTTTGTGTGTTTTTTTTCGCGCGAACACGATAGATCAACAGAAAAATAATTTCAAAGCATGATTACACATAAAACAAGAAAAAAACGATCATCATAGGTTTGCTATGGAGTGAACAGAATTTTCAAAGGCTCTATCGTATTCGCGCGAAAAAAAACACACAAAATAAAAAAAAAAGAAATTGTTCTACGACCATTTTTAAGGGAGTTGTTAAATTTGTTAACCAAGCGCTCGCGCGGTGCTGCGGAGCGAGAGGGGGTACTCCCACCACGCTGCCCAGCCGAGCATCGGACCACGAGCGCTTGGCCGCGCGCTGTCGATCACAATGCGTTGATAACAGCGATGCCATAATTCCTTCCAAAGTTTATTATTTTATTGAATCTCGTAGCCGAAAGCGTATGGAAGGCTATCGAATTTGAATTTTGCATAAATCTTAATTACAACAATGGGAAATTGCAAAAACGTAAAAAGATCGATATTTCCGGCTGTAATCAAGAGTTTCGGTAGAGTCCCGGGACAAGTACATTTGACAGCTCTGTCGTCTGCTGGCCCGAGGCTCGCCAGAGTATATTATCTCTGAATAAAGTAAAATTCGGTAGTGGGGGTAAAAACTGAAAGTCATTTTCTCGAATTACGAAGCTTAGGAGACAGATGATGATTTGAAAATTGAACTGGAGACTAATTATGAAAAAATCTTTCGATTAAGCCTTAATTCAGCACGATTGATGCCGTATTTGCTGAGAAAAAACTTTGCACAGGGTAAAGATTATGCAAAAAATCTAACACATTGAAGGATTTGGTGTATTTGTATATGCGCGCAGACGACACAATCAAAGGCGTTTTGATGCCTATCAAAACCCGTTTCCACCGAAGCCGGTCTTCGGCGACAAAAGTAGCGAGTTCCCATTGGTCCTTTCCTTTGTACCCATACCACGGAAAGTTTGACGGTAGTTTTGACGCGAGACGCGTAAACAGCGTGTTTTTTGCGGACTTCTCGTAGATCCGTGTTGACAGATGGTAAGGTCGGAATAATTCACGCAAAAAAAAATATCAATTTGACCCTTTGAAACACACATTTTTCCTTACGTGCAACTAGCTCGAAACTTTGTACTGGGGGGTTTTCGGGATCGCTGATTACAAATCTGCACACAAAATTTAGAAATTCAAGATGGCGAATCCAATATGGCGGACAAGAAATGCAAAAATTGTTTGCTGATGCAAAATATGGTACTCGAAGGTTTTCGGAGTCGCTGATTACAAATCTGCGCTCAAAATTTAGAAATTCAAGATGGCGAATCCAATATGGCGAACAACAAATGCAAAAATTGTTTGATGAAAGCAAAATATGGTACCCGGGGGTTTTCGGGGTCGCTGATTACAAATCTGAACCTAAAATTTAGAAATTCAAGATGGCGGATCCAATATGGTGAACAACAAATGAAAAAATTGTTTGATGAAAGCAAAATATGGTACCCGGGGGTTTTTGGGGTCGCTGATTACAAATCTGCACCTAAAATTTCGAAATTCAAGATGGCGGATCCAATATGGCGGACCACAAATGCAAAAATTGTTTGATGAAAGCAAAACATGGTACTCGGGGGTTTTCGGGGTCGCTGATTACAAATCTGCACCCAAAATTTCGAAATTCAAGATGACGGATACAATATGGCGGACAATAACTGCGAAAATCGTTTAAGAAAAGCGAAAGTTGGAAAAACGCGGGGGTTTTTGGGTTCACCGATTAACAATCTGCATGCAAAATTTCGAAATTCAAAATGGCGGATTCAATATGGCGGACCATAAATTCCAAAATTTTATGATGAAAGTGAAAGGTTCAGAAAAAAGAAGTGATATCCTGGCCAAAAATCCACTGCCCTGGGAAAAAAAACCTTGGACAAGTACATTTGTTGACCCCCGTTTCCATTTGTTTTCACAGAAAAAAACTACCCAAAAAAGTACAAAATTTTCAAAAAATTGGCAAGATCAAGAATGATTTACATTCAGCACTAAAATTTATAATATCAATAATAGGACAAGTATTTCATTGTCTCTTGAGGATGGAGTATTTTAAAAAAAGCAAAAATAAGTTCGTTATTGAAAAAAGTCACCAATGTATAAAAATAAAAATCGGTCCAAAAGAACAGAGTCCAGAAAAAAAATCAAGATAAAACAAAACGTGGAGAAAAAAATTAGATTGAAAAATAATTTCGGCCGTAGTACTTGGCGAGTTCGTACCATGAAAAATACATTACGTGATTCTATCTAAGCAAGAAACTCGCCAAGTACTACGGCCGAAATTATTTTTCAATCTAATTTTTTTTCAGATGGTTCAAGTTTTTTTTGAAATATCTTCGTAACTTTAGTCACAATTGCTATTTGTTTATAAGCAAAAATCTAAAATCGTCCAAAAACAGTATTTATTATCACCGAAAATGATTTTTTTTTCTATATCACTTGGGCACTATGATACGAAGCTCCTCGATTTTTTTCTACGCTGTGGGCCTTCGTCGGGAAATTCCACAGAGGGGCAAAGTTTTTTCGATTATCACGGATTGTTGCTAAACTATATCTCGTAGATCGAAAAACCTTGCACGATTCTCTTGGGGTCCGGCGCCCTTACAACATATACGAACTTGGAATCGACAAATTGTTAAACAATCAATTGCGGTTCCAACGAAGAAATCGGGATTTGTTAATTTCAATTGTAATTAACCGCTTAATTAACAATGTTAGCAAATTTTTTCACAGAACCTTTTTTATAGAGGACGTTTAGATGAACAACTTTTATTCGAAACTTTTTTCGATAAAACGCGTTTTAAAAAAAATAACTCAAAAATAGCGATTTTTTAATTTTTAATAATTTTTTATTGCTAAAATGCAACTCGGATTTTTACGAAAACTTGGGACTATGTTGCTATAGGTCGAAACTACCTAAAAAAAAATTGGCGAGTGGGTGGCCCATTTGAATAGAACTTTTCCTAATTTGACTGGACTAGTACATTTTTCTGCTCTTTTCTTTTTGAATTTGGCGCTTGAACCCAGCGTTCTCTTACGCGACAGCGTTGCCACGTCGCGAACCTTGAAATTTCTCCCACTCTGATTCTCATACGATTTTAATTACAATAATTTTTTTCTCGAAAACTAGACGTCAGATCATATATATTTTTTTAAAATATTTTCGTCAGAAAATACTATGACACTGTGTTTTTTTTTTTTTTATTATCGAAATCATAAGAGCCGTTTTCAAAATATTTTGATACACGTTTTTTTTTGAGACGATTACTATGTGTTCAGATGGAGAAACCATAGAACTTCAACTTACTGTTATGTATCGAGTTGGTGATATCGATATTAATCGATTGCCTGCTCGGATTCGAAAGCCGACTGTGCTGCCTATCGGACGTCTTAGAGCCGGTGCTCCAGAATTTCAATTTCAATTTATCAGTTACACTTGAACATTGTGCTACTCCGATTTCGTCAAGAATTGTATCTAACTTAGCGTGTGTGATTTTCACTAAGTTTATAATAAATATCGTGATCTTCGCCTTCACCACCACCCTTGAAGGGCCTAAAGAAGACTTAAACTACAACTTAACAATAACCCAGATAAATAAATAAATAAAAAAAAAAGAAAATAGAAACTAATAAGTCATAAAAAGAAAAAAATAAGAAAGATACTCTAGATAACTAACGTGTTAACTACGAGTTCTAATAAAACTTATAATCTACACAAAAAGAGAAACGGTATCCTGCTATCCTCCCCTCCGAGTTTCAAAATCGCAAAGTGTCAACCGCCACCCCAGCATAGAATTAGGTAAGATCTTTCCATTTTTCTTAATTAAAAATTTAGTATCTATTAATTATCACTAAGTACTAATATCATAAGCAATCGTAAGAGTAATGCAAGTATTTAGTCCTTAGTTTAATAATACATAGTATAACCTTAGGATTAAGAACTGCTTTTCAAGCAGAACAATAAGGCATATTTCTTATAGCTAATAAGTATAACAATAGTAGGTATAGTCAAAAGAAGCTGAGAGATCTGCCAGCAATAACATGTCTTCCCCTTCAGGGAATTCGAAAAAAAAAGAGCCTACGAATCGGGCAGTTCGGGTGAACCATCACCATCTGAACAGGAAAAAAAAATCGTCTCGAGCAAAAAGAGTACATTCAAATGCGAGTAATATTTCTCCGATGATCATTAGACAAGCATCTAACAGATATGGTGAACATTCAAAACACCCGTTTATAGTCCAAGTCATGGATTCCTTGCCAGACAACCGTCTCGGTAACCTTCACCCTATGAAAATCGGGAAGGTCTTTTCCCACCTAAATGATTCCCTGCTTGAAATTAAACCTTCGGGCAACGATCGAATCACACTTACTTTTAAAAACGCTCGAGAAGCAAATAAGTTCGTGGATTCGGAAATAAAGGTCATCAACTCGGATTGGTTCGCTTTTATACCCGACCACTTGGTTTCCACCGTAGGCCTCGTCAGAGGAGTCGACACGGATTTATCTTTAGATGAAATCATAGAGGGTCTCCGTATTGACCCTAGTTATATAAACGTTAACCATATCGAACGTCTTACGCGTCGAAATGACCAAACTGCATCCCAAACTCCTACTGATGAAATACAGAATCGTATCCCAACAAACGCATTGAAAATATATTTTGAAGGAAACCAGCTCCCTAAAACGGTTTCAATATGCTACGTCAAAAGGAAGGTCACGCAGTTCATTCCGATGGCTAAAATTTGTAATAATTGTTTTCGGTTCGGGCACGTCAAAGCCCAATGCCGCTCCTCTGGAATCCGGTGTATTAAATGTTCAGGGTCACACCCGGTAAAGGAACGTACGGAAGAAAAATTCTTCTGCCAGAATTGCTTAGATAATCACGCTCCTCTCACCAAGACTTGCCCTGCATTTACTTTTTATAAAAAAGTAAACACCTACCGTTACAAACATAATATATCGTTCAAAGAAGCACAACAACATTTTCAAAATAAAGGAGGCCTTGACCGAGTATATAGTTCGGTGGATTTTGAAGAGGAGTTCCCGACTCTACCAGAAAAAAGTATACGACCTACTAACGTTCATAACATTCTCCCAAACGTCTACTCAAGGCGACCTTCGACAAACATAAACGTAATCCCACACTCGGCCGGTCCCAGCTTGAGTTCTCGCTCACAGCATACATATAGCAAGGACAAAACAAACCCATCAAACCGTTCCGACAGACATATATCGGACTCCATCCTACCAAACACGCAAACCCACACGAACGGTTTTATAAACAATAATAACAACTCGACCCAACAACAACAATCACAATATCAGTCATATACTAACCCAGAAAACGTGCCGGAGAGCCCTTTATTTTCAATGGAGAGAATAGACTTTGAAGAAGCATCAGCTGATAATTTATCTGAGAAAAGTGGAGTAGTATTAAACCCTCCTGTGATTAATATCCAGAATATTGTAACAGCTGAAGTAATGAGGATTATGGGAAGGTATCATACAAACCTATCTATTTCTGCAGTCCCTATAATACATGTGTATTCCCAATCTTAAAAAATATATTCAAATAGCCCAATGGAACTGTAGAAGTGTATTGAATCAATTCCATGACTTTCAACAATTCATAATGGAATCCGATATTATATGTTTGCAATAAACATGGCTCCAAGAGAAATAATCGCCCTTCATAGTACGAGACTTTAATATAATAAGGAAAGATAGACCAAGCTCAACTGGAGGTGGACTGGCTATATTAGTTAGGTCACATATTCCCTTTCAAATCATTAATGATTTCAATCCGAATCTTAACTCTAAATTCGAACATAACTTAATTAGTTTTACTATGGGCACTAATAAATTTCACCTACTCAATATTTATAATCCTCCCAATAACTATACAACTAGCACGCAATGGGCCAATCTATTCGACATATTATCCTTCAAATACCCCAATCTGCTCATTTGTGGGGATTTCAATGCCCACAATAAACTATGGGGCAGTGACTTGAGTAATCACGCAGGTAAGGTTATCGCTGAAGCTCTAGAAGACTTTAACTTCCGAATTCTCAACAATGGAGCGTCAACCAGGATTCATATTGACCCTTTAATCAAAAGTTCACCCGACCTTACACTACACTCTTCAGATTTTCTGTTCCCAATAGAATGGAGCTTATTCCCCGATGCAATGGGTAGTGACCACTCGCCTATTATCATTCGTATTCTTACCCCTCCTTTCTACAAAGAATGTTCTCGACCAAAATTCAATTTATCACATGTTGATTGGGAATTATTTCGATCTTTAATAATTGAAGATACATCTCAATACTTAATACCCAAGGATCAAAGTATCTTAAGACAATATAAGGAACTTATTGACACCATCAAGTCCAATCTTACAAGAGCAGGGGCTAAACCTCCTAACACTTCCAGCAATTATAGATCCCCTCCACCAGTAGTATGGTGGTCGAGTGAATGTACAAAGGCGATTAATCATCGTAGAGTTTCTCAGCACAACTATCTCTCTTCTGCCTCAGATGAATCCTATAAAACTTACTTGGAAGCATGTAAAATGGCAAAAAAAATTCTAAGAAAAGAAAAGGCTAAAAGTTTTAAGAACTTCTGCTCTAGTCTGAATCCACAGATGGATAGGAACAAAATCTGGTCGACTATCAAATCCTTCAAACGCAGGTTTATTGCTGGTCCTTCCTCTTTGCAATTCTCGTCAGATGACCCTTCTATCCTAACAGCCCTCGATCAGATCGCTCCTCCCAACGAGGGCTTCCGCGCAGTGGAGGACATCTCTATCTTCGAAGGAATCAACCAGCCAAACTCGAACCTACAATCCCATCTCATTAAAGAGATAACCGTAATAGAAATTAATGCCGCTCTATCCAAAGTGAACAAAAAATCAGCACCAGGCAAGGATATGATCTCCAACCTAGTCTTAACAATGCTTCCAACGCAAGTAAAAGTCTTACTTTCCGAATTTTTCAACTCCTTTTTATTTCAATCTATTTTTCCGGACGACTGGTCTGAATACTATTTATGTCTCATCCCGAAACCGAACTCGCAAAAATTTCGCCCAATTGCAATCTCATCAGTCGTCCTGAAACTGCTAGAAAGAATTGTAAACGAACGACTTCACTGGTGGATAGAACGTAATAATATTCTACCTAGACAATTTTTTGGTTTTCGAAAATTCAAATCTTGTACAGATAGTATTGGCACCTTAGTGACCGACATACATTTAAATTTTTTACGAAAACATTTCTTATCTGCCTGCTTTATCGATATTGAAGGAGCCTACGACAACGTAACTCCCAAAACTCTGCTAGAAAACTTACATCGCCTAAAAATTCCTTGGAAAATATTAAAATTCATTGGAAATATCTTAACCCGTAGAACGATCTTTCCTTCAGTTCATAATTTGGCATTCCCCTCAAGATCTGTCTCTAAAGGCCTCCCACAGGGTTCAGTGCTAAGCCCAATACTCTTCAACTTATATATACACGAGATACTAAACCATATTGGTAACAACACAAAAATATTGACGTTTGCGGACGATATTATGATATACAATTCTTCAGCGAATCTAAAACAATCTTTCAGGGAAATCGCGCAGTCGCTAGACCGACTAAACAATTGGTTCACGTCTCTGGGGTTGAAAATCTCGGAGGAAAAGACGCACCTCGTGGTCTTTACAAAAAAGCATTTACCAAATGACAATTTACATATCTCCCTCAATAACAAACCCATTCGAAACAACAATTACGCCAAGTTTCTAGGAGTATGGCTAGATAGAAAACTATCATGGAAAAAACACATACAATATATTACTTTGAAAGCCAAACAATCTATAAAAATTACTAAAGCCATATCAGGTCTATCCTGGGGTGCTCACCCAACCCTACTTCTTAGTATCTTCAGATCCTTGGTCAGAGCGACAACTGACTGGGCATCGCAATTTTATGCTGATGCAGCGTCTTCGTATCTATACTCATTAGACAAAATTCAATTTTCTGCCCTGAGAATCTGTTTGGAGTGTATTATAACAACTCCAACCAACGCCTTACTACACCTTGCGGGAGAACCCACCCTCGCTTCGAGGAGGACTTTCCCCATAAATCGTTTTTTAGCAAAATCTTATTCCATGAGAAAAAATATTCTGATTCCTAGACTGAAATTAATGGAACAGTTTGCACGTAATAAGCCTTCGCATAAACGTCAGCTAAATAATTTTTCTATTTTTTGCCACTGGATGAAAAACAAGCATATTTTGGTAGAGATAAACAGATATGAATTCCCCGTATGCTTTATGGCTCCTTTGGAAGCTCAGATGCTCGCGGTACAAACTAATGTCTCGTGGGGAGAGGAGTTTAAGAGAGCCAATCCTGAATTTACTTTAAATCAACTCTTTATAGAAAAAATTAGTCTAAACCTTCCCGATACAACGTTGGTCTTCACTGACGGTTCGAAGGCGAGTAATCCTGAACAAGTGGGAGCGGCGTTCTACTGCCCAGCCCTGGGTCGTGTCCGTCACTTCCGACTAAGTAAATACGCATCAATTTTCTCCGCTGAGCTCGAGGCGATTTTCCAAGCTCTGAAAACTATATCTCGATCATGAGGATATCGTGGACTGGACTGTGTGCACCGACTCACTATCGTCGGTTATCTCTCTCGGTTCTTCGGACTATTCACCTAAAAGCAACCCGAGTTAGTAAAATAAAGCAAGAAATCTTCCATCTATCCAATATAGGAAAAAAAATAACAGTAATATGGATTCCATCTCATGTTGGCATTCTCGGCAACGAATTTGTTGGTAGAGCGGCTAATTACGCCAGGACCATAAATCAAGACCAGCCTATAAAATGCGAATGGGACGAACTGTCGCCCATTTTTAAGAAAAATCTCATTTCCTCTACGGACAAACACATAGTAAACCTAGGAAAAGTAAAAGGGTCTCAATATTGCAATCTCTCAGGGCCGTTTAGCCGTAAAGCATGGTTTCTCCAGTCTCATATAGGAAAGAAATATATTGCAATGATCAATAGAATAAAAACAGGACATACTCTATCACCAGCCCACCTTTTTAGGAAAGGCATTGTTACCGACGAAACCTGCCCTTGCGGATATTATTCGTGCAATATTAATCATATTTTTTGGCATTGTCATCTCTACTACGAATCTAGACTTAAAATAAGAAAAATACTGAAAAAGTTCAACATTGTCCCGGACACTGACCTATCAGAACTTTTTCTCTCTAAAGACACAAATCTTTTCATACCCATCTGTGATTTTTTCATCCATAATCAGATAAACATCTGAAAAAGTGAATTTACAAAGCATAGAATCCTCCAAGAGTTCATAACTCCCGCGTTTCCAATCCAGTACTATCAACCGTTAACCTCTGCCTGAGCCAGTGATGCAATCGGAGAAAGAAAAAAAAAGAAAAAAAAAGAATAAAACAGCCACGAAAACAACACAAAAACTGCAAATACCCCTACCCAGAAGTGGCACATTCCCCATATGGAGGGAGATAGCCAGAAGAAGGAAGAAGAAGAAGAAGAAGATTGCCTGCTCGATGTAACGCGCCTTCGTTGAATTCTAATAATCAAAGAGACATTGCGCGATTAAAATTAGAAGACGCGAGGCAAATTAGTTAGGCTTATTTAGTTACGGTCACTCGAGAGTAAGAAAAGGAGAGGTAAGGACAGGGATCTTAGGACAAAAGGACGACGACACTCCAGATGACCCGTCTGGAAGCAATCGAAGAAACCTGGACGCCAGAAATTGCCGAGGAAAGGATGCCCGAGACGAGAGTCTGCTCACCGTCACGTGGCAGCCACTTGAAAAGGATTCGAGGCGCTGTCCCTTTTTTTATGCCAATATAAAAAACGGGACCGCGTGGGAAACCTCGCGGAGTCACGTGAGCCTCAATGCGGGATTTGCTAGCGACCACCACCCTGGAGCCTTTTCCGAAGGACGACGATTGGCCACTTCATCTACCCTGGACAACCCCCTACCCCTACCAGAGTTGGAAGGATGCGAGGGAGGACTTGAGGCTGGACGAAGAGACTTCTCCAGACGCAGAACAATTTCGAGCTTCGACCAAAGAACATTTCAATTTACAAGCCTTGTAACAATACATTTCACTTTTAATCTGATTTGAAACTTTCACGTCTTTTTTATTTCACCCGAAAATCCCGCGCTCTCCGAGTTGGACACTTCAGTGTTCCTACGGACGAGAACCCTCCCGCCATCTGCGAACTATAACTCTAACTACATTACGCAACGGTGCGTACATAACATTACAATATCTAAAAAACTATACGGCAGAACTACTTTTTTTTTTTTAAACGATGTGTTAATTTTTTGTGAGTAACATATATTTTTTTGAAAATTTTCGTAAGAATTCGAGTTTTGCTAGTGAACTACCTTAAAGTCTCCGCAAATTAAAATATTGTTATGTGTGTTGAGGGAGTTGAATAGACGGTTCCAGTCGCGCATGTTTATGCGGGCAGTTGGAGGTTTGTAGAGAGAGACGATAGTGAGAGGCCCTAAAGAGGTGGGAATGGATATAGCGAGAATTTCGATGTGGTTAGGACACGGTTTTACATACAGGTCTGGAAACTCCGCCACTTTTCAGTGGTGGGGAGTGTCACCGTTATAGTGAGGCACAAACCTCAGTTTGCGATTGATCCGCTAGGGGCGTCATCACGCAGGGGTATGACAGATATAGATATATGGCGTTAGTTAACCTCTTAGTATGGTAGTACGAGTCGAGTTAGTTCCGGTGGCGACGGAACCTGGAAGACGGTGTGTCGACAAACGCTCATGGGATAAGAAAAAAAAAAAAATCCACAATCGACAAATAATTACGCGATCGCACACATTAAATCACAAAACATATTAAAATAAGACCGTACAAGTTCTGCTAAATAAAAGTAGTGATATATTTAAGTGAAAAATTGGATACAAATAGTCCAAAAACGGATCAGAACTTCGGCCAATAGACGCCACACCGAGGCAGCATGCCCAGCTGACAACGGTTTTCACAAGAGGCGATATATAGAAGGAAAAAACAGGAAAGTTATCAAGAGACTCGGTAGAGTCTCGGGACAAGTACATATGACAGCTCTGTCGTCTGCTGGCCCGAGGCTCGCCAGAGTATATTATCTCTGAATAAAGTAAAATTCGGTAGTGGGGGTAAAAACTGAAAGTCATTTTCTCGAATTACGAAGCTTAGGAGACAGATGATGATTTGAAAATTGAACTGGAGACTAATTATGAAAAAATCTTTCGATTAAGCCTTAATTCAGCACGATTGATGCCGTATTTGCTGAGAAAAAACTTTGCACAGGGTAAAGATTATGCAAAAATTCTAACACATTGAAGGATTTGGTGTGTTTGTATATGCGCGCAGACGACACATTCAAAGGCGTTTTGATGCCCATCAAAACCCGTTTCCACCGAAGCCGGTCTTCGGCGACAAAAGTAGCGAGTTCCCATTGGTCCTTTCCTTTGTACCCATACCACGGAAAGTTTGACGGTAGTTTTGACGCGAGACGCGTAAACAGCGTGTTTTTTGCGGACTTCTCGTAGATCCGTGTTGACAGATGGTAAGGTCGGAATAATTCACGCAAAAAAAAATATCAATTTGACCCTTTGAAACACACATTTTTCCTTACGTGCAACTAGCTTAAAACTTTGTACTCGGGGGTTTTCGGGATCGCTGATTACAAATCTGCACACAAAATTTAGAAATTCAAGATGGCGAATCCAATATGGCGGACAAGAAATGCAAAAATTGTTTGCTGATGCAAAATATGGTACTCGAGGGTTTTCGGGGTCGCTGATTACAAATCTGCGCTCAAAATTTAGAAATTCAAGATGGCGGATCCAATATGGCGAACAACAAATGCAAAAATTGTTTGATGAAAGCAAAATATGGTACCCGGGGGTTTTCGGGGTCGCTGATTACAAATCTGCACCTAAAATTTAGAAATTCAAGACGGCGGATCCAATATGGCGGACCACAAATGCAAAAATTGTTTGATGAAAGCAAAACATGGTACTCGGGGGTTTTCGGGGTCGCTGATTACAAATCTGCACCCAAAATTTCGAAATTCAAGATGACGGATACAATATGGCGGACAATAACTGCGAAAATCGTTTAAGAAAAGCGAAAGTTGGCACGCGGGGGTTTTTGGATTCAGCGATTAACAATCTGCATGCAAAATTTCGAAATTTAAAATGGCGGATTCAATATGGCGGACCATAAATTCCAAAATTTTATGATGAAAGTGAAAGGTTCAGAAAAAAGAAGTGATATCCTGGCCAAAAATCCCCTGCCCGGGGAAAAAAAACCTTGGACAAGTACATTTGTTGACCCCCGTTTCCATTTGTTTTCACAGAAAAAAACTACCCAAAAAAGTACAAAATTTTCAAAAAATTGGCAAGATCAAGAATGATTTACATTCAGCACTAAAATTGATAATATCAATAATAGGACAAGTATTTCATTGTCTCTTGAGGATGGAGTATTTAAAAAAAAGCAAAAATAAGTTCGTTATTGAAAAAAGTCACCAATGTATAAAAATAAAAATCGGTCCAAAAGAACAGAGTCCAGAAAAAAAATCAAGATTAAACAAAACGTGGAGAAAAAAATTTCAAACGAAAAAAATTAGATTGAAAAATAATTTCGGCCGTAGTACTTGGCGAGTTTTTTGCTTAGGTAGAATCACGTAATGTATTTTTCATGGTACGAACTCGCCAAGTACTACAGCCGAAATTATTTTTCAATCTAATTTTTTTCGTTTGAAATTTTTTTCTCCACGTTTTGTTTAATCTTGATTTTTTTTCTGGACTCTGTTCTTTTGACTGCACAAAAGAGATGCAAATAGGAAAAGAAAGGAGGTGAGCGAGATCAATAGCAATGAAATTTTTAAGAAAAAGGGTACGGTCCCTTTCGGACGAGGCCCAGAAGAACCAGGGGCAAAAAGGAGAAGGGAGGTTCTAAATGATTTTAAAGAAAGGAAAAACAGATACGCACCAACATCAGAAGAGCCATTTATTGTCTTAGTATCCCAAAATATTGAATTTCGCACCCCAGAAGACGAAATCGGAAAAGAGAACAACGACCCACAGACTAACAAAAGTATTCCAGTGTGCAAAGGAATAGGTCTGGGCCACCCAATGATTATCGGCAAAAAATTAAAAAAATATGGCGAAAATATCACAGAAATTAAGAGAAAAGGTCGAAACTTAGTTGAAATAAAACTAAAAACTTTCCAAGATGCGAACAAATTAGTAGAAGAACAAGAGTCATGCCTTCCACCTTCGTGGCGAGCATACATCCCAGACTATAGAATATCTAGGACTGGTATAGTTGAAGACGTAGACGCATCCCTATCAGAGACGGAAATCGTAGAAGGAATGGAATGGTTGAGCTCTCCAATACGCGTCCTACGGATTGAGAGAGTGAATCGAGCGTCTAAAGACAATAACAATGTATTCCGCTTTAGCCCAACTAACACAATAAAAATCACTTTCGAAGGTAACGATCTACCAGAAAACCTGGCAATTTATAAAACCAGGGTAAAAATAGAACCATTCGAACAACAGGTTAGGAGATGTTCCAACTGCCAAAGATTTGGACACAAGTCAAAGCAATGTAGGGGAGCGCAAAGATGCATGGTATGTGGAGGACCACATAATCAAGAAAATTGCAAAACTAGTAAGCCGTCTTGCGTGAACTATAACGGAACACATGCTGCTAATGACCCATCTTGCGAATCATATATTAAACTAAAAATAACAAAGTGATGGTCCAACTTAATATAGACCGTTCGGAAGCCAGAGAAATAATTAGAATAAACGGATTAAGTAATTTTTACCGCATAGACTCCTGGCTACAATCACAGACAGGACAGGGGAATAGGCAGACTCCAGAAAGTGGCTCGTGGTTTTTACCACCTCAAAATTCTGAAGACTTGGCCAAAAGCTTTCCCACTCCAGAAGAGTCAGAGGAGAAAAGAAACATGATTAGAAAAAACAAAATTATCAGTCAACGAAGCAATGTCCTACGAACCAAAAGAAAAATACCAAGATTTTAAAAAATTACAGATGATTTGATTAATAAACAAGAAATAATTAATCTTTCAGGAGAGCAAAGCGGAACTTCAACCAAGGACGTGACCCAAGATCCTCCATCTGCTTCCTCTGTTGAACCAACTCCTGATATCCAACGTAAAGAATCCACGAGGTTGTGGCCTTCAGCGGTGAACGGAAGACACACATTAACCAAAGACAAGCACGAGGAAAATACTAATATTATTAAAGACATAGTAGTCACAAGTCAAAAAAACCCGCAAGAACAAGAGGTAAACGGAAGGTATAGCCATGTCTCCGAAAAACAGAGTTACAATGAAAATCCCCAAAGAGAGCAAAACAATAAAAAAGAACTTCTCAAACAAGCAGTCAAAAACTGAATACCCCCCCTAAAGTGTTCCACAATTCCTAAGAAAACAAAATTAAAAGCAAATAAAAAAAAAAACACCCGAGAATCCATCGGGACTAACCTAAAACTTCTTTTTTGCTCTCCTTATGAACAATGACGAACTTAAATTCGCTCAATGGAATTGTAGAGGAATTAGAGGCAAATCACATGAAATTCCCCAACTTACAGAGAATAACGACGTACTACTCCTCTCGGAGACATGGTTGCAACCGGAACATCCCTTCAAAATACGAGGTTTTAACCTTGTCAGAAGGGACAGAATTGGAGCAACTACGGGAGGCGGAGTAGCTATAGCTGTTAGAAGAAATATTGCATATAACATCACCCCATTACATAATTTTACATGGACAGAAAAACGAATTGAAGCAGTAGCTTGAAGCGAACTTTACTTTTGTTCGTAACGCAAACTCGCTTCATAGAAAATACGCGTCTTAGAACAAGGAAACGTGTTTGCGCGCGTTCGCGGGGTTACAAATGGGATAAGTGAACAAGGACGACTATCTAGCCCATGCGGGCACAATCGCAAAATTATTAATCCACGCTAGTTGCGCGATATCAAAAAAAGGCTCTCAAACTTACCGTTTTAGCTGTCCTAATCTGTCCTGCGCTCGTCTCGTGGGTAGGGTGAAATACAGCAAGTCGTCGTCGTAAAAACTTAAAATAACAATTTATTCACTCGCCCTTCTGTACCGCCGCGTATAATTCCTGCGCGTAACTGCGCTTCAATTTCACAATACTATTTCACTCGTGTAAGTGACTCTATATAATAAAATCCTCTACGGAGGTCTATACGCTTCTTTATTCTTTCCGGAGGTCTAATCGATTATGTCTTTTCGGAGGTCTAGTCCCTTCTGTCTTCGATCGATTTCCGCATCGATCTCGTACTCGGGGAAATTTCCAAAATCAATGGTGGGGTCACTGGAGTGCGCGAGATCCCTGCGCCCTAGGCGTATTACGTGTCTTGGCCCTTGTCGCCGTGTCGCGCTCCGGCGCGTGTAATCGCGGATCTCGGCGTAACATGAAAATATAATTCATTTGATTAGACATTGCTAAAGACGCAAATGTCCAACCAAGACTATCGTCCTATTTTGCGCAAGCCGTAAGAGGCGCAGCAGCGTGTTGTAAAAAGAAAACAAGTGACCGTTCGTCACAAGCTATACTTATAGAATTAAAAGATAGAAAAAACATGATTGTTGTAAGTGTCTATAAACCACCCAATGTAAATATAAACTCCTCGGGGTGGAACTCCTTTTTGAATAGTATCCTATCTATAAATAATTGTAACAGTTTTGTCCTAGGAGGAGATTTTAACGCTAAATCTCCGACATGGGGAAGTAAAAAAGAAAATCAAAGTGGTAAATCGCTAATAAATACACTCTCCCATACTAATCTCGTGTGTGTAAATGATTGTTCTCCCACTTACCTGCATCGAAACACATCTTGGGACGTTCTCGATATCACTTTAGTAAGTGCAAATATAGCTTCATGTATCGATTGGAAAGTTTCTGAAGAAAATCTTGGCAGCGACCACATGGTGATCGAATTCAGGATCTTTGGACAAGAAAAAGCAATACTAAACGTTAGACCCTGAATCTACTCAAAAAATGTGGACTGGGAAAGCTTTAAAAAAAAGTTAGAAGAAACAGAAACTCAGACATATATAACTAACCAAAATATGCTGATCTCTGCTTCAAAATCAAACAAAAATTGTTAGAAACTGGTGCGAAACGAAACAACCGGTCAAATATAAAAACTAAGCACACACCCAAAACATGGTGGAACCTTGAATGCACCAAGGCAATAGAAAAACGTAGGGAAGCATTTAAAAATTATAAGCTTAATCCAGATAGGAACAGCCTAGAAACCTGGATACAAGAGGATAACAACACCAAAATTACACTCAAACAAATTAAAAAAAATTCTTTCAAAAAATTTGCGTCTACCATCAATATAGACACCCCGATGAAAAAAGTTTGGGAAACCATCCGTATGTTCAGCGGAAATAACACTAACAGTCAACAGATAACAGAAGAACAAGTCAAAAACAAAGAGCAAGAAATTAACAATATAATAAACAAATTAGCCCCCCCTTCGGCTTTCATGCCTCCCACATTAAGAATAAGAAGTAACGAAAATATAGTTAAAGGGATCTGGCATCCCTGCTCTTTTAAAGAACTTAAAGAAATAATAAAGAACTCGAAAAACCGTTCAGCGGCTGGTAACGACCTTATAATCAACGAAGCAATTAAAGCCCTTCCAAGCAACATTGTGGAGTTTATTAAAGTTTTGTTTAACAAAATAATGTACAACGGAATAATCCCTCCGGAATGGAATAAGTATGATATCTGCTTAATTCCAAAACCTAAGGGAGGACTTAGACCGATCTCCCTTGCATAATGCATTATGAAAATGTTCGAACGAGTTATTAAAACTAGGTTAGAGTTCTATCTCGAATCAGATTTAATAATTCCCAACTCCCAGTTTGGCTTCAGGAAGCAACGCTCCTGCACCGATAACATAAATATTTTGACTACGGACATAATAAACTCGTTCGCAAGGAGAGAGAACACAATTGCCCTATTCCTTGATCTAGAAGGAGCGTACGACAACATACGTCCGAATATATTAATCCTGGCCAAAAATCCCCTGCCCGGGGAAAAAAAACCTTGGACAAGTACATTTGTTGACCCCCGTTTCCATTTGTTTTCACAGAAAAAAACTACCCAAAAAAGTACAAAATTTTCAAAAAATTGGCAAGATCAAAAATGATTTACATTCAGCACTAAAATTTATAATATCAATAATAGGACAAGTATTTCATTGTCTCTTGAGGATGGAGTATTTAAAAAAAAGCAAAAATAAGTTCGTTATTGAAAAAAGTCACCAATGTATAAAAATAAAAATCGGTCCAAAAGAACAGAGTCCAGAAAAAAAATCAAGATAAAACAAAACGTGGAGAAAAAAATTTCAAACGAAAAAAATTAGATTGAAAAATAATTTCGGCCGTAGTACTTGGCGAGTTTTTTGCTTAGGTAGAATCACGTAATGTATTTTTCATGGTACGAACTCGCCAAGTACTACGGCCGAAATTATTTTTCAATCTAATTTTTTTCGTTTGAAATTTTTTTCTCCACGTTTTGTTTTATCTTGATTTTTTTTCTGGACTCTGTTCTTTTGGACCGATTTTTATTTTTATACATTGGTGACTTTTTTCAATAACGAACTTATTTTTGCTTTTTTTTAAATACTCCATCCTCAAGAGACAATGAAATACTTGTCCTATTATTGATATTATAAATTTTAGTGCTGAATGTAAATCATTTTTGATCTTGCCAATTTTTTGAAAATTTTGTACTTTTTTGGGTAGTTTTTTTCTGTGAAAACAAATGGAAACGGGGGTCAACAAATGTACTTGTCCAAGGTTTTTTTTCCCCGGGCAGGGGATTTTTGGCCAGGATATCACTTCTTTTTTCTGAACCTTTCACTTTCTTCATAAAATTTTGGAATTTATGGTCCGCCATATTGAATCCGCCATTTTGAATTTCGAAATTTTGCATGCAGATTGTTAATCGGTGAACCCAAAAACCCCCGCGTGCCAACTTTCGCTTTTCTTAAACGATTTTCGCAGTTATTGTCCGCCATATTGTATCCGTCATCTTGAATTTCGAAATTTTGGGTGCAGATTTGTAATCAGCGACCCCGAAAACCCCCGAGTACCATGTTTTGCTTTCATCAACCAATTTTTGCATTTGTGGTCCGCCATATTGGATCCGCCATCTTGAATTTCTAAATTTTAGGTGCAGATTTGTAATCAGCGACCCCGAAAACCCCCGGGTACCATATTTTGCTTTCATCAAACAATTTTTGCATTTGTTGTTCGCCATATTGGATCCGCCATCTTGAATTTCTAAATTTTAGGTGCAGATTTGTAATCAGCGACCCCGAAAACCCCCGGGTACCATATTTTGCTTTCATCAAACAATTTTTGCATTTGTTGTTCGCCATATTGAATTCGCCATCTTGAATTTCTAAATTTTGAGCGCAGATTTGTAATCAGCGACCCCGAAAACCCTCGAGTACCATATTTTGCATCAGCAAACAGTTTTTGCATTTCTTGTCCGCCATATTGGATTCGCCATCTTGAATTTCTAAATTTTGTGTGCAGATTTATAATCAGCGATCCCGGAAACCCCCGAGTACAAAGTTTTGAGCTAGTTGCACGTAAGGAAAAATGTGTGTTTCAAAGGGTCAAATTGATATTTTTTTTTGCGTGAATTATTCCGACCTTACCATCTGTCAACACGGATCTACGAGAAGTTCGCAAAAAACACGCTGTTTACGCGTCTCGCGTCAAAACTACCGTCAAACTTTCCGTGGTATGGGTACAAAGGAAAGGACCAATGGGAACTCGTTACTTTTGTCGCCGAAGACCGGCTTCAATGGAAATGGGTTTTGATGGGCATCAAAACGCCTTTGATTGTGTCGTCTGCGCGCATGTACAGACACACCAATTCCTTCAATGTGTTAGAATTTTTGCATAATCTTGACCCTGTGCAAAGTTTTTTCTCAGCAAATACGCCATCAATCGTGCTCAATTAAGGCTTAATCGAAGGGCAATTTCATAATTTGTCTCGATTTCCATTTTCAAGTCATCATCTGTTTCCTAAGCTTCGTAATTCGAAAAAATGACTTTCAGTTTTTACCCCCACCACCGAATTTTACTTTATTCAGAGATAATATACTCCGGCGAGCCTCGGGCCAGCAGACGACAGAGCTGTCAAATGTACTTGTCCCGAGACTCTACCGAGTCTCTTGATTGACAACTTGAATGAACTAAGAATCCCGAATTTCATTACAAGACTTATAGCAACACTGATAACTCGTCGGGAAGCGTGCTTCTTTGCAAACGGCACTGAGGCTGCAAGAATACTGGACAAAGGCCTTCCCCAGGGATCGGTATTAAGCCCCATTCTCTTCAACATCTATCTCAGGAAGATAATCCATCATATAGGCCCAGACTGCTCCTCCTTACAATACGCGGATGATATAGTACTGCACCTACGAGATAAAAATACCAGAAAAAAAATCAACATAAAACAAAACGTGGAGAAAAAAATTTCAAACGAAAAAAATTAGATTGAAAAATAATTTCGGCCGTAGTACTTGGCGAGATCGTACCATAAAAAATACATTACGTGATTCTACCTAAGCAAAAAACTCGCCAAGTACTACGGCCGAAATTATTTTTCAATCTAATTTTTTTCGTTTGAAATTTTTTTCTCCACGTTTTGTTTTATCTTGATTTTTTTTCTGGACTCTGTTCTTTTGGACCGATTTTTATTTTTATACATTGGTGACTTTTTTCAATAACGGACTTATTTTTGCTTTTTTTTAAATACTCCATCCTCAAGAGACAATGAAATACTTGTCCTATTATTGATATTATAAATTTTAGTACTGAATGTAAATCATTCTTGACCTTGCCAATTTTTTGAAAATTTTGTACTTTTTTGGGTAGTTTTTTTCTGTGAAAACAAATGGAAACGAGGGTCAACAAATGTGTACTTGTCCAAGGTTTTTTTTCCCCGGGCAGGGGATTTTTGGCCAGGATATCACTTCTTTTTTCTGAACCTTTCACTTTCATCATAAAATTTTGGAATTTATGGTCCGCCATATTGAATCCGCCATTTTGAATTTCGAAATTTTGCATGCAGATTGTTAATCGCTGAATCCAAAAACCCCCGCGTGCCAACTTTCGCTTTTCTTAAACGATTTTCGCAGTTATTGTCCGCCATATTGTATCCGTCATCTTGAATTTCGAAATTTTGGGTGCAGATTTGTAATCAGCGACCCTGAAAACCCCCGAGTACCATGTTTTGCTTTCATCAAACAATTTTTGCATTTGTGGTCCGCCATATTGGATCCGCCATCTTGAATTTCTAAATTTTAGGTGCAGATTTGTAATCAGCGACCCCGAAAACCCCCGGGTACCATATTTTGCTTTCATCAAACAATTTTTGCATTTGTTGTTGGCCATATTGGATCCGCCATCTTGAATTTCTAAATTTTGAGCGCAGATTTGTAATCAGCGACCCCGAAAACCCTCGAGTACCATATTTTGCATCAGCAAACAATTTTTGCATTTCTTGTCCGCCATATTGGATTCGCCATCTTGAATTTCTAAATTTTGTGTGCAGATTTGTAATCAGCGATCCCGAAAACCCCCGAGTACAAAGTTTTAAGCTAGTTGCACGTAAGGAAAAATGTGTGTTTCAAAGGGTCAAATTGATATTTTTTTTTGCGTGAATTATTCCGACCTTACCATCTGTCAACACGGATCTACGAGAAGTCCGCAAAAAACACGCTGTTTACGCGTCTCGCGTCAAAACTACCGTCAAACTTTCCGTGGTATGGGTACAAAGGAAAGGACCAATGGGAACTCGCTACTTTTGTCGCCGAAGACCGGCTTCGGTGGAAACGGGTTTTGAGGGGCATCAAAACGCCTTTGAATGTGTCGTCTGCGCGCATATACAAACACACCAAATCCTTCAATGTGTTAGAATTTTTGCATAATCTTTACCCTGTGCAAAGTTTTTTCTCAGCAAATACGGCATCAATCGTGCTGAATTAAGGCTTAATCGAAAGATTTTTTCATAATTAGTCTCCAGTTCAATTTTCAAATCATCATCTGTCTCCTAAGCTTCGTAATTCGAGAAAATGACTTTCAGTTTTTACCCCCACTACCGAATTTTACTTTATTCAGAGATAATATACTCTGGCGAGCCTCGGGCCAGCAGACGACAGATGTCAAATGTACTTGTCCCGAGACTCTACCGAGTCTCTTGATAGAAGCAGGCTTACAAAAAATAGAAAGAGGCACCACTATGCTCTCAAATTGGTTAAACAGTATAGGTCTAAATATAAACCCAACTAAAAGCAAACTAACAATTTTTTCAAAACAAAAGATACACCTAGATAACAAATTTATAACTTTAAATGGGATCAGAATTACAAATAACAGTAGTGCAAACTTTTTAGGAGTCACAATGGACCGTAAATTAAACTGGAAATCTTTTATTCAAGACATCAAAAACAAAGCACAAAAAGCGGTGAACGTAATAAAAATTTTAGCGAAAAAGTCATGGGGAGCACACCCTTCGACTCTCCTAACAATTTACAGAGGTCTAATTAGAGCGAGATTGGAATGGGCAATTTCCTGCTCCAGTTCAGCCCCGCCCAGCTACTTTAAATCTTTCAATGCAGTACAATTTGCTGCATTACGTACCTAGGATGTTTTCGATCCACCCCCACTAACACCTTGTTGGACCTCGCAAAGGAGCATACAATGTCGTTTAGAGCTCAAATATTGACCACAAGATACTTAACAAGAGCTGAATCATTTCAGAATCACCTAATGATCCCAAAACTCCAACTCATGGAATCTTTAGCGAGACAAGGAAAAGCTACCGCGGAATACCACAGATTCGCGATACATAAGATATGGTCCAAATATAATCATCTCCTGGAAAAAATTAAAAGATACGAACCATTACAATGCTTTATCACCGCAATAGTAACTCAATTAACCCCGGTGGACATCGATACCGAAACTGGTAGGTCAATAATCATCCAGAAAAATAATATAGAATCGACAAAACTATTCGAAAAGAAATTAACAGAAAAATACAACCAAGACTATAAAAATAAATGGACTTTGATCTACACCGACGGATCGAAAACAAAAGACGCAGACCACGTAGGCTTCGCTTTTTTTATTCCAGAGTTAAAGGCTCGGTCACTCTTCAGGATCTCAAAATTAGCCACAATATTTGAAGCAGAAGCAAGCGCAATTGTAGAAGCCCTGAAATTCATAAAAAACAGAGTATTTAACAAAAATATAATGATCATCTCAGACTCTCTTAGCGTAATCACAGCCCTAGAGTACATAGGAATTAATGCCAAGGCGCATTCTCTAATATCTGAAATTAAATCTCTGACATTTCGTATCTCACTATCTAACAGAAAAGTTGAGTATCTGTGGTGTCCATCGCACAGAGGAATCGAGGGCAACGAAATAGTTGACACCTTAGCCAAAACTGCAATAGACAAAGGTACATATAGAAATATTGACTTAACCCCCCGCACAATAGCCAAAGAAATCCAAAAACAAGTAATGACTGAGGAAGCGATAAATTTGAAAGAAATATCTACCAAAAAAGGAATCCTATACCACAAATATGGGAACCTCACCATGAAGGCTCCGTGGTGGAAAGAATTTACATTCGAACGTAAAGCAATTACGTTAATAAATAGACTCCGAACAGGACACATAGGGGTTAATAAACACCTATACAGGATAGGCCTTGCTAACTCCAAGGCGTGCTCATGTGGACACCCAGAGCAGAGTACAAACCACGTCTTCTGGGAATGCGAATTGAATAAGGAGCACTCAGAAAAACTACAGCGTGAGCTAATTAAACTAAAAGTGTGGCCTCCATTTGAAATCCAGAACCTCTCTTTCTCCCAATCTGAAAAAGTACTGAAAACAGTAATAAAATTCATGGAGAATATAAAAGAAAATATAAACTTGATCTATTGACCACCTCCATTCTTTATTTAGTCTTATACATAAGACACACAAATTAGCAATAACCATACAGTAAGAAAAAAATAAATAAAGAAATTAAAAAAAAAAAACAAACAAATAATTATATATATATGTTGAGAGTAAGCGATGATTCAAAGTTGTTTGTATTTTGTCTAAACGGTTATCGAACCTGGTAGAATTAAATCGAAGGAATTCTCTTCGAAAACGTTCGATAGTCTGACACTATAAATACCGAAGGTAAACACAACGCAACTTACTTACAGTAACGCGTTCAGTAGACAAACAGCTATTTATATGCCTTCTAATAAAGTATTATTCTCGTTTCAAATAATCCCTGACTTATTATTTCAATAATATATAAAAAAATAAAAAAATAAAAAAAAATCAAGCTAACCACGAAGATACAAATAAATTATCACTAAATCAACCATTATAATCAAACAAAATATAAAACCAAAAACCAACATAACATAACCTGAAACACCAAACGGTAAACAAGTCATAAAATACACACACCACACTGTGAAACGAATCGAACCTTGGCCGAAGCGGAGTTACTCCAGTGGCCAGGCTAGTCACACGTCAAAAACATAGTCATAGACACGGTTGACGGCAGATGGAAGACTAGCCAAAAAGACAGAAGAAGAAGAAGAACCTCTTAGTATGCACTGAATGTTGGAATGGAATACAGAAATTATGAGAAAAAAAATCATGCAAAGAAACAAGATGAAGTACCAACAAACAAGAAACGCAATCAACTGAAATACATTGTTCACAAAGAAAAAAAGCAAACAATATAGTAAGTAAATAGTAGATACCTGAGTGAATAAATAGCAAAAAAAAGACATTGATAATAAAAAATAAAAACTGCATTTCAAAGGGAATCGAACTCGAATTGTCTACGCGTCAGTACAAATCTCTACCACGATGCTCTGCCACAGATTATTACATGAGCATAATACCGTCTCAAAAGTTGGGGTGCGTTACGTTTTGGCGCAGCCGTTTTGGCGCGACCGTTTTGGCGCCGCCGTTTGGGCGCGGGACGTTTTGGCGCGGGGACGTTTTGGCGCGAGGACGTTTTGGCGCGGCCGTTTGGGCGCATGGACGTTTTGGCGCGGGGAGGTTTGGGCGCGGGGAGGTTTGGGCGCGAAGACGTTTGGGCGCGAGGACGTTTTGGCGCCAGGACGTTTTGGCGCCAGGACGTTTTGGCGCCAGGACGTTTTGACGCCAGGACGTTTTGGCGCGGCCATGTGGGCATGAGGACAATTGGACGCAAGGACGGTTGGGCGCGAGGACGTTTCAGTACGATCGTTCTGAGGCAAAGACGCTCAATAAGATGAAATTGTGGGAGGTAAAAGAAATACCAATAAGACAAAGAATGACGGAAAATGATACTTTTCTTTATTACGGTAGCTTATTTAATTTATTAAGGCAACAAAAAATTATTGGCTATGCCGGTCAAGTATTCCGACGCTGTCCTTGTGGAAAATTGGCGCACAATTTCGGCCAATCGAGTATCAGCTTCCTGATATTTCCTCCGTTTGTAAGGAGGCTGGACCCCATTGAGGTACGCCGCGTAGTGGGCATCTCTTTTTTTTTGAACAACTCTGAGGCCATCGATGAATTTCCAAATCGATGGATGGCAGACGTCTAATTCGGACTGAAGCACTCTATGAGCTGCTTCAGCGTAGTTGTTCGTCCTGTTCTCACCCGACAGAACTCTTTCGTAGACGGACCACACGTTCGGGGAGAACAAAGGGTCTGAACGATTCGCATTTCGATTGATGCGACCGATGTTATTAGCCTAAATCAAAGATTGAATGAAGTGAGAGATATAGAAATCATGACAAATCCCCTCCACGGGGAAAAAGTCCAGACAAATACTCACACGCACCCACACACACCCAAATACACACGTATGCACACACAAACCCAAAACAAAGCACGCACCCAAACACACACGCATGCACACACAAACCCAAAACCAGGCACGCTCACAAAATCACACAAATCCAAACCCAAGCACGCACGCACACACACACACACACACGCACACACACGCACACGCGGCCCAATACACACACATGCACACACAAACCCAAAGCCAAGCACGCACACAAAATCCCACAAATCCAAACACAAGCACGCACGCACACACACACACACACACACGCGCGCGCGCACGCACGCACGCACGCACCTAAGCACAAATCCAAAGCCCAGCACACCGAAGTGTTACTAACTTACCTCAAACCACTCCAATACAGCTTGCAAAGATTCCGGCAATTGGCTATATAGATTTTGAACCACATCTTCAAGGTGATCCAATGGAACAAATGCAAGGGCTATAATTATTCGCGCTTTCAGCGCAAAATCAGCATCTCGATTGTATTGCGCCAGCAAGTGTTCTCTGCCCAGTTTCCTTTTTATATTTTGCGCCAAGTGAAAAAGGCAGCCCCGAATTGCCGCGTTTGGGAAGTGTTCGGTAACAGCATTGATGACGGCCATCTCATAATCAACCGAGACACTTTCCGGCTCGAAAGTAGGCCAAATCGTTTTGATTAAACGAAAAAGAGAAGAGTACGTCACTTCTCTTTTATTGGGCAGAAGAGCATATACAACGGGAAATACGAATTTTTCACGTTCGACCAGAATAACGAACACTTGCTCAAACAGTGGAGGGGCCAGTTCGAATGTGCCGTCAATATAAATTTTCTTCATAAAATGGCTCCATTCTTTTGCATCTTCTCGACCGAATAGTAAAATTCGATTCGCGTCGTCATTCCCGGTATCGCCCAAAAGAAATGAAATTGTTTCATCGTCCGATATCTGATACTGCGTGTATGATTCGGGCAGAACGAGGGACTTAAGGTCGAGTGGAGACGGTGGTACGGATTGAAAATTGTTCCTTTTGCGCTGCACAATTTTGCGCATGGCATTGGGACGTATCTGCCCTTGAACTGCAGTCGATGTTCCTGCCAGAGCCTCAGACAGTAGTTGTGCTGGAGTCTCAATACTTTCCACAGCTCTTTTCTTAACTTTGTTTTTGATTTTTTCCACATCGATTCCTGCAGGATCACTCCCGTGCGTATGATTATTTGTCGCGAGTAAAACCTGTAATATGTTGAGTCAATAAATGCAAACGCATAAAAAACACCCAACCATCCACACAGTCACATCTCAAGCACACACCAAAACGCATACCCAAGCACACACCCAAGCACATACGCATGCACTCATGCAAGCATTCGCACAAGCACAATCCAAGCCCTCGCACGAGCACACACCTAATCACTCACGCAAGCATCTACACGAGCACACATCCAAGCACTCGCACGAACACACATCCGACAAACACCCACTCATTCCCACAAGCACACACCCAAGCATCGACATAGTCATAAACTCACGCACACATCAGAACACAGATCCAAGCCAAGCACTCGTACGAGAACACATCCGAACACACACCCACGCATCTACACAAGCACACACTCCCGAGCATCCATACAGTCACAAACTCAAGCACACATCGGAACACACATACAAGCCGCACACCCACGCATCCAAGCCCACACCCACGCATCCCCACAAGCACACACGCAGTCATAAACTTGCGCACACATTGGAACACACATCCAAGCCACACACAAGCACCCACAGAAGCACACATCCAAGGACTCGCAGGAGCACACACCCAAGCATCTACACAAGCACACATCCAAGCTCTCGCACGAATACACATCCGACAAACACCCACGCATTCCCACAAGCACACACCCAAGCATCTACATAGTCATAAACTCACGCACACATCGGAACACACATACAAGCCGCACACCCACGCATCCAAGCCCACACCCGACACACACCCACGCATCCCCACAAGCACACACGCAGTCATAAACTTGCGCACACATTGGAACACACATCCAAGCCACACACAAGCACCCACAGAAGCACACATCCAAGGACTCGCAGGAGCACACACCCAAGCATCTACACAAGCACACATCCAAGCTCTCGCACGAATACACATCCGACAAACACCCACGCATTCCCACAAGCACACACCCAAGCATCTACATAGTCATAAACTCACGCACACATCAGAACACAGATCCAAGCCACACACAAGCACCCGCAGAAGCACACATCCAAGGACTCGCAGAAGCACACACCCAAGCATCTACACAAGCACACATCCAAGCATTCGCACAAACACACACCTGACAAACACCCACGCATCCCCACAAGCACACACCCAACATCTACACAGTCATAAACTCACGCGCACATCAGAACACACATTCAAGGAATACAGAAACATCCGTACAAGCACACATCCAAGCATTCGCACGAGCACACAACCAAGCATCTACACAAGCACACACCAAAGCATCTACATAGTCATAAACTCACGCACACATCAGAACACACCTTCAAGGAATGCAGAAACATCCGCACAAGCACACATCCAAGCATTCGCACGAGCACACAACCAAGCATCTACACAAGCACACATCCAAGCACTCGCACAAACACATACCCGACAAATACCCACGCATCTCCACAAGCACACACCCAAGCATCTACATAGTCATAAGCTCAAGCACACATCAGAACACAGATCCAAGCAACACACAAGCACCCGCAGAAGCACACATCCAAGGACTCACAGGAGCACACATCCAAGCATCTACACAAGCACACATCCAAGCACTCGCGCAAACACACACCCGACAAACACCCACGCATCCCACAAGCACACACCCAAGCATCTACAAAGTCATAAACTCACGCACACATCAGAACACACATTCAAGAAATACAAAAACATCCACACAAGCACACATCCAAGCATTCGCACGAGCACACACAAACACATACCTGAACACACACCCAAGCACCGACGCAAGCACACATTCAAACACACACCCAACTACTAACACAATCTCAAAGACAAACACAAAATAATACATACCTCATCCGTGGTAGCCGATGTGTGGAGTCGGGCTTTGCAGTGATCCATCTTGCGAGAACACCGCCAAAATTTTTTTTCTCGACAAGCACTCAATTTGTCGAAAATGTACGTATATCCGTCATGGATATATTTTTCTTTTCCTCGTTTCGATAGCACTGTACACTCCATATTCAATTGAACATCGTTGGTGTCCATGTTCACAGAACAGAAATCAAATGAAAGCCAATTCGTACCGTTCAACGAAGAGGAAAGGAACAGGAGAGAACACAAAATAGGTGAGAAGATCAAAAACAGAAAAAAAGGTCAACGAGGGATTCCGAAAAATTTATTATCCGAGGAAATTCACGCTGTTTTGTATTTTGAGAACGTATGAATGATAAAGAGACAAGGAGTTAACTGGTGCTGTCGACACTATGCAATATCTAATAAACTGATCAAGGCCCGAAAAACAGGAGAGAACTCAAAGTAAGTGAGAAGACCAATAAGAAAAAAAATAGGATCAATGAGAAAAATCGAGAAATTTGTTTTCCGAGGAGGAAATCGTCGTTATAGTTCAGTTTCAAAGCGTGTGAATGATGAAGAGACGCGAGGTCGGCTGAACACAACGCAATTTCTATTAAACTAATCGAGGCCCGATTTTACTGACACAATCTTCCTCCTGTAGCCAGCGGGCAAAAACTCTTGGACGTGGTTGGAAAACAATGCAGAAAACACACACACACACACACGCTGTATAGCGTTTTCATACATAAAAGTTAATATTCCGGTCATAAGAATTCAGCATCATCGAAATTTTATCAATTTTTCAATACTTAGATTTTCGTACCAACACTCAAGCGATTTCAAAAACATGAGTGTTGTCTTGGGGGGCTTCGCCCCCTCCACCCCCAGAAGGGACTCCGCCCCTTCACCCCGCCGGGGGGCTGCGCCCCCCTGGACCCCCCGTCGGGCCGCCTGCTGACAATATAACTTATTCATGCATCGGAAACGGGGTGGTCTGGCATAAATAGTCGTGTGCACCTTGGAGGCAAGAGCCTTTTTTGACACCGAGCACCTGCGTCAAAAGGCCCACTTTGCTCATGTTTTCATCGTTGGAAACATGCCATTATGTCTCACTGTTACGCGATATACCTGGTCTGTGCCCCCCTCCCCCTATCAGGGGCTTACGCTAAGCCTCGTGTGCAAGTGAATTTTCCAGGCACGATTTATTTATCGTATTTTCATTGGATCAATTTTTCTGGTACCTAAGGAAGCATGCACACCTCCGGCGGCGCTCATCATAAAATCAGTGAAAAGGTCTATTATTTCCCGCGAGGATGAAACTCCTAGCACGGAAACGTGGTCGCGCCAAAACGGCGGCGCCAAAACGTCCTCGCGCCAAAACGTCCTCGCGCCGAAACGTCCTTGCGCCAAAACGTCCTCGCGCCAAAACGTCCTCGCGCCCGAACGTCCTCGCGCCTAAACGTCCTCGCGCCCAAACGTCCTCGCGCCAAAACGTCCTCGCGCCCAAACGGCTGCGCCAAAACGTCCTCGCGCCAAAAAGTCCCAGCGCCAAAACATCTCGCGCCCAAACGGCGGCGCCAAAACGGCAGCGCCAGATCGTACTGCTCCCCAAAAGTTGTGACCCCGTGCTTGATATTTATAGACTTCGTTTACTCAAAAGCTTGAGGATTTTATTTGTCTAATGGAAAATAGTTATTAACTCGTTACGCGATCAGTGATAGAAAACTAAACAAAAGAAAAATAATTGATACAATGATAAAAAATAAAATATCAACAACGAGAAATGCAATCAACTGAAAAAAGTTAATTAGCAAGAAAAAAGCAAAGAATATCACCAGAGGGATTGAATAGCGAATAAAAGAACGGTATAGATGAAGAAAATAAAATACCAAAAAAAATAGTTAAAAGGGAATCGATCCCGCATCATCTACGGTGTAGGCGAGATCTTTTTTATTTTTTTTATTTTTTTAATACATAATACTCTTTATTGATCCTTAAGTTAGTTACATGTGTTTTATCGGCTAAGAGATTAGAGGAACGCCTTAAATTAATTACATTTTTTGCTTATCACTATGGCTAACTTGTTTTTAGCAACTCGGTGATATGATTGTTTGTTGTGTAGTGTGTGTGGTAGTTGTATTGCGGTGTAGTATGGTCGTTGCGTGACTTGTGAGTTTTTTGATAGGGCAGACTTAAAAGTAGGATTGTTAAAAACGTAGTCTGTGTGATGTGGTGACTAAATCTAGAGGGGCTATTTACAATATGTACATTATTGGTTTAAATTGAGACGTGGAAAAATACTCTAAAAAAGTAAAAAAAGAACGCCAAGTTTAAAAAATCGCAACCCCAGTAGAAAAATGACGACACAATTTTCTTTAAATTACTTTGGATTAAAATTCGCCCTTCATTGAATTGTTGATAAATATTCTTCTTTTCAAAAAGAAGAGAAATTGGCAAATTGAAAAATAAAAAAAGAATGTCACTCTCAAAAAGTTTCAATCTCAGTTGGGAAATGATGACTTAATTTTCTTGACATCACTTTAAAATAAAAAAACAATTTTTTTTCAAAATTTATTGCATGTTATCTTCACCACGAAAGATCTTTTGACCGTCATTAAAATCTTCTCAAAAATTCTCAAACTCAATTGACAAAAAAAATGAAATCATTGCTCTAACATAGCCAAGAATAGAAAAAAATAAATGGCTACATTTCACAGGAAAATGTTCATCCTGAACACATCCGGTTTAAGGGTTTCCGCATCTCGGAGGATTCCAGCATGAATTTCCCGAATATCAATACTATTATTGGGTTTGTTTAGAGCAACTCAACGTTAAGCAACGAAACTCAACACAAATGGCCACAATAACACAATATAACACAATATATTTCTACATAGTTTCTGATGTCTAGATATATTTCTCCATGATTTTCCATGTCTAGGTTGACGGCTCCATAGTTTTCGTTGTCTAGGTATATTTCTGCATAGTTTCCGATGTCCAGGTATATTCCTTTATGGTTTTCGATGTCTAGGTATATTTTTCCATAGTTTTTGCTATCTACGTCGACAACTCCATGGTTTTCGTTGTCTAAGTATACTTCATAATGGTTTTCGATGTCTAGGTATATTGTGCCATGGATTTCGATTTCTTGGTATATTCCTGCATAATTTCCCATGTCCAGGTATATTTCTTTATGGTTTTCGATGTCTAGGTATATTTTTCTATAGTTTTCGCTATCTAGGTCGACGGCTCAATGGTTTGCGGTGTCTTTTTTCAAGGCTCGACGGAAGTTCTTTAAGGGACTGACTCAGAGTTTTATCGAGAGGGTTTTAAGGGATCAACCGAGAGTCTTAACGGGACTTTTTTAAAGGGTTGACAATAGAATCTCAATTGAAGTTGTTGAGGGATTAATCAAGAATCTCACCCGGCCTTTCATAAGGGATCGGTCAAGAAACTGAACGGGATCTTTTAAGGGGTTGACCGGGGGTCACGACGGAAGTTCTTCAAGGGAATGACGCAGAGTCTTATCGAGATACTTTTAAGGGATTGACCAAGAGTCTGGACGGCATTTTTCGAGGGATTGACTAAGAGTCTCAACAAGACTTCTTTAAAGGATTGATCAGGACTCTCCCGGAGATATTTTAAAGGGATTGACCGGAAGTGTTGACCTAAGTTTTCCAAGCGATTGAGCGAGAGTGTTACCGACACTTTTTTTTGGAATTGAAAAAGAATCTTGCAGTGAATTCGTCCGGTAGGTATTGTAACGGAACGCTTTAACCTATGCGTATACTCGCTACGCGCAGGTTCGCGCTTCCTTAATTTAAAAGGAGCAGGTATGAAAAGGAAGTGAGACGACACGAGTTTTTAAAATAAAATCAATTTAAAAATTGATTTTTATTGAAAGAAAACAAAATTATTTGTATTTTACAATTTACAATGCTTATTTTTGTTTTAATTTGTTTGATTTGTTTTATGAACGCGTGTTTTTATTATTAACAATTTTTCATTTGATAATAAATAATATTATTTAATTTTTACAATGCTTTCTCGCTTTATTTAACGTTTCTCGCTTTCTAATAATAATAATAATGGAGACAACAATTTTGCATTGTTTTGCCTTTGAAATAATAATAATAATAATTTTTGAATAAGTCTCCTTTTATTTTTAATTTATTTTAATGAATTTCCAATTTATTATTTATTTTTAATAAAATAAATAATAAATTTAACGTCTCCCGTCCCTGGCGAGGTTATGTTGGTAAGAAAGAATTTTTCTTTCCTGACAGAATTATAAAAACTACGGTGCAATGCCGTTATTTGAATTTAATAATAATAATAAAATAGACCCCGAACTACGGGAATTGAACGTCGCCGAACCCTTCCAATATTCCGAGCGTCTAAGAGTTTGCAAGGAATGAGATCTCGGGCTACGGGAGTCGAACGTCGCCGAACTACTCCAATATCCCGAGCATCTACGGGAGGATGTAAAAAATAATAATAAGAAAAGATTGAGATCCCAGACTACGGGAGTCGAACGTCACCGAACTGCTCCAATATCCTGGGCATCTGCGGGATAATGACCTCGGGCTACGGGAGTCGAACGTCACCGAACTACCCCAATATCCCGAGCATCAGTGGGATAATTTATAATAATTAAAAGAGACCCTGGGCTACGGGAGTCGAACGTCACCGAACTACCCCAATATCCCAGGCATCCATTAGACCCGCCAGGGAGGGAAGAGGTTCTTCTCTTTAGCTTTTTTAAGCTTCAGTTCCAGAGAGAAGAATGCCTGTCGAATGCTCCGCGCACCGACTTTTATACCCGTCTCGCCGCCGAAACTGCGGCCGCTCGCGCATGTCCGTTAGCGATGCTCGAGCGCCGGGCATGCGCGTTTGCTTTGTTGTGCGTCGTTGGCATGGAAACGCGCCTGCGCGGTGTTGTTTCATTCTTATTTCTCTCATTTCTCGTGATATTAATATTATTTTATTTTATTTTTGCGTTATTTGATCTTATTTCATTTATTTCAACTTAATTTGACGATAAAATTGTTTATTTTTATTTATTTTTAACATCGATTATATAATCGATGCGCGCGCATTCGGGTTGCTTCGCGTTGCGCGATGTCCGTGAAGCGGGCATATTACTTATTTCAATGTTATTTTCGTTTATTTTACTTTGAATTTTTGTTATTTCTTCTTTTTTCATTTATTTCAATTTAATTTAATCATAAAATTGTTTATTTTGAATTATTGTTAACATCGATTATGTAATCGATGTTAACTTCACGTTGCGCGATGTCCGAAAGGCGGCCATGTTGATTATTTACGCGTCGCTGTCCGCTTGACAGTTTTTCAATATGGCGGCCGGGCGCCACATCGATCAACGATCGTGCGGTTTTTATTTATTATTTTATTTTTTTATTCCGGCTCAATTCGTGTCGTCACAGTATGTGTACGTGTACGCGTGCCCTTGTACGCAAACGTGCCCTTTTTAATGTATCGTTTCGTGTGAAATTATATTGTACGTACATTCATGATCTTTAGCTAGCATAAAGTCATGATGGGTGTGTTTGGAGCAACTCAACGTTGAGCAACGTTAGTCTGGACGCCCCATAACATTTGCATTAATTAGCGTACTCGCAACTCAACCCTGTTGACTGACGGCCATTTGTGTTGAGTTCCGTTGCTTAACGTTGAGTTGCTCTAAACAAACCCAATAATAGTATTGATATTCGGGAAATTCATGCTGGAATCCTCCGAGATGCAGAAACCCTTAAACCGGATGTGTTCAGGATGAACATTTTCCTGTGAAATGTAGCCATTTATTTTTTTCTATTCTTGGCTATGTTAGAGCAATGATTTAATTTTTTTTTGTCAATTGAGTTTGAGAATTTTTGAGAAGATTTTAATGACGGTCAAAAGATCTTTCGTGATGAAGATAAAATGCAATAAATTTTGAAAAAAAATTGTTTTTTTATTTTAAAGTGATGTCAAGAAAATTAAGTCATCATTTCCCAACTGAGATTGAAACTTTTTGAGAGTGACATTCTTTTTTTATTTTTCAATTTGCCAATTTCTCTTCTTTTTGAAAAGAAGAATATTTATCAACAATTCAATGAAGGGCGAATTTTAATCCAAAGTAATTTAAAGAACATTGTGTCGTCATTTTTCTACTGGGGTTGCGATCTTTTAAACTTGGCGTTCTTTTTTTACTTTTTTAGAGTATTTTTCCACGGATTTCTCTTCTTTTTGGGAAGCGGGATATTCATCAACATTTTTTTTAATAATACAGGAATTATTTGTCCGGGATGAAGGCAAGAAATCTGAATAATTATATACAATCGAAATATAATAATTTAAATCGAAAAATGATATCATTTTAAATAATAAATCTCTGGAAATACTTGAAAGAAATTGAGAAAATCGTTCATTCCGTTCCAATTGAAAAAAACCGTTGAAATAATATAATTTGCAAGCTCTAATGTATTTTTTGGGAGAAAAACGATATGAACGACGAGAATGGGGATGAAATGAAATTTGATGACGGGAAAGAAATTCCGCTTACGTTTTTTTCTTTCTCTCATTCAACAACGGTAATAATCAGCAAATTTGTGAAACCCCTACTAAGAAACTGTTCGAAATCCTATGGATTCCTTTCTTGGTCAATTCCTCAAAAAGGTCCCAGATTCTTAGGTGATCTGTTGAAAATGTTTCTACGAGAATCGGTATGAATCTCTTTAAAAAGTCGCAGCAAGATTCTTTTTCAATTCCAAAAAAAAATGTCGGTAACACTCTCGCTCAATCGCTTGGAAAACTTAGGTCAACACTTCCGGTCAATCCCTTTAAAATATCTCCGGGAGAGTCCTGATCAATCCTTTAAAGAAGTCTTGGTGAGACTCTTAGTCAATCCCTCGAAAAATGCCGTCCAGACTCTTGGTCAATCCCTTAAAAGTATCTCGATAAGACTCTGCGTCATTCCCTTGAAGAACTTCCGTCGTGACCCCCGGTCAACCCCTTAAAAGATCCCGTTCAGTTTCTTGACCGATCCCTTATGAAAGGCCGGGTGAGATTCTTGATTAATCCCTCAACAACTTCAATTGAGATTCTATTGTCAACCCTTTAAAAAAGTCCCGTCAAGGCTCTCGGTTGATCCCTTAAAACCCTCTCGATAAAACTCTGAGTCAGTCCCTTAAAGAACTTCCGTCGAGCCTTGAAAAAAGACACCGCAAACCATTGAGCCGTCGACCTAGGTAGCGAAAACTATAGAAAAATATACCTAGACATCGAAAACCATAAAGAAATATACCTGGACATGGGAAATTATGCAGGAATATACCAAGAAATCGAAAACCATGGAACAATATACCTAGACATCGAAAACCATTATGAAGTATACTTAGACAACGAAAACCATGGAGTTGTCGACGTAGATAGCAAAAACTATGGAAAAATATACCTAGACATCGAAAACCATAAAGGAATATACCTGGACATCGGAAACTATGCAGAAATATACCTAGACAACGGAAACTATGGAGCCGTCAACCTAGACATGGAAAATCATGGAGAAATATATCTAGACATCAGAAACTATGTAGAAATATACTCAGATATAGAAAACCATGGAGAAGATACACCTAGACATCGAAAACCATGAAGGAATATACCTAGACAATGAAAACCATAGAGCCCTCAACCTAGACATCGAAAAGCATGGAGAAATATACCTAGACAACGAAAATTATGGAGCCGTCGACCTAGACATGGAAAATCATGGAGAAATATACCTAGACATCGAAAACCATGGAGAAATATAACTAGACAACGAAAACTATGAAGCCGTCGACGTAGACATGGAAAATCATGGAGAAATATACCTAGACATCGAAAACCATGGAGAAATATAACTAGACAACAAAAACCATAGAGCCGTCGACCTAGATAGCGAAAACTGTAGAGAAATATACCTTGTGACGATTTTGCCACAAATTCACCAAAAATATTTAAAAGAAATAAATATTCTTGGCTAAAAATAACTGGAAATAAATAAAAATAAATGTAAAATACGAAATCCAATAAACAACACCGGAAAATTAAAAAGGGAGAATCGAAATTACAAATTTATTTGATCAAAAATACAAAAAAGAAAAATTAATAATTGTGGGCGCCAGTTAATTATGATAAATTAACAAAAGAAAGTAGATAACTTTCGATCTCCTTATTATTTTTACAAAAATAAATATGAATTTTTAACGTAAAATACAAAAATGAGCTAGCTTTAATTTCGAAAACATAAAAGACAAATTAATCTCAGTTGCTGAGGGCTCCTGACAACTCGGGCGTCTTATAATACCCGTGAACGAAAAGTGGGTGGTGGGGGAAGAACTTGGACTCGAAATATTCGAAGTCCGAAAAATAAATAATATTTCTTAATTTATCGTCTTATTTGACGATTTAGGAGAACGCAAAATACAAAAATTATTACGCAAAAATAATAAATAAACTTTTGTCTCGAAATTAAAAATAAATCAAATGAAAAATATTGTTTGTTCGATTCGTAAACGAGATCGACAATGATATGGCAAAGATGACGCAATAGTGCCAAAACTTGGCTAAATTACAAATAATAAAATATATATAATAGGACAATAATTAACACGTAAATCGCCTTATTCTCTCTCGCAATATTATGCGATGGTAAACGGCGGTAATAAAATATTGCGAGAGGCCGAAATAATAAAAGAAATACAAAAGGGACTGTTCGAACGATGCTCGAACGAACAATAGACAAAAGAGGGGAAGGCGGGGCAAAATGGGCAACTTCTTAATTCTATCACTTACTACTACCACCACGATATTCGTCGCGTCTATTATCTCGCCAAAACAACTATTTATTTCGTACGCCAATTATTCTCGGCCAGAAGGGCTCGAAAATGTCGTAAAAAGGGAGGAAAATTACAAAAATGGGGAACGAAGACCGGGCGTACGAAAATGGCGTGTCGAAACGACGCCTCACGAAGTCGCGAACACAAAAAAATACGAAAAACGACTTACTTCGACTTAAATTGATGAAAATTTCGCCTCGTCAACTCGAAAACGCCTTTTTCCTCCAATAAAGCCGGGTGATTGCAAAAAAAAACTACTTTTTAATTACGAAAATCGCACAAAGAAAACTCGTAGATCGCCAATACGTCCTGTACGCTCGCTGGATCGTGGTGAAGTGACTTGGTAACGAAGCCCTCGCACGCGTGGCCTTGTTACCTCGATGCTCATTGGTCGCTTCTGCCGGCCCGGCAACAACCAACCAATCACAAGTGGCGTTATTTCAAACTTGGTCTCGTTCGATGGTGAAGAGTGTAGAGGGAAAGAGAGGGGCTTGCGAGTCGAGCTTTGTCTTGCACTGCCCGGGAACGAAGGGTGCGCGTGTGCCGCAACCTGTTGCTCTCGAACGAACGCTGAGTGGTCTCGAAGTTCGTGAATTCGACGCGCGACTTTTGAAATCGCTTGGGGAGTTCGAGTAAAAGATGACGTCATCACGTCACGGTGGTGTTGTGTAGCGATCGCGTCGTGGACTCGCCCAAAAATCGCGATCTCCTCGATTTTTGGTGTCGTAGTAGGAGTGGACGGTGCTAAGTGGTCTTTTTATTCGGTCGAGTGTCTTGACGCCGTGGGGCTGGATGGTTTTTCTCCGGGCCGCTCGATGTAACCTCCGGCCTCGAAGTCGCGATGTTATTTGAGGTTAGGCCCGTCGACTCGACGCTTCAGCTGTCATCGTGGGACTTCGTTGGATTCTTGTTTTGGTAAGGGAAGATTTTCCCTTACTACCGGTGAATTGTTCCTTTTTCTTGTATTCCTTTGATTTTCGTGGGGGCCCGACTCGGTGGTTGGGAGTTTTTAAGCAGGAAAAAGCGGTGGGAAGGATAAAGTGTCGCTGAAGAGAGTTTGTTGATTTTGGGAAGGATAGGAGAAAAATATTATTAATGGGTTGTTTTAGTTGTGGTCTTTCTTGTGATTGGGGTTGGATGGTCTCGTTGTCGTGTTCTCGTTCTTATTCTTCCTCAATATATTCCCGGTGCCGTCACTGCGGCTAGAGATCCTTGTGGTCTTGTCGGCGAAGGATCCTGGTGGTCGTTTTATCCTTCGCTGGCGTAGGAGTTTTCGATAATGACCTAACACTAATTCTAAGTGTTGACGAGGAGAAAAGTTAAATAAGCAATAAGACGGAGACGGATTACAACAATTTGGACTTATTCTCTAAAAATAACCATATGACGGACGAATATCGTGGTTGACCTCCCCACGATCAACGAGGTAAGTATTTATAAAAATTGAGAGCCGTTGACCTAGACATAGAAAACCACGGTGAAATATACCTAGACAACGAAAATCATGGAGCCGTCGACCTAGACATCGAAAAGCATGGAGAAATATACCTAGACATCGAAAACCATAAAGAAATATACTTAGACATCGAAAACCATAAAGAAATATACCTAGACAACAAAAACCATGGAGCCGTCGACCTAGACATCGAAAAGCATGAAGAAATATACCTAGACATCGAAAACCATGGAGCCGTCGACCTAGATATCGAAAACCATGGAGAAATATACCCAGACAACGAACACCATGGAGCCGTCGACGTAGACGTAGAAAACCACGGAGAAATATACCTAGACAACGAAAATCATGGAGCCGTCGACCTACATAACGAAAACTATAGAAAAATATACCTAATAGACATCGAAAACCATAAAGAAATATTCTTAGACATCGAAAACCATAGAGAAATATACCTAGACAGCAAAAACCATAGAGCCGTCGACCTAGACACCGAAAAGCATGGAGAAATATAGGGGAACGTGGGGCAAAGTGGACCCCTGGGGCAAAGCGGACAATCCAAAAAATTTTATCTTTGGGGCAAAGTGAGCTCTCCCAAAAATGAAGGAAAGTGAAATTTTTCTTCGAATTTGATCTTGATCTTCCTTCATTTTTGGGAGAGCTCACTTTGCCACAAAGATAAAATTTTTTGGATTGTACGCTTTGCCCCAGGGGTCCACTTTGCCCCACGTCCCCCTACCTAGACAACGAAAGCCATGGTGCCGTCAGCCCAGCGGTAGAGGAAGAGAGAGGCCCGATATAGCCTGTCTCTCTCGCTCAGTGGCGCGCGGAGGTGGGGATACCGCGTTCAGCGGAGCGAGTGACGTCACAAGCTCAAAATGTCCACCAGTCTCACAAAGGACGTATGTCCAAGCGTCAACAAGTGCGACTTACGCCTTTCCGACTCCAAGAAACTCTGAGAAACAGAAAGCGTCCCAAACCGCGCGACCAATATCTTCAATGTTAGATTTCTCTGGATTGGCTAAACGGATTCTCTTCCACCAAGGACCATTCGAAAGATGAAAAATCATAGGAAATTAAATTCTAATATGAGATTTTTCCCTCAACCCGTTTTGCTGTGAGAACGATTTGAAGTTTCTGTGACGTCATAAAACACCCATTTTACTGTATATAAGAGTACGGCGCGCTCGCGCTACGCTTATTCTTTTAAACTTGGCGTCGAGCCGCTGCCGCGTCTCTTGATTACAAGTTTTGTCCTTTTGGTTGATTGTGTTTATGCTGTGTGATTGTTTGTTTATGGTATTTCTTCGTTGTATGTGTCGAGTTTGATTGGTTTTGCCAGCTTGCTTCTGGTAAGGATGGGGTTTCGAACTTGCGGATTGTCCAGTAGCCACCAGTAGTTGCGGTATAGCTTTTGAGGGTCTGTGAAGTCTCTGTATGGGATGGCTCTGTCATAGACTTGTTTTTGTCGTAAGAGTTGTTCTAGACTGGTGGGAGAGATTTGTCATTTATGTGGCGTTGGAAGTGGTAAATTAGTGGTTGGTTATTGTTATTTTGTGTAATTTGCGCTTTGTCGAAGGAGATGAAGGATTGTGGTGGAAGGTATTGGTAGCGGTTTAGAAGCCAGTTTGCATTTTGTTCTGTCAGGTTTGTTATGTAAGGGTTCGAGCTGTTGATGGTGCTCGCGTAGAAGTTCCTTGTGAGTTGGATTATATGCTTGTTAATGCGTTGGATGTTGACTTTGTTGTATACGAGTTTGTTTCATGACATTCTATTGCGGTGTGTGTTGGATCTGTAAAGACGGAGGCATGTTCGGAGGCATTTTCTTTCCAGGAGGCGCATTTGCTCCATTTTGAAGGCGCTTATGTTCCACCATACCGGTGCAGCATAGGTTATAATTGGTCTGATTAGGAGGAGGTAGCAGATGATTTTGGCTTCGTCGGAGAGGATTTTGCGTTTAAAGATATTCAAATTTTTGATGAAGGCTGCTGATGCTCGTTGTGTTTGCGTGTTTACATGTTTGTTGAACTTAAGGAAATGGTCTATGTGTACACCGAGGTATTTGACAGTCGTTACGTATGGAATGGTGGTCAGTTCGTTGGTGATGGGATCGTTGGTGGTGATGGTGTAGGAACTTCGGTCTGAGTTTGCTTTAGTGGATAGTGCGCTTGATGGTTTCCTGAAGAGGATGGACTCGCATTTTCGAGGATTGAGTTTGACGTTCCATGTTTTGTAGTAGTCGTTGACTTTATCTATTAGATTTTGGAGAACGGCTTTGATTCTTTTTGGTTTGTTGTTAGCGGCGTAAATGATTACGCCGCGTATGCTATTGAGTGTGTGTTGTTGTTCGAGTTTAGGTCGAAGAGATTTAGTAGGTCACATGTGAAAATGTTGAAGAGAACTGGTGAGCAGACGGTGCCCTGGGGGAGGCCCTCTTCTATATTGAAGTTGATGTTGGGTGATAAGTGTGTTGCTGTGATGGTGAAAGTTCGGTTGTTGGTTGGTTGTTTCATTCTGGGCTGGCTCCGGTCTCTGCTGTGACGCTTGAGACCATACGGCCATGTTTGTGTAAAACTTCAGGTTATTGGCTATTTATGCGCGAAATTTGATTTGAAAGGATGGGAGGAGGAACGAAAAAGGAAATCAGATTCTGACGTTGATGTTCTTGATAAAACGGAGAATATAGGTAATCAGCCTGGCTGAGGGATTGGCGATCATCGATTCAATATTGTGAGGGGGAAAGATTTTTTGAGACATGAGAGATTTTAGGAGAGGTTGACGTTCAAATTCAAAGCGAGGGCAAGCCCAGAAAATGTGATTGAGGTCTTGAGAGTCATGTCCGCAAGGGCAGGAGGCAGATAGGGAAAGATTCTTGCGGTAGAGACTGGCTTGAAGACTGTAATGATTCGTTCTCATCCTGGTGATAGTGACAATGGATTGGCGGTCAAGACGTTTCAGATTAGAAAACCATGGTTTGAGCTGGTTGAAGAATTGTTGGAAGTAAAGGGTACCTTTGGTTAAACCAACGTTAACAAGAGCGCGATTAGTCGATTCGTTGCATTTCTTTTTAGCTAAGGAGAAAAAGTCAGAGGCGGGAAGGCGGATTAAAATAGGAATGCCACTCGAAATGGCTTCTTTTGCGAGAAGATCGGCTTTTTCGTTGCCGGGGATGCCTACGTGAGCGGGAATCCAGGTGAGAGAAATGTGCAGATGAAGTTGGACAGCTCTGCAAAGAGCTAAGTATATTTTGATGATAATAGGGGAACTGTTACGGGAGAGCGGAATTGTAGAGATGGCGTGGAGAGAACTGAGGGAGTCTGTGAAAATGTGGGTCTTAGAAATGTTATTGTTGATAACGAAGTTGATAGTATGAAGAATGGCAAGGGCTTCAGCAGAGAAAATTGAGGCTTGTGAGGAAATTTTGAACTTTAAGGATAAGTTCAAACGAGGGCAGTAAATAGAAAAACCCACGTTATTACTCGGATCAGACTTGGAGCCATCTGTGTAAAAGTATATTGAATCGGTAGGAGAGAATGTTGAAAGAAATTCAGTGCGAGGAGAGGCGGAGTTTTTATGGTTGCACCTGAGGCGATGTCGACCATTGAAGGTGGAAGAGATGAAGAAGGAGAAATCGTGTAGATGGGAGGAAAGGAGGAGGATTCGATGGAGTTTTTATGGCAAAGGAGGCGACGATAGGACAAAATGAGAGGAATTTGAGAAACATTTGAGACCGCTTGAGAGTGTCTTAAAGAGAGTGTGATTAGAGCCAGATTAGTGAGGAGAGGATGGTTGTGGAAAGCTAGAGTCCGGAGAATGTATTTGTCGCAGAGAAATTGGAGACGGAAGTGGAGTAGTGGTTCTTTTGCTTCGGCTAGAAATACGTTGTTGGGTGTGGAATTTCGGAGTCCCAAGCTGAGGCGGAGAGCCCGGTGTTGGATGACTTCAAGTTTAGCAGTAAGAGGGTGGGTTTTAAACGGAATAATGAATGAGCCGTATTCTATAGAGGTTCTGATGAGAGCACGATATATAGTGATGAGGGTAGAGGGATCTGCTCCCCACCACGTAGTGCGGAGGCACTTAATGATGTTGAGCAGCTTCGAGCATTTAGAGAGGAGGTTTGAGAGGTGAGGAATCCACGATAGACGCTGATCAAATGTGATGCCGAGAAATTTAGCGGTCGGGCAGGTCGATACACGAGTGCTATCAATTGTGATGTAGTAGGAGTCCCGATTAATGGGTTAGCGGGAGAAAAGTATGAAGTTTGATTTGGAAGATTCGATGGAGAGTCCTAGGGAGTGAAGGTAAGGAGAAATATTGTCGAGACTATGTTGTACGGATTGAATCGCTTCTTGTGGAGAGACAGCGGACGAAAAAATTACGACATCGTCGGCAAACTGGAGGCAGGAACTAACAGGATGGAGGTGTTGTTCAAGTGAGTTCGTATAAATGATGTAGAGGAGGGGGCTCAGAATACATCCTTGCGGAACTCCTTTATGCGAGTAAAAAGGGCCTTGAGTTTCGCCTGCGATGGGAAAATAGTTACGACGGAAGGATGTGAGGTTAAAGATGAATTTACAATAAGTCCATGGAATGCCGAGAGATTTTAGACATGAACAAAGAATGCCTGGATTTACATTGTCGAAGGCACTGGAAATGTCGAGAAAAATACATGCGTTGTATTTGTTGGTAAGAAAGCTGTCATATATTTCAGTACTTAGAATGGATAAGTTGTCAGCACAGGAGCGCGATTTGCGAAAGCCGAATTGGGAGTTGGCGATAAGAGAGTTGCTTTCAAGCCGTTGGATTAAGCGAGAATCAAGTAGTCTTTCCATTAGTTTTAGAAGACAAGGGACTAAGGAGATTGGACGGAATTTGCCTGGAAAAGATTTAGAAATGAAAAATACTAAGAAGTTGTGCCATTGCTCTGGAAAGAGGCCGCGAGAGAGAAAAGTATTGTAGGTGTCAAGGATGAGAAGCAGAATTGGTTTTGGAAGTTTGGAAATAATTAAAAAATCTATCTTGTCCATGCCCGGAGCAGATTTGATATTGCTTTTGCAGATGGCAGCTTGGAGTTCTTGCAAGGAGAAAGGTATGTCAAGATGAGGAGCATCCTGAAATTCGTTGGGAAAGGAGGGGTACGAACACGAAGGAGGACAGAAGGTAGAGATGAGTTCTGTGAGTTTTCTATGGGTGTCGGTGTTGGAGGGGAGAGAAGAAGGGTTGTTGAGATTTCTGTGACAGAAGCTTTTGATTTTGGACCATATTTTGGCAGAAGGAATCCGGAAGTCTATGGAGTTTGTAAAATTAATCCATGATTGTTTTTTGATTTTTTTGAAAGTTTTTTTAGCTAAAGCGTCTTGTTTTTTTGCTTCAATTAAGTTGGTAATGTTGGATTGTCTTCGGAAAGCTGCCCAAGCTTGTTTCCTCGATTCGTTAGCAGTCGCGCACTCTTCATTCCACCAAACAGTGGGTCTAGATTTATAAGAGCGAGTAGTAGGGGCCGGATTGACAGAAGGGAGAGATGCTGAGATGGATTCAGAGATGGCGTTAGTGATATTATCGTATTGTTTAATAGGACATGGATCTGAGAGGAGTGGAGTTTTTTCGTTTAGAGAATTTCCGAAGGAAGTCCAGTCTATTTTTTTGTGAGGGTACCTGAGTGGAGAAAAAGAGATGGGTGAGAAGGTTATGCTTAGGTGGATCGTGATAGGGAAATGGTCGCTTAGGAGGGAGTCGTTTCCTACGTGCCATGTAGATGAGGGTAGAATATGAGAGGATATGATTGAAAGATCAATGGCAGAAGGAGGATTCAGGGCAGGATGGGATGGGTTAGTGATGGTAGATCCATCGTTAAGGAGAGAGAGATTGAAGTTGATAAGAGAGTCTGATAAAGAAACTCCGGAAGTGCAATTTTTTGAGCAGCCCCACGAGGTGTGATGGCTGTTAAAGTCTCCGCAAATTAAAATATTGTTATGGGTGCTGAGGGAGTTGAATAGACGGTTCCAGTCGCGAATGTTTATGCGGGCAGTAGGAGGTTTGTAGAGAGAGACGATAATGAGAGGCCCTAAAGAGGTGGGAATGGAGATAGCAAGAGTTTCGATGAGGTTAGGAGAATGAAAAATGGTATCGATAGTTGAGAAGGGAATGTTTTTCTTAAGGCAGATGGCGAGGCCGCCACCTTTTTGAGAGTTACGATTTTTGCAAATTGAATAAAAGTCATTAAGCTTGAAAGAAGAGGCGTCCGAGAGCCAGGTCTCACAGAGAATAATGACGTCGAAAGAGTAAGCTATTTGTGAAAGCAGTCCAATTTTATTGCGGAGACTTCTACAGTTCCATTGAAGAATTTTTAAGGATTTATTGGGAGCCATGAAGGGGAGGAGTGTGTGTTGTAAGAAGGGAGTTGAGAGTTGCTAAAACGGGGGTGATTTTTTCGGAAAGGCCCAGCGATTGTAAAGCTGGCATGAGTTGCTGGGATATTACTTGGAGAAGGAGGAGGACTATATTAGTGATTGCCAGATTAGAATCCGGAGACGATTGGTTTTGAGAGAGAGCGAACCCATTTTCGAAAGGAATTTGGGAGCGGCCGTTGGGAGATATTAAAAGGTCCGAGTGTTCCGTGTGGACGAAAGGAGGAGGATTTGGGGATATAGTTAAGATAGGTTTGGAGTTGTTGCGATGAGAACGATGGGATTCTGTCCGCTGAGGATGTGAGGCGATGAGGCTAGGTTGAGAATGAGAATAAGAGTGAGAGTGAGAAGAGCTTGAGGAGCTCGGGAGAGGAGATTGAAGCGAGTCTATTTGAGTGAATGGTGGTCTTGAAGGTTTGGCGGACGCCACTTGGCTATAAGGAATCGTTTGTATCCCTGCTCGGGAGGGGGGCCGTGAAGATGTGACCATGGGTTGAAAATTAATCGATGGTAGCGGAGGGAAATGTGCAAGAGATGAAGAAGCTCGACTAAGAGTGCTCAGAGGTGGCGAATTGGAGAGGAGTTGCCTGGCTTCAAGAAGCGAAATGTTTTTTTCTGCGGCTGTGGATTTGATGGTTTTCTCGTGGAGAAATGCGGGACAATTTTTCGATGTAGGCAGGTGTTCACCTTTGCAATTGGCGCATCGAGGAGCAGTGTTGAGGTTGGGACACGTTTCGTTTGTGGGATCGTGTTTTTTCCCACCGCATCGAATGCAGGTAGGATGACTTTTGCATTGTGAGGAAACGTGATTAAATCTGAAACAAGAAAAGCAAATCTTGACAGGAGCAAGCCATGGATACTGGATGGCGGACTTGAAAGAGAGAGACGGAATCTGGGCGAATGCGTCCCTCGAATTTGAGGTAGATCGATTGGGTGGGGATTAATTTAGAAGTGCCTTCAGAAGTGACTTTGCGATTCTGGCGCCTGACGTCAAGGATGCGGCAAGGTGAAACTATATTTTCCAAGATCTCTTCCTTGGAGAAGTCCAACGGGACACCTCTAATTAAACCTTCACAGGAGAGAAAAGAATCGGGTATGAAGGCGATTAATTTGTCGGCAAAGAGTTCAGGGAGGGTGAGAATTTGGTTAGCTGTTGTTGGATTAGACAGGACTACTGAAACTTGTTGTCTACCAGAGCTGGAAACGTCGAGAATCTGATTATTAGAAAATTTACGCAGAAGAATTTTACCAATTTTAGTAGCGTTCATGCGAGGAGTCTTGGAATCAAAATTTGAAGGTTGGATGAGTACTATGAAAGGACCAGAAGATTTGTTGGTGTAGCGATTTTTTGAGAGTCGTTGAGGAGTGGTTTCCTGTGATGAGGTCTCTTGCAGATTCGAAGGGTTGATGGAGAGTTGAGGCGTTGGCGTTGCCGCAGTTGTAGAGGTCGATGCAATTCCGGAAAGTCCAGATGTCGGAGGTAGCCGCCTGGATTTGTGATATGGTTTTCACCAATGGTCTCGTCACAAGAACGTTTCCTACCTTCTCCTGGAAAGGATTCTTTTTTTAAACCTTCGATTTGAGAGGCTAGAAGCATTTGGTCGTCATCCCCTATGGTTGATGGGGGATTGTCAGGATCGTCTTCTTACATGTCGATATCTCGTGGAGACGCCATGTCTCCGCCCGAGGGGGAGACCGGCCGGTGAGGAATTGAAGAAAGTGAGGTTATGGTCGAGACTATTTTAAACTATTGAAAAATTAAACTATTAAGGTGACTATTGAGTGAAAATATCTAATGACGGTGAAGAGCGGGTTAATGGTGAAAAGAAACGACAATTTGTATGAAAAGAAACGCCAATATTAATTAGTTAAAATAAATAAACTGACGAGATGAAACTCCGACGATACGCGCGCATACGGTCACGAACCGGAAGTGCTCGAGATTGGTGTTAGCTTTGAGATCTGAAACAAACGGAAGAGGAAGGGCCTTCGGCCCGATTGGTCCGCCTCTGGTGGCCTGTACGAGTACTTGTCACGAGAGGCGCCAAAGTTAAAAGAGTCAACAGATTATGAGTTAGTGTAAGAGGTAGAGTGATCTAGATAGAGATTTTAGAGGAGTTGACGAACTGCATAATAGAGTTGACGATGCGTAGGCTAGGTTTAGCAATTAAAGATTCTATATTGTAAGGAGGAAAGATCTTGAAGGAGGTGAGCGAGTTAACAAGAATGGAGCGTTGATGTTGATGTTCGGGGCAAGCCCAGAAAACGTGATTTAGGTCTTGAGATTCAAAACCGCAAGTACAGCTCGGTGATTGTGTGAGATTTTTTCTGAAGAGGCTAGCTTTTAGGCTGTGATGATTTGAGCGCATTCTCGATATCGTGACGATGTTTTTTCGATCTAACTTTTCGAAATCATGAAACCACGGCTTGGATGAGGAGTTGTAAACGTTTTGAAAATAGAGATTGCCTTTAAACCTACCCTCCGAGCGCAGAAGGCGCTCTGAGGAGTCCGAGCATTTTTCGCGAGCGGAAGGGAAAAAGTCTGAGGGAGGAAAGAAGGTGGTGAACGGAACACCATCGGAGATAGCCAATTTGGCTAAGGAGTCGGCCATTTTATTACCTGGGATTCCGTGATGACCGGGAATCCAGACTAGATTGATGGCTAAGTTTCGGTCAACAGATTTAGTGAGGGCTTTGATTAGCCCGACGATGAAAGGGCAACATGATCCGGATGTTGAGAAGGATAGGAGGGATTGAAGACAGCTAAGCGAGTCAGTAAAAATAAAAGCCTCAGGAATATTGTTGGAGACGATTAGATTAATGGTGTGCAGAATAGCTAGAGCTTCCGCTGAAAAGATGGAGGCGAAGGAGGAAATCCGATATTTAAGAGATATGGGGAGTGAGGAGCAGTAGATGGCGAAGCCAACGTATGTTCCGGGTTGAGATTTGGATCCATCTGTAAAGAAGTGTGGGGTGTTTTCACCATTATTGAATCTTGTGAGGAATTCTGTTTTAGGATGAGCTGATTCCTGGATCAGTCTCCCTGATTTGATATCAATAGTAAGGCCGGGTATGTCAATGTAAAGAGCTATATCATAAAAAAGAGGGAAGGGTTGCGAGTCAATGAGGGGCTTTAGATGAGATAGCTTGTTATAAGATTTGAGTAGAGGAATATGAAAAAGGTATTGGTATCTGTTATTGGATCTGAGTGAAAGAGAAAGAGCAGGTAAGGACTACAAGATAGGGTGGTTGGAAGACGCAAACTTTTTTAGGAGGAATTCATCCGATGGAAATTGGAGTCGAAACGGGAGAGGAGGTTCCCGTGCTTCCGCGAGAACCACGTTGTTAGGCGTGTAATTGCGGAGACCTAGGGCGAGTCTCAAAGCTTTGCGTTGGATGATTTCGATCTTGGAGAGCAGAGGATGAAGGTTGAGCGGGATGATGGAGGAACCATATTCGATAGAACTGTGAATGAGTGCCCTATAGATAGAGATGAGTGTAGAGGGATCTGCGCCCCACCAGGTGGTGCGAAGGCATTTAATGATATTTAATAGATTTTTGCATTTGGAGATTAGATTGTCAAAATGGGGGTACCATGTCAGGTGGTTATCTAGGATGAGACCAAGAAATTTTGCTTGCGAAGAGCTAGATACTCGAGAAGAGTCTACAGTAACAAACGATTGATGCGGGTCAAATTTATTGCGCGAAAAAATAACTAACTTAGACTTGGATGGTTCTATGGTGAGACCCCTTGACCCCAAATAGGAGGAGATCTGGTGTAAGGATGATTGTAGAGAAGAGATACTATCGGTGAGATGTCGGGAAGAAGAAAATAAAATAACATCATCGGCGAATTGTAAGCAAGAAGTTTCCGGGTGGAGATTTTGTTCTAATTGATTAGTGTATAGAATGTATAATAGAGGGCTTAGGATGCAGCCTTGAGGAACGCCTTTAAGGGCTTGGTAAGGACCGTGCATAGAGCCGGCGACTTTGAAGTGAAGAAAGCGGAAAGAAATAAGATTGTAAATGAATTCGCAGTATGATCGAGGGAAGCCTATGTGTCTAAGGTAATCGATGAGAATACCGGGGTCAACGTTGTCGAAGGCGCTAGACACATCTAAAAAGATACAGGCGGTGTATTGATGGGGGGAGAAGGTTTTGTAAATTTCGGTTGTGAGAATAGAGAGGTTATCTAAACATGATTTCGATTTTCGAAAGCCGAATTGAGAAGAAGATAGGAGGCAGCTGCTTTCAAGCCATTGTATAAGACGAGTATGAACAAGCCTTTCCATGAGCTTGAGGAAACATGAGGCTAAAGAGATTGGACGAAATTTGCCGGTTGTGGATTTGGGAATGAAGAAAACTAGGAAGTCGCGCCATGATTCGGGAAATAGACCTAAGCGTAAGAGATTATTGAAAGTATTGAGAAGTGATTCACGCGTAGATTGAGGCAGGTGAGAGATAATAAGAAAGTCTATTCTATCCAACCCTGGGGCCGACTTGGTGTTACCCCTATTGATAGCGGAATCTAATTCTTTGAGTGTAAATGGGGAGTTTAGCTGGTTATCATCTGCGAAGGAAGACTCGTTTGATGGGAAACTGGGGAAGAAGCAAGAAGGGGGGCAGATGGAAGGGATGAGAGAGATTATTTTTTCTTGACTGGAGGCATTTGATGGAAAGGTGTCAGGGTTAGACAGGTTTCTGTTTCGCAGGCTCTTTACTTTTGCCCAGACTTTGCTTACGAGAAATTGAAAGTTTATTGATTTTGTAAATTCAATCCATGAGTTTTTTTTCGCTTGTTTAAATGTTTTTTGGCTATGGCATCTAATCTTTTAGCATTTAGGAGATTTTCTAAATTACTTTGACGTCTAAAGGTTGCCCATGCTTGTTTGCGCGCGATGTTCGCAGCATTGCAATCGGAATTCCACCAAACGGCAGGGCGAGCTTTATGTGAAAGAGACTTGTTAGAAGCAGATAAAGGCGGAATCGATTCTAAGATTGCCTCATTGATGGCTTTAATGATGTTTTCGTATTGAACTAGAGGGAAAGAATCGGGTATGGTAGGAGCTCGCGAATCCAGGCACGTTTTGAACTGAGTCCAGTCGACTTTTTTAAGAGGGTAGCGAAGTGAGGAGAATGAAGTTTTTGTGGTGGAGGTGCCAATGTTGATAGTAATCGGAAAGTGATCGCTCATTAGAAAGTCCACTTCAACTCGCCACTCACAGAATGGGAGAAAATTAGGAGAAACTAGTGATAGATCGATTGCAGAGGGACTATGGTTGAGATTAGAAGGGTTAGTAGTCATTGAGCCGTCATTGAGAAGAGAAATGTTGTAGTCGTCTAGAGAGTCTGAGAGAGCAGTGCCTGAGGGGCAGTTACCTGTACATCCCCAAGAGGTGTGATGACAATTGAAATCGCCACCAATGAGTATGCTTTCGTCTGCCGGGAGGGAGTCGAACAGCCTTTGCCAATCAATGGAACGAGTAACAATGGCTGGTGAGCGATAGAGGGCTACGATAGTCAGTGGTCCTAAAGAGGTAGAGATAGAGATCGCGAGAGTTTCTAAATTCTCAGGAAAGTGTCTGATATTATGAATTTGTTTCAAGGGGATGTCTTTTTTGAGGCAGATGGCTAGGCCACCGCCTCTCTGATTATTTCGATTCTTGGTGAGAAGATGAAAACCGTTTAGTTTAGGAATAAAGGAGTCAGTCAACCAAATTTCACATAAAATGATTATATCGTAAGATTGAGCAAAGTTTAGAGGGAGGCCGGTTTTGTTTTGGAGACTGCGGCAGTTCCATTGAAGAATTTTCATTTTTTTAGTAGGAGTTGATGGGGCTTTGAGCGGAGAGAGACGAGAGCGAATTCAAGAGTGTTGCAAGGCTCGGCGAAATGGTGTCGGATAAGCCGAGTGAAGATAGGGCTGGAATGAGAATTTGTGTAATTAGGTGTATGAGAGTTCCGATTAGATTTTGCTGTCGTTATTTTGTAGAGTCAGCGCGTTTGAGGATGCGAAGGATGCGGACTCGTTCGGGTGTGCCGTCGAAGCAGAGGCATGATTTGCCTCTTGATTGAGAGCGAAACCGTTTCGAGAGTGAGAAGCGTAGTGCCCATTTGGAGCCAAAAGAAGATTGGCATGAGCTTCACGAGTGGCCTGAGTCCAGTTTTGAGTTGGGGGAAGATTCTTTCGTGTTGGACGCTGAGAGAGCGAACGGGGAATTGCGCCTGTTGAATGGGTTGTGAGCGGGTTGGATAGTCCGGAGGGGTGGGGAAGTTCGTTCACTAGAAGAGGAGCGGAAGAAGAAGTAGAAGTAGATGAAGATGAAGCGACTTATAACTTTTTTTTTTTTTTTTTATGAGATGCGTGTTGGTTTACCTTCTCGTGGTGCATCTCGAAAACAAAGGTGTTTAAAATAACATATGAAGATTCCCAACAGATTCATCATAAGCCTGTATTCACAGTTGGTTTTCAAATATAAGTCAGTTTTTCAGGCTCGATTGGTGAATGACAACACTCTATACGTCCATGAAAACGCGACTCTAAAACGGACTTATATTTAAAAACCCACTGTGAATACGAGCCATGAAGAAAGTATGGATAAGCACGCACTTTTTTGTTATTTTTAAAATTACCAAATACCAAAAAAAATTGCGGTTGCCATAAAATACCGTAAAATTCGTTGTTTATAAAAATATTTTTTAAATGCAGAGGTTCAAGAAGTTGTAGGACATTTTAAGTACCTTGACATTAAACCATAAAATATTAAACAGCATAAGTAAATTATCAAGAGACGCGGCAGCGGCTCGACGCTAAGTATTAAAAAAAAGTGTAGCGCGAGAGCTGCCGTTATCGTACATACAGTAAGATAGTTCAAATTACAGCAATACGACTTGGATAATTTAAATACCGAGTATGGTATTTTATTTAACTTTGTTTTACGCAGCTTTCGGAGATCATATCTTATTACACATATCGTCACATATGCTTATTGGGAATGTTCATAGTTATTATGAACATATTTGGCTAAAAACCAAATAAAAATATATAATTAAAATACAAATAAAATGATATAACGATATATTTGAATAAAATTCTGCGTACTAATCCTTTTCCAAATTGAATTATAAACAGATTTTGAAAAAAAAAATCGAGCTGATAAAGATTGCAAATGAAAAAGTTGAAACTCGATCAATGAATAAAAATTTTAATTAAATTTTTTTTTTTTTTAATTTATTATTTTAAAATATTTTATTTATAAAATTTGAAGTAGCAAATTACTGCCCCAAGATTTAGCAAAATGCTGAAAGGTTCCTCTATGAGGAAGCCAAAATTATATAAAGAGCACCTCATAGATGAAGCTTTGGGCATCGTGCATCTTGAGCACCGTGCATCTTGAGCACCGTCCATCTTGAGCATCTTGAGGAAGCAATTTGCAAATTTTTTTCTTATGAAGTGATTTTATAATGGTCTTTTCTGATGTATTTGATGCCTGCCCCTGACCAGCAGCACTCGCTTCGCTCGTGCCGCAAATATCAGGGCAGGCATCAAGAACACACTATAGGTCTAGGTGACATTTATGGCTCAAAAAAGCAAGTACACGGAAAGAAAAAAAAACCGAAAAAATGCTGACATGAATAAAAATGAGATAAAACGTACTTTCGACCGGGTATAAAGGAAAATAGCATACACTATACGGGCAGAAAATTTGAGAGCCCTGAACTGCGCGCCGGATGCTCTCGGCTTCGCTTCGGGCATCATGTCGCGCAGTGCAGGAATCTCAAACTTTCTGCTCCTGTAGTGTAATATACTATTACACTAACGAATTAGAGCTCAATTGTTTCGAAGTTGCAAGAGAACTTTATTACTGCGCAAATAAATGAATAATACCAGATCTCGTTGAGAAATGTAGCAAATAAATACAATCTAGTATTTCACCTACGAGGCTCTGGAGAGTTTATGCTCTTGCAAAACTGTTTGAAGCGACAGACCTTTTAGAAAAATGCCTTACGTTCATGCGCGCAGAAACAAAGAAAGTATTGACCGCCATAAGCTGGAAAAACGTCACAAAGGCCAACATTTTTGTTCTCTTCCAACAAAAAATTCTAGCCATCGACTCAGAGATCGTTCTCTAAGATGCTCTGTTCACCTGGTTCAAAGCAGATCGCTACAAAAAATGGATTAGTGACGATTAAATTACGTTGAGATCACTTCGCGGGGACCTGCTCAATGAAATATGATTTCTTACTCTTACCCCGGAATAATTTGTAAACGGACCAGGAAAAGGTGAAATTCTCAATAAAGATGAAATTTTAGCCTTCATCATGAACATCTCATACGTTAATAGCAACATCCCTATACCTCAAGGCTTTTCTTCAGAAAAAAATCACCGACTCAAACCTAATAGCGACAAACAGGCATTTCTTTTTTCTATTCTATTTCAATTTCATTCCTTTTTCATGATGACGAAATTAAGGGTTTACACCTACAGTTGCCAAAAATGAAATCAAGATGAAATTTTTTCCACTGCCGATCTCCGAAATTTTCTTATTAAATAAATAATAAATTATATAATTATATAATCATATAAATATTAAAATTAATTGAAAAATCGATTTTTTTAACTTCTTATTGGTAAACCCAAACAAGAAACTTATTTTTATTCTCATCTTCAAAATGAACAACATAGAAATATGCCTTTTGCATATACTTATAGAAAATTGTTATGCCCTGAATAGCAACCACAAATTAGGAGTGTTGCAATCACATGATAAAGTATGATCAAGCACATTCCTCGATCACAAACGCACGGGTCTATCGACCCCGAGCGAGCTAACCCCGAATCGCTGACGACGCAAGTTCATTGAACATTAAAGGTGTCATGAAGCAACAGTCATGAAACAAATCATGAAGCAATAATAACATTAGAAGGGGTAAATTATCAATATTCTGGGGGAAACTTGTAAATCAATAAAAGTAGTGACAATGCCCAAAAAACGGCAGTCTGCACGCAAAAGTTAGAAGTCTTCAACTATCTAACTACGAATTGGTCTCGAGGCAAATACACCTCGACTTTGTAAAACTAGCTTATTCTCAATAAACCTTATAGTATTTTGTATAATATTGAGTTGGAGATTGACTCATTTTGGCAATTCCTCGAATTACCTGTCCTCGACAACTTGTCCCCACGTGACGAGATTCGCGGGCATAACATTGGTGGCAGCGGTGGGATGCCACAACTCAAGAAAACCAAAGAGATCTACAAGGTGAAACGAATAACATTTCACAAAGAGCCAAAAACGAGACGAAACAGATTTCATTATCTGAACAACGATCCGGACAAGGACAGCCCCACGAGCAGTTCAAGTCGACAATCCGAGAAGTTGATCATCGTCCCGTGAAGTAGCGACCATTCGACATCGCAGATTCGCCATCGAAGGAAAAGCGGAAGCCAAGCAGCCGACGGAAGTAATCTCATCACGACATCAATCAGCATCATGCGTTGGATCATCGTACTGTAAGTGACGGAACAATTTTTGTAACCCACTAAAGCCAAAACGATCGAATATATGTCCGACGAAGAACTGATAAATCGGTTAAGATTACCGGGTGTGCGAACGCTTTCTCGATCTATCGATTCCTTTTTAAACAAAAGATTAAAATTTGTCTCGCCGCAAGAACCATTGCAACCGGTTAAAAGAAGATTAAAATTAAGGGAATTCAAATTAGACCCAGAGTCAGGCGACGCGAGTAGTCTATCTAGCTCTTCTACATCTCACGGAGACTTTATAACTGTAGAGACCCCAAAAAGACCGAATAGACGCGCGAAACCCAAGTTCGACCCATACACTACAAGTTTGGTCGAGCCGGATTCCCCACAAGCTCCAGAAGCTCAAATACATATCAAAATGCCTTTAGATGACACCTTCGGAGGTGCTGGGACTAGTGGAACACCCGGAACTCCCTCGAGGAGATTACGAGGTTCCATGTCCCTTAAAGAGGCTCGAAGCCTCATTCCACGTTTCGACGGCACAAAACCTGAAGAAATTCGCGATTTAATAGATTCGTTCGGGTTAGCAAACAAACATATAGAAGAAATAGATCAACCCCTTTTGTTAGAAACAGTTTTAACCACTAAATTAGCCGGAAAAGCGCGAGAAGATGTGCGTTATAAAGATATCGAAGACTTTGAAACATTTAAAGATATCATGACGGAATTATACGGAGAACGTCGAACAGTAGGAGCACTGCACATGGAAATGCATGGCTGTCGACAGAAACATAATGAAGGAGTGCAAGAATACGGTCAAAGACTAGAAGCACTCATGATGGAATTAGTAGAAGCCAGCACTCGTACGAAATCAACGATAGTAGAGAAAAAGGCTATCGAAGAATACGTCCGAGACTTAGGATTAGCAAGTTTCGAAAGAGGTCTTAAAAAGGACTATCAAGTACTTATCAAGGCCAAGGGGTATAAAACCCTCAAGGCTGCGATAAGAGCGGCAATAGATGAAGAAAAAACCCAACAGGGCAGCGAGACAATGGCAAAACGAAATAGCCCTGATCGACAAGCGATTATATGTCACAAGTGTCATGACACGGGTCATATAGCTCGGAATTGCGGAAACTCCGAGATGCCAAATGGACACAACAACAAACGTTACACTCTCCCCGTTCCAAGAAGAAAAATCAATTCAATTATTTGCAATTACTGCAAAAAACCGGGACATTTATATCGCGATTGTAGAAATAGGCCAGCTCAGTCAAATAACGGGCCAGGAGGCCAAGGTAACAATAATCACAGAGAAAATAATAATTCCAATAGAGGAAACGAGAGTTATACGGAACAAACAGGTGAGCAACAAAATGCAAACGAAGGCAAGAAAACGATAGGTTCACTCACCTTCAGCCTACTCACTGCGACAGCTGAGCACAAAAATGCAAGCGTCAGCAAAAAGGAAATGGACAGAGCTACGGGCTCATCCAAAAGACTTCAAACGAAGAGAACGAAAAGGTTATGTGGAATAAATACGGTAGACCTAAGGGAAATGGCTAGCGATTTCCACATATCATCACCTCATGCAAAAAGAAAAGTCCTCACATTGAAGTGTGACACAGGTGCACAATGTTCCATCATAAAGAAGGGTGTCCTATTTGCAGACATCCCAGTAACCGATGAAACAATCGAGTTAAAAGGAATAGGAGGAAAATCTTTTCACGTACATCACAAAGTGGAATTAGAAGTTGAAACTCCCGCGGTAAACGTCCGACATTACTTCTACTTGGTGGAGGACTCATTACCTATAGGAATTGACGGGATTGTGGGTATGGACTTTATTAAAAAGCATAAAGTCGACATCTTGAGTGGCCGATACATCAAAATATACGGTCACGTGGAACCGTTAATCAATGGGACCAGGAAAATTGAGATACCACCCCGCTCTGAGAATATCCTACATTCAGGAACCTTGAAAATGGATATGGGTTTCATAGCAGTCACAAAAAGCATCCCAAAAGTCGAAACAAGCAAAGGAATCGCCGCAAAAGGAGGGTCCTCGTACCCTAGTATGATGATATACACAAGTGATAAGAAAATTGAAATACCGACTCCAGCCTTGGACATAGACGAAATCCACGGAGAGCCGGAAGAAAACAAAAAAGAAAAGAAAAACATGAAAAATAATCCAAAAAGGAACGCCAAAGGAATAAATAAAATTAAAGCGTCAATAAAAGACTTCAAGAAAAGGAATAAAATTAAAATTGAACCAAAAGAAGATTCCATAGGATCCAAAACTATGAAAAAAGAAACGCAAAAGTACTACAGAGGAGTAGCAAAAAGGATAAAAGATTCCAAAAAGAACTCAACAGAAAAAGATGAAATTCGAAAAAAGCCAGAAAAGGACTCAAAAGAAATATTAAAAATTAAAAACGAATCAGAAAAGGATTCGGGAAAAATAAAAAATACCAAAAAAGAGCCGAAAAAAGTCTTTCGAGAAAAGCAAAACATTCGAAAAAAGCTAGAAAAAGACTCTAAAAAGACAGAGAGAATTAAAGGATCTACAGATGATTCCAAGGAGGAAATACTTGAGTGTACCAACAGCATTGGACATCCCACACATACAAGAAAAAGAAATGTGTCGATAAATATTCTACCGTACAGCCAGACTAAGACTCACAGATCAGATATGACGAGTCAAGTTAAAGAAATACTTAAAGATGGCATAATACGTTCAAACAAATGCCCAGGGAACGCATCACTACCGGTCGATCCAAAGAAAAATTTCCAAAGAATTTTCATAATTCAAGAGAAATAACACAAGGAGACTCATCCACTGCCCCATATACTCGCGATATTGGACCAGTTAGGACAAGTCACATGTACCAATAAAGGATTAACTAAGCTTCGAACAAAATAAAAATGAAACCTTGATAGACACAGAAAAGATAAACTCATTTTATAGAACACGTTATTTCACCACGAAGGTTAAGTGAATATTTAAGTTTTCCCACAAAAATAATACGTAGCGAAGTGTAAAAGTTACTAAAAACAGCAAAAATTGGCTCATACATTAAAGAATCTCGATTAGTAGTTGTAATAAAATTTCCATTAATAGAAAACAACGAATTCTCAGTTAAGAAAGTTACCCGTGAGAACAAACAACAGTAAATTGCAATTTATCGAAACGTCAAACAAGTACGTCATAATAAATCGAGAAAACAGAAATTATATTACATTAAACGAACAAGAGTTAGGAAAGTGCAAACAGGCAGGAAACCAGTATTACTGCCATCCGAAATATGCAACGCAAGCACTACACGAAACAGCGCCTTGCGAAATATCAATTTATTTAGGTCAAGATCCAGAAAAAAATCACTGTACACAAAAAATAATAAAGTTAAAAAAAAAAAAAAAAAAAAAAAATGTAGCACCGACGAAAGAAACTTTAACCATATTAAATGTAAAAATGAACCAAGCGTATCTACTGCAATTATGGACACAGGAATTTTGGCTTTAGATGGGAAATGTTCCGTCACCACGGCTGATTATCGATTAGAAACGATAGCAGAAAATAGACAAAAGAGTTTATAACGTTCTTACCCCAACACAATTTAACATACCAAATTGAAAAACCTATTTCAGAATTAAAACTATTCAATTGCTTTATAAGTTAACAATTTAGGAGAACAAATTGAAAACCTAAATACGGAAACATTGTAAAAACAAAACGAAAGAAAAAAAAATATACATTTGTAAGCCGAGAGACCAAAACATGACAAGATAAATACCGCAATTTTATTGGAAGAGGAAAATTAACATTGAAGTAATGATGAATACTAGATAATTTGGGTTGCTACGAGTAGCCGAAACTAGGTTTCGTCTCCTTAAGGGGGGAGGATTGTTATGCCCTGAATAGCAACCACAAATTAGGAGTGTTGCAATCACATGATAAAGTATGATCAAGCACATTCCTCGATCACAAACGCACGGGTCTATCGACCCCGAGCGAGCTAACCCCGAATCGCTGACGACGCAAGTTCATTGAACATTAAAGGTGTCATGAAGCAACAGTCATGAAACAAATCATGAAGCAATAATAACATTAGAAGGGGTAAATTATCAATATTCTGGGGGAAACTTGTAAATCAATAAAAGTAGTGACAATGCCCAAAAAACGGCAGTCTGCACGCAAAAGTTAGAAGTCTTCAACTATCTAACTACGAATTGGTCTCGAGGCAAATACACCTCGACTTTGTAAAACTAGCTTATTCTCAATAAACCTTATAGTATTTTGTATAATATTGAGTTGGAGATTGACTCATTTTGGCAATTCCTCGAATTACCTGTCCTCGACAACTTGTCCCCACGTGACGAGATTCGCGGGCATAACAAAATGAATATAGTATTTTTTGCTCAACAGGAATCGCTTTGATTATCAATTTTAAAGACTTTTTATTTGTTTTTTTAATATTAAATTTTTTTTAATATTTAAATTTATTTAATAATTCCAGGTCAGATCCGCATCTTCAAGAACAGTACCTGGTGGACCCGATATTAACGATTCACAAAGTTCCAGTCGAAAGGTCTAACGACATTGTTGTCAACGACTTTTTGCATCAATATCGAACTTGGTCAACAATGATTATCTGGAGTGTTCTCTAGCCTTCAGAGTTGACACAAGTATTGAAATTTGTGGTGTTCGAGTATCATCACAACAGCCAATCGTTAGCTTCTCCTATTTAATTTATTTAAATAATAAATTTGAAATAACCGAAATAACAAAATTTTCGCATATATTTATAATTGAATATGATATAAAAATAATTTTGCACAGAATGAAGGGTTTATACATTTTTATTCTGAAAAAGTATACGCTTATTTGCACAATTCTGATGGAACAAGGCTGACTGATGGACGCTTCAATGGCTAAGTGCGTCATCAAAATTTCATTCCATAAACACGTCATCGAAAGCAGCAAGGTTTGATGAAAAATGTATTAATCTTTTTGTAGGTAATTTTGTCGAATCATCGCTCACCTGAAAAATTCATCGAAATTGCAAAAAATAGGATCAATTATATTACAAAAAAATGCATCCGTCAAAACAACAATTTGTTTACTTGAAAAGTTATATTGATGTTAATAAAAGTGAAAAATTTTATGAAAAAAATATTGAATGAGTTCTGGTTGTAGTTTTTGAGATCTTCGTAGTTTTCTTGTTAAATCGAAATTTTTATAAAGAAAAAAACCGCGGTGTGAGTTTATCGCCATTTTATTCATGGTCTAAATCCTTGAAATATCGATTAAAGAACGATCTTTCTCTTCTTACAGGATTATCAGATTGGTGCCGTGTTAAGGATGATTAGCAGTGACTACCCTAGTCAAATGGCTGTTGACATTTCTCAACAGTTGTTAGCAACGTTCAACCCATAATTTAATTAACCGACGCTGGATTCGTATTGCAGTATGTTTTGTTAACACAGAAAAATATTAAAAACTATAGATTTGCTTAATCATTAACTGCTAAATGCAAAATTCCACGAAGTCATATTTTAATCAATATTTTTAGAACAATAATTGGTATTTTCCAAGCGATTTTAACGCATGAACGCTTATTTTGTTCCTCAAAAAATTCTCTACAAATTCACCGTGTCGATTTTTTTTAAACTTAAAAAAATGGACAAGTTTAATGAAAAATGTCGAAGTGGATCCTCGGTTGGGAGTACGACAAGCAGCACTTCGTTTCAATTACAAGCAGTTAGAAGTGCTGTTTTTCATACTCCACACCACTGATCTATCTCGACAGTTGCCAAAGGACCTACTTTGCGTACTATAACGGCACCGCTGCAACTTGATTGAAAATTGTCTCCATCAGGCACATATCTGCCAGACCAAACCTATCAAAGAAATATCTACCACTTGACATCTCTGACAGAGGACATTACCAATCCAATCAAGCAATCCCAGCCCGAGGATTCCGATCTTCTTGAGTTGCGGTTGGTAGGTTGGATTAATAGAGATGTCCTCTGTTTAGAGATAGCCACTCTAAAGCAACCACCTATTTTTCTGTATGCAGTTTGCAAAAGTGAAATGGTGAAGACTGAAAGCGTAGACGGATCATGATTGTTCCTACGTTCCGTAACCAGTATCTCGAGGACAATTTTTCAACGGGTTAGAATGAAAATAAGCAAGACCGATGAGCTTGGGTCGAATGATGACCAAACTCCACGTAATGTTCTCACAGAAACAAAGTAAGCATCCATTAATTAATACGTATTCAAGTCCAACGGGATCAGATTTAATTCTTAGCACGTAACTTCTTTGCCGCGTAGTCATACTGCAAGCTTTGTGGTTCAAGTGTGGATTAGACTTCAATGTAAGCTTATTTCAATTGTTCCATAATATATGGACATAAGGACATAAGGACAATTGAAAATGGTACAATTTATGATCAATGTATATTCATTGCCGGCGTATTTATCAGACAATGGTTCCACAGCCTCTACATAAACTCGTAATGTCACCTTTGATAGTTTTCACCCTAAGGGCGAACGGATGATGTAATCTACTATTGAATACGGCATTTTATCATGTCATGTCATGTCGAACATGTGAAATGAAAAATTTTCAGCCAATGTGAACCAGTCTACTTTCAATAACTGCACGTTCTGGTCGTTTCCGGTCCTTCAAGCGGCTATATAGAGGAAAAATGAAGATAAGTGAAGTGCGGGACTGGATGCGATCAGTGTAACGTCTTTGGTTTTATTGAATAACGGTGGTTTTACATGGCGCTGAGTGTACTTCTGTGATTTAATTCTTTTAAATTCGCTCTGAACACCACAATTAGCATGGAGTCGCTAGTCGACGAAACATCGAGGGCTCTTACACCGGCATACTTCACGTCACGTCAAATTTTTTTGCCGGCGGAAATCATATTTCGTCTAAGCTATTTTCTCAAGTTTGAAGATTTCAGAAATTTCATCAAAGCTATGTGGCCCAATGGCGAAGAAGACGAGACTTTTCAAAAAAGACTGCGGCAACTTTCAACACGAAAACTTGTTGTTACTTTCCTTAATGGAAAAACAATCGAAGTGGAATACAACTACGACCGGCAGAGACTTCCAAAAGATCGCATTGAAATCAATTTACAAAGCGTATTGCCAATACTTGGTGAGGTCAAGTTACCTGATGGAGACGAATTTGTGAGCGCATTGGTCATGGAAGAATTTTTGTACAGAAACATGAAGTTACATAAGTGCGAACAAGGAATCCACTCATCATGCAGGTATATCGGGGAGGATTCAGATGAGCAAGAGACGGACGTATGCCCACAACACCACTTCCATCATTACTGTCCCAAACATGTTAATCGGTGGTTCCGAGAATATTTGAGCCTAGTGATTGCGCTTGAAAATGGACAACAAGATTTCGCCGAGATGATAGAATTTACATGTGGTAATTTTGGTCGTGAAGTAGCAGCTACATTCTGTGATGTCCTGACACCCCTTAAGCTTTTCCTATGCTTTGTCCAAATAAGAGAATGCATTTCATTATCAGACTTTTACTAGCCTCAATCCCGTCTTGTCATCTGCTAGAAAATAAATGTTTCAAACATTTGTACTTTTAATTGTCCGTAACCCTATTATTGTAGAATGACAAAGTGTCCAGTTTCCTCCAACGTTAATTGAATTTGAATTGTCGACAAAAAATTCGGACCACAAAAAATATTGTCTCCAACCAGCCAGAACTAGGTCGTGTGAATACAGGGAGTACAGGGACAAAGTTTGTTCAGCGCGAGGAAAATCATAAAAGTATAGGAAAGGCAGGTTTATGGGTATGGATGCATGTCATGGGAGTTATAGCGAAGTATATGCTGTGGACAGGCTGCTCATATCATCAATAAAAATATTCCTAAAGCGCGATGCGCTTGCTCTTTCGTATTTAATTACATTAAAAGTCAAATTTTCGTTAAGCTCCTTGTATTTATCCACCTAATGAGTCCCCCTCGTTAATTTATTTGTACGAACTGCCGATTATCACGCACGAGCCCAGCCCAGACCGTCATTAACAAATAATGACGAACATAATGCCCGCCTAGGTACATGTTTTTCCCTCTGGAGTCCGACGCTAACCGGAATAGGCTTCGTAGCACACACGGAAGGTTACCATTAGCTCACGTCGGGCACGATGATGGGTAGTAGCACAGAATTTATATCGACGTGTATCACAATAGCCACCCAGTCACGACTGACATGTCACAGTAGCTCCGACCTACGTACGTCCTGCTATTCTTTCTTGCAGAAAAACTTGAGTTATTCGAAAAGCTTTTTTTTACTCAATTCGTTATAGCAGTAATTAACACTTCGTCTGTAAACCTGAGTATTTCGTGTCCGAACAAAAACAGTTTGGGTGTGTATTTAACATATTTGATTAACGAAAAATTTATGAAAAAATAAAATTTTCGAGAACTTCATGATAGATACCTCAAGTTCAATGTTTCAAGCAATAGCATGATTTTTTTCTAAATTTTTTGACAGCATTGAGGGGGTGACATATTAGCCAGACATAAAAGTCACACGTTTCAGACGGGAAGTGCGAAAAAAACCATTACGGACGAAGTGTTAAAGCAAAGGCTGGTAAGCACGAAAACAATAAGCCACTACTACAACGCTATGTCACTGAGGCGTCACAGCATCCAAGAATGGAAAAAGTTTCCCCGACAAATTTGAAAGCTGGATTTCTGGTGCCTACATCGTAGCGACACACTGTTCATATTCACGACGGCTGATCTACTATTCGTGAAAGACATTTCTGTAGTTTTCCACAAGTTGAAGATGAGGATCAGTTTTTGTTATGTAGGCTGCAACGGAATATAAACTCACTAACTTACAAGAGCTGATATCTTGTATTGCACAGCGTTTTGACTCGTGTGTTTCGAAAATTTAAAATTATTTTCCTTGTCAGGCGTGCATTGTTGGCGTGTTCAATTACCCGACAATCGATTAATAGATAGCGTTTCTATATTTGCCGATGTCCATATCATCTTGAACGTGCATAATTTTTGTATTGCGCAGTATAAATAAGTACATTTCCTTCGTTCTTTCCTCCGTAAAGTTGTGTCTTTATCGTTGTTCATGCGAAAGACCTATTTAAACGGTGCATAACATTGCATTGAGTATGTAAAAAACAGTAGCTCTTTTTTCAGTATCACGAATATTCCTGCCCAGCAACTATAATCCGTACCAACCAGACTTCTCACGAGGATTGGTTAAGTTGTACGGTTAACGCAAGGTACGCTTACTCTGAACACAGTTGACACTTTACTTACAGTGCGAATAAGGATCTATTCACGACATACTACAGTACGATGAATCAACTGCAACAGCAGAGAATCAACTGTTGACGGATAGCGTATATCGTGGAGACTGTGCTGCATATCCGTGTGGATGAATCACGTACTACACCTACCACGCATTGCTATACAAAATAGACTGAATGCAAATGCCACTATACAGTATAACCAACCTCTTCTTCTATATTCAGTTTGCAAGAGTGAAATGGCGAAGACTTGGAGCGTAGACGAACCGTGGGTGTTCTAACTTCTTATAATCTAACAGCTCTCGTCGACAACTTTTCAATGGCAAAAAATTCTGCGTAAGCGAAACCTTTCAATTTGGGTCGAATGGTAACCAAACCCCAGGTCATGTTCTTACAGAACAAAAGTAAGAATCTGTCAGACTATTTGTCTCCGCTGATCAAGTCCATCAGCAACACATGTGTTTCTTGGCGTGTAAGCATATGTGCAAGCATTAAGGTCGGAATACGGATTACAATCGGGCGCAAAGTTATTTCAATTGTTTTGTAGAATCCAGGCATAAAGACAATTGTTTACCTCCGTGAAAGGATCTGCACACGTGGTAAATGGCACGTAGTCCTCTTTTGTGACTTGGCCATGGTGACACTATTGTAGTCCGAGAATGGGTTACAATGGTTCGTCAAGATTTTTCAATTATAATATCCAGACATGATTCAACTGATGGTCAGTGCAAGGAAAAAGAACATGGAAAGGAGTAGAAATGAAAATTTTAACCATCACACTAGTTTTTTCAGTATCAAGAGAAAACTGCCCAGCACATCGTAAGACGAGAATGATACGATCTATTATCAATATATTTTGACAGTTGAAATATTAAAACACGTAGTCACGGCTTCAAATGATCCATCACCATCTGCAATAATGTGTTGGAATGGATGGCGTCGGCATCGTTCCTTATCAAAACATTAGTTCGCAGAACTCGCGCGTTTATCAAACCGTCATTTGATAACCCCTAATGACTCGTGAAGTCATCGCGGACAGTCCTAAAATTTACGTTGAAACCGAGTAGGATGTTATTGTCTATTGTCGATTACATTATCTTACGGGTCGAGCACATAAAGTGAGGCCAAGAACTGATAGTAAGAGTATTTGAACCAGTCTGCTTTGAACGGCTGCACGTTCAGGACAAATCTATTCTGTTGCACGGCTATTAAGAGGAAAAATATAAGTATCACTAGCATGGGATTGTTGACTAGTGCCATGTTACCTAATGGCGAAAACGCCGGGACTTCTCAAGAACTACTGGAACAACAATCAACATACAAATTTCAAGCCACTTTTTTAAATGGAAAAGAAATAGAAGTTGAGTATACCTACGACCGAGAGGGATTTGATTTCATTTGTATTCACGTTAATTTGCAAAGCCTGTTACCATTATTTGGTGGGATCATTTCACCGGATACAAGGAAATTTGTGAGCGTATTCAACGTGGAAGATTTGTTGAAAACCAACCCAAGTTTACATGAGTGCAGCGTACATGGAATATACAGCTCCTGCTCCAATCTCGACAGGGGTTTGGAGGAGGAGGGGGACAAATGCCCATACGATCACTTCCACCATTATTGTCTGGAGCATGTTAATGCGTGGTTCAAATATTATTTAACCATAGCGATTATCTTACGAGAAGGGGATTACGTCGAAGTGGTGAAACTTGCGAACCCACAAGATGCTGATTACCTGACGACTGAGATCCGCTCTACCCCAGAATATTGGCTACGTTACGCTCAGCGTAAAGAGTGTGGTTTTTCTCGAAAGCAACTTCAATCTAATTTTAGTGTGTAAAAAATAAATGTATTTAACATGTTTAGCCGTATTTTCCTGAAACCCTATTATTGTAAAATGACAAAAAGTGTCCAATTGCACCTCCAATGTTGAGAAAACTAGAACTCTATTTACTTCTATGTCAAAATTATATTAAATTAAATCTTCGAGCCTAAATCAAGCATAAGCTTGATTCAGGTCAGGCGCTGGATGAAACACCCGGACCACGTAAAACATTGTCACCGATTTCAAAAAAAGGCTTGTTTTTTTGAATAGTTGGATGGGTGCCAATATATTGCATTAAGTGGTTTACTTGTAGATTGACAACATTTAATTGTAAAGCTTTCCTGGCGCCTTCCATCCGTGGCACACGATGATATGCTTGAGCAAATGCATCGGCAGGCCGGTGTCAGAGCAAACATGCTTTATGTTAAGTGTGTGTTATCAGCTCTCAAAACAATGCTTCAACCTCAGTGAGAATGATCTGTGCCAAGCGTTCACTGTGTCCCATGTCAGTGGCGGTAAATTGTGCTAACAACCACTCATATAGCCGCCAGACGTTTGCTACGATGAGGGACTTGCTACGAGTCAGTTGATACCTCGCTAAGAGCGCACAGCGTCTCCTCGGAACACACTTTGTAGTTTTCCACAGTCAATTGTAAAAAATTGAGAGTTTAAAGTACAGTAGTCGTTCTCAGAATCGCTCTCTTGGAGATCATTCTTAATGTTAGATATTGTAAATATTCAAGTTTGAGTTTTATTTTATCCGGACGAATGGAAGGGTACTATCCAAATAGTATGAAGAGCGAATTACGTCGCCGTGGATATGAATACTCCATTATGTTTATCCATCGGTGGCTACACAAAAGAGTCGTTAGCGGCACTACTGTCAATAGTCATCCTACTTCAAAGCCGCGGTAAACATTGGTCGCAGAGACATTGCACCTGCGACCTATTGCTACACAGCAGACCCAGCGCAAATATCATCCTACAGCCAACGGCTTGTTTTTTCCATGTTTAGTTTGCAATGATGAAATAGTAGTGAAAACTCAGCGCAGATGAACCATGGTCGCTCTAAATTTCCGTCTGGACTTCAAGTTATAAGTAATTATTCTTGTTACTACGTTTTCATTTCTATTTACTCCACGGAGGTATTTCGAAAATCCCATGGATTGTCCTTTCACAAGCTGTCCCTATGGCGCCCGCAACAACTATTATTCTGTTCAATCCATTTTTCTAGTAGAACGAAGTTTCTAGATCCCCAAAGACAGGTGAGTCGAAGTTCTAGATTTTCTTGTTCTAAGCGAAGAATTCCCATAGTAAGATGGGAATAATACGATTCATAAACAATATATATTGGCTATTGCAATATTAAGACACACGCATACAGAGTTTCGGATTATTTATCTATCATCATTCCGATCAAAGGTTGGAACGGTCAGCCCAAGCGTCGTTCGATTCAAAAATATATATTCATGAAACTCATGCGTTTATTGGACAATCGTTGTATCTCCCCTAATGACGCATGAAGTTATCGCTAACGGAAATAAAGATTGTGGAAAAACACAATGGTGGGATTTTTAGCGGTTACACCATTCCACGCATTGAGTATATAAAGTAACTGATATGGCCAATATGGACCAGTCTACTTTGAACGACTGCACGTTCAAGACGTTACCAATTCTACGCGTGGCTGCAAGGAGGAAAAAACACAAGTGCGATCAGCATGGAGTCATCGATCGGGGCTTTGTCGCTCAATGACGAAGAAGACAGGACGTTACAAGAACTACTGTGGCAACTATCAACACAGAAATTTCAAGCCACTTTTCTTAATGGAAAAGAAATTGAAGTGGAATATACGTACGACAAGCGACTTCCTAGAGGACGTATTAAAATTAATTTAGTATGCTTGTTACCAGTATTTGGTGGGCTCATGCCATCGGGTGGCATTAAATTTGTGAGCACATTCGACGTGGAAGATTTCGTGAAAACAAAACTAGATTTACATGAGTGTATGGAGGGACTATACAGCCCCTGCTCTAAGCTCGACGAGGATTTGGAAATGGACGGAGACGAATGCCTATATAATCACTTCCACCATTATTGTCCCGAGCATGTCAATGCGTGGTTGAAATATTATTTAACCGCAGTGATCTTGTTACGAGTAGGGGATTACGCTAAGGAGGTGAAACTTTCAAGACCACAAGACGCTGATTACCTGACAACCGGAGACCGCCCTACTCCGGAATATTGGCTACAATACGCTCGGCGTAAAGGATGTGGATTCTCTCGAAAAACTTCTCAAGAACCACTGGAACAACAATCAACACACAAATTTCAAGCCACTTTTCTTAATGGAAAAGAAATTGAAGTGGAATATACGTACGACAAGCGACTTCCTAGAGGACGTATTAAAATTAATTTAGTATGCTTGTTACCAGTATTTGGTGGGCTCATGCCATCGGGTGGCATTAAATTTGTGAGCACATTCGACGTGGAAGATTTCGTGAAAACAAAACTAGATTTACATGAGTGTATGGAGGGACTATACAGCCCCTGCTCTAAGCTCGACGAGGATTTGGAAATGGACGGAGACGAATGCCTATATGATCACTTCCACCATTATTGTCCCGAGCATGTCAATGCGTGGTTGAAATATTATTTAACCGCAGTGATCTTGTTACGAGTAGGGGATTACGCTAAGGAGGTGAAACTTTCAAGACCACAAGACGCTGATTACCTGACAACCGGAGACCGCCCTACTCCGGAATATTGGCTACAATACGCTCGGCGTAAAGGATGTGGATTCTCTCGATAAACTTCTCAAGAACCACTGGAACAACAATCAACACACAAATTTCAAGCCACTTTTCTTAATGGAAAAGAAATTGAAGTGGAATATACGTACGACAAGCGACTTCCTAGAGGACGTATTAAAATTAACTTAGTATGCTTGTTACCAGTATTTGGTGGGCTCATGCCATCGGGTGGCATTAAATTTGTGAGCACATTCGACGTGGAAGATTTCGTGAAAACAAAACTAGATTTACATGAGTGTATGGAGGGACTATACAGCCCCTGCTCTAAGCTCGACGAGGATTTGGAAATGGACGGAGACGAATGCCTATATAATCACTTCCACCATTATTGTCCCGAGCATGTCAATGCGTGGTTGAAATATTATTTAACCACAGTGATCTTGTTACGAGTAGGGGATTACGCTAAGGAGGTGAAACTTTCAAGACCACAAGACGCTGATTACCTGACAACCGGAGACCGCCCTACTCCGGAATATTGGCTACAATACGCTCGGCGTAAAGGATGTGGATTCTCTCGAAAAACTTCTCAAGAACCGCTGGAACAACAATCAACACACAAATTTCAAGCCACTTTTCTTAATGGAAAAGAAATTGAAGTGGAATATACGTACGACAAGCGACTTCCTAGAGGACGTATTAAAATTAATTTAGTATGCTTGTTACCAGTATTTGGTGGGCTCATGCCATCGGGTGGCATTAAATTTGTGAGCACATTCGACGTGGAAGATTTCGTGAAAACAAAACTAGATTTACATGAGTGTATGGAGGGACTATACAGCCCCTGCTCTAAGCTCGACGAGGATTTGGAAATGGACGGAGACGAATGCCTATATGATCACTTCCACCATTATTGTCCCGAGCATGTCAATGCGTGGTTGAAATATTATTTAACCGCAGTGATCTTGTTACGAGTAGGGGATTACGCTAAGGAGGTGAAACTTTCAAGACCACAAGACGCTGATTACCTGACAACCGGAGACCGCCCTACTCCGGAATATTGGCTACAATACGCTCGGCGTAAAGGATGTGGATTCTCTCGAAAAACTTCTCAAGAACCACTGGAACAACAATCAACACACAAATTTCAAGCCACTTTTCTTAATGGAAAAGAAATTGAAGTGGAATATACGTACGACAAGCGACTTCCTAGAGGACGTATTAAAATTAATTTAGTATGCTTGTTACCAGTATTTGGTGGGCTCATGCCATCGGGTGGCATTAAATTTGTGAGCACATTCGACGTGGAAGATTTCGTGAAAACAAAAGTAGATTTACATGAGTGTATGGAGGGACTATACAGCCCCTGCTCTAAGCTCGACGAGGATTTGGAAATGGACGGAGACGAATGCCTATATGATCACTTCCACCATTATTGTCCCGAGCATGTCAATGCGTGGTTGAAATATTATTTAACCGCAGTGATCTTGTTACGAGTAGGGGATTACGCTAAGGAGGTGAAACTTTCAAGACCACAAGACGCTGATTACCTGACAACCGGAGACCGCCCTACTCCGGAATATTGGCTACAATACGCTCGGCGTAAAGGATGTGGATTCTCTCGAAAAACTTCTCAAGAACCACTGGAACAACAATCAACACACAAATTTCAAGCCACTTTTCTTAATGGAAAAGAAATTGAAGTGGAATATACGTACGACAAGCGACTTCCTAGAGGACGTATTAAAATTAATTTAGTATGCTTGTTACCAGTATTTGGTGGGCTCATGCCATCGGGTGGCATTAAATTTGTGAGCACATTCGACGTGGAAGATTTCGTGAAAACAAAACTAGATTTACATGAGTGTATGGAGGGACTATACAGCCCCTGCTCTAAGCTCGACGAGGATTTGGAAATGGACGGAGACGAATGCCTATATGATCACTTCCACCATTATTGTCCCGAGCATGTCAATGCGTGGTTGAAATATTATTTAACCGCAGTGATCTTGTTACGAGTAGGGGATTACGCTAAGGAGGTGAAACTTTCAAGACCACAAGACGCTGATTACCTGACAACCGGAGACCGCCCTACTCCGGAATATTGGCTACAATACGCTCGGCGTAAAGGATGTGGATTCTCTCGAAAAACTTCTCAAGAACCACTGGAACAACAATCAACACACAAATTTCAAGCCACTTTTCTTAATGGGAAAAAGATAGAAGTAGAATATACGTACGACCGGAAGAGACTTCATAGAGGTCGTGTCAAAATTAATTTACAATGCTTGTTACCAATATTTGGTGGGCTTATGCCATCGGATGGGATGAAATTTGTGAGCACATTCGATGTGAAAGATTTTCTGACAAAACTAGATTTGCATGAGTGTATGGATGGAATATTCAGCCCCTGCTCTAATCGTGACAGGAATTCAGAGAAGAAGTGGGATGAATGCCCATACGATCACTTCCACCATTACTGTCCGGAGCATGTCAATGCGTGGTTCCGATTTTATTTAACCACAGCGATTACATTACGAGAAGGGGATTACGCTGATCTGGTGAAACTTGCAAAACCGCAACAAGCTATTGCAATGACGACTGGAAATCGCCCCACTCCAGAATTTTGGCTAGACTACGCTCAGCACAACGGATGTGGTTTCTCTCGAAAGTAGTTTTAATTGAACTGTATCGTATTAATAAATGAATGTATTTAACATGTATATCCGTACTTTCCTGTAACCCTATCATTAGAAAATAACGAAAAGTGTCCGGCTACGTATCCAACCTTAAGCGAACATAAGCTTGATTCAATTTAGGCGTGTTGGACGAAACATCCGGACCATAAAAAATATTATCGCCGACAACGCCGAACGGGGGCCAGATTGAGTGCACGAACGAATTCGATGTCGACAAGCGACACGAATACAAAAACGACAATCTACAAAAAAATACGAACACGTGGATTCGTATGTTTCTGTAACCCCATCATTATAAATTGACAAAAAGAGTCCAGGTTCTTCTAACGTTAATCGTACTTCAACTTTAGGTGCTTCTATGTCAAAACTATGTTAAATTAAATTAAATCAATCTCAAACGGCGTTCGACGAAGCGTTCGGTTCACAAAAATATTGTCACCAGCCACTCAGAACTGGGTCGTGTTAGTGTAGCCACAAAGTTTGTGCTGCACGAGGAGAGACATCGGATTATGGGAAGGCACGAGTATAGATATGAGTATAGAGGGTATACTGTATAGAACAGTATATTCTGCAATCAACGAGCTACTCTATGACGTAAATAAATGGAACGCTCCAGATTGTGTGAGTGGTTTGTTGACTTCATTTAACTATCACGTGCACGTTAGCTTTATGTACGATAGATTTCTATCACTGACCTCTGTACGTGACTTTTACTCTATCGATGCTAGTCGGGCTCCGATTATTTTGGATAGCGTAAAACTTCGCTAGCACATTCTTTTTTTTGTAACAACTCTACGCTGCATCAAGTGCTGTCCATGTTTCTCGCTGAAGTCCGACGGTAACTGAAATTGACTTCATAGCGTACACACGCAACATTGTCTCTAAGGCATATTGCGATGTTGGAGAATAGGTGCACTAATAGTTACATATCGCATAGTTCCATTGATTTTCTTCTCAATCAGATTGTACATGCTTAGATCGTCGTGCTCTATGAGACGTGTGAAAGACATTTCTGTACTTTTCCACAAGTTCAAGGTAGGGGTTTGGTTTTTGTTGCGAATGCTGCAACGAAATTTCAACTCGCTAGCTTACAAAGAGCTAGATATTTCGCATTCCACGGCGTGTAGACTCAAGTGTTTTTGATGCTTAAAATCACTTTCTATATCTTGCATATACTGTAACTATGTAGAATTTCCTAATACTCTGCAATATACTGGTACATATTGCATAGTAAGATACTTGGCGTCGAGATACCACGTCTCTTGATAGTATATAGCGTATAGTATAGAGTAGCGTGTAGTCCAGTTATAGTATTTGCACAAATATACACTACACATATGTACACATACTATAGAAACATATATAATATAGTACAGTATAGTATAATATAGTATAATACTTCATTAATATTACTCGAAATTGTTTATATTTACTTTTATGGACACCCTTATCTGGCAGCTGTAACTCGTAGCGGGTAGACATGTAATAGGAAGACTGGTTATGTCGAGGTGTCGCACGGTCAACGCGATGTGCACTTGCTCTGGACACAGATGATACTTTGCTTTTAGCTTAAAGATTCTGTTCACGCGGCACTCTGTATATAGTATGCTAGACCAGCTCGATATACATACTTCGTTGAGTCATTGCACCTACAACTTATTGCTACAGAGCAGCCCGCGACAATTTTATCGACCGTAAGCCACATCTCTACCAGACTGAACCTATCAAGGAAATATCTAATACTGGACATCTCTAACAGAGGACATCTCCACCAATCCAATCAAGCAATCCGAACCCAAGGATTCCAATCATCTTGAGTTTCAATTGGTGGATTGGATTGGTAGAGATGTCCTCTGGGCAGAGATCTCCACTCTACAGCAATCAGCTTTTTTTCTGTATTCAGTTTGCAAAATTAGTGAAATGGTGAAAACTGTAAGAACGTAGACAAATCATGTCGTTCTAACGCAGCTCGTGGACAATTTTTCATCGGTAAAGAATTACAATGATAAAAACTAATAAGTTATTTTGGTCGAATGATAACCAAACTCCAGGTCACGTTCTCACAGAACGTCTAATAGATGTTTTAAGGGAGACTTTGTCCTTGAAATTTTCAAAAAATCAATTTTTTTTTATTACGATTTTTAATCTACATGTAAGTAGAAATAAATCTGTCGAAGCGTTTCCCGGATTTCGAACGTTTACGATATTTGAAACGCGTTTGAAATTGATACCGTCAGCGCGCTCTGCCCGTCTCAGCGGGGCGCCTGGCTGGCTGGGTTCCTGCAAGTCTTAGGGCGTCTGACGCAGGTATACAGAGCCTTTAATGCGTAGAAACCTTTGAATAGGGTCCCTACTTTGGCCTCATTCGATTTTGCAACGGTTACTTCAGTCTGGCTTCGGCATTGAAAGCGAAAACATCGTAGCGTGTGTGTTTTTTGTTTTCCGTTATTTTCAAGTAATTTATGTAAAATTTGTGCGCAATATGCCTCGAAAGGGTACAAAAGATCAACCGAAACCGTACGGGCGCAAAAGATAGCATCCGCCCCACCCCCCCCCCCCCTCCCAGACGCTGGGAATTTGAAAAGAGCAAGTCATTCACAAGCACATCGGCGCAGAAAATTTTACAAAGTGGCAAATTGGGAAGTTATGAACTAAGTGTTGATTCAGTGTACTGTTTTTTGAACTTCATATTAGTTTTTCACTTTTTATCCGATAACGTTTTGTGTAAAGAGTGCAACGGACGAATCGCTTTTTCCATGCGTGTTCGACGAGGCATCGGTTTCAAACTAAATTTAAAATGCGAGTGCGGGGAAAAAAGTGTTGCTTCGTGTCCACTTATCGGTAAAGCTTATAAAATAAATTGCCGAATCGTGTTTGTTTTCCGTTTATTAGGCCTCGGAATAAACGGTTTGAGCAGGTTTTGTGGCATGATGGACATTTGCAGCGGAATGACGACCACAGTATATTACGGTTGTCTAGAAAATATAAAAATCGCGACGAAATCGATTTACGACATGGTTCTGAAGAAAGCTGTAGCAGAGGAGAAGAAAGAAAACGTTTCTCGAGGACTACAGGAAGATCACTTCATCGTTTCAGGAGATGGCACGTGGAAAAAGAGAGGGTTTCATCTCTCATCGGCGTGACTAGTCTCATTGGATACCACACCAAAAAAGTTGTCGACGTCATGGTCAAATCGAAACTTTGCCAATCTTGCAGCTTTTGGGAGAAAAAAAAAGATGAAGATCCTGCTGCTTACGATGAATGGAAGGAAACACATGTGGGAACTTGCACGGCAAATCACGACGGTTCCGCAGGAAAGATGGAAACCGACGCAATCACCGAAATGTTTCTCCGATCGGTAGAATTGCACGGAGTCAAATACGTCACTTACGTCGGGGGTGGTGACAGTAAAACGTTTAAGGGATTACTTGAAGCCGATCCCTATGATGACGCCGGCGCAGATGTGGTGAATATTGCCACGGAATTAGCAGTGATTATCTTCAACGAAGGTGAGGAATCATTGTTAATTGCTATTGATCTCATGGGTGTCCGGATTGGCACATTCGCCGAGAGTTGGATCCATTCACGGGACAAAGCAAGGATCGAGCGCGCGGAGAAGCAGGTGATCGATGCAGCGAAAAAGGCCCGGATTGAGCAGCAGGAGACGTTAGCGGCTCAACATGAGAGGCTAGAAGAAGAAGAGGGATGCCTCTATGGACCAGGCATTGCCGATTAGCTGTAATTATAAACACATTTGTGTAAACACATAACAAAACTTTAAACGCGTTTTTCTCGAAAACACGATTTTTAAAAATGGCTGACATTCTCCTGACCGCTGTAATTAACATATCGACCTGAAATTTTGAGAGCATACTCAGAAAATATGTCTTCACGGAATGACGGATCGTTTTTTCAAAGATACATTTTTGCATTTATTATTTATCTTTTTATGCGAAAAAAAGCGAAAATACGATTTTTTTTTTTAAATTGCCGCCATTTTTCGAAATTTGTACTAAACGAAAAACCCGTTCATCATTCCATGGCCAAAGGGTCACACATTAATAATATGCTTTGAATTTGTGTTTCAGATCAACAAAGAGGGGGCAGTGATGTCAGCCGTTCACCTCCCGCGATTTGAGGTCTTGTTTTCGCGGAGCTGCAACGGCCGCCATTTTAGTTTTTTTTTTTTTTTTTAATTTTTCAAAGTTCTTTATATCATGAATAAAAGCAAGAAAAAAATCGCACTCAAAAAGCTTTACTCGTTCCCTTTAAAAAAAATAAAACGTAACCACCTGAAATATGGCACTCCAAGGACAAAGTCTCCCTTAAGCATTCCTGCAGAGTGCTGCCCTCTTTAAGCAGCACAGATATACGAGACTACGCCGTCCTTGTCCTCAGTCCATGCCCCGCCGTTATCGATATCACACGTATAATCGATCATTCAGCTATTCGCTCCACATTTTTGAAATTAATTGATATTTTACAATGTAAACATAAGCGTGTGCTTTTATTTATCAAAGAAAAGACATTACAGAGGCGACGAGTGATTCAACTAAAATTTAAAGAAAAAATAAAAAGCAATATAGGATTGCTGTGATTATAATGTGGATCTGTGATAGTGCACGTGTATGGTGTAACGATGTCTGAGAACGAAGATTCGATCCGCGCAAGATTAATAGCCAAACAAAAAGAACTTGACAAAGAACGGGCTTAGTTCGAAGAACAAAAAAATCAATTGACACATCAACGACAATCATTTTTGTTACAACAACAACGTGCTCCAAAATTATTGACAACTTCGGGTGTTCTATCGTCTCAACAACATAACACAACGATCCAAGGAGATAGGCTCCAACCAATTATAATGGGAAGGATCGGGAGCATGAAATAATCATTCTGTAAGATGATTGGAATCATTGGATTGAAAGATTGGAGCAGTTTTTCATAGCTAATGACGAACCCAAAGAAAAGATGGTTTCGCTTTTTCTGATGTTATTGGGCGGTTATTATTATGCATAATGCATCGTTACGCAGCTTATGTACACCAGAGTTACCGGCGACAAAATTGGTCCAGGAACTCAACGAAATAATGAAAATCATCTTTAGCCAAAACCCAGTGTAATAACTATAATGAACAGGTTTCATATTTTACATCATTATTTTATATTAATTTGTATTTTATTTTTATTATTGATACAGAATGGATGTCGAGAAAATAGCACTTATCTCATTTGTTTCGTAGATGGTCAAGAAGGAAAGAAAGATGGCGAAGAGTTGATTTATAATATAAAATACTGGTTTTATTAAATGTTACTTCGTCTTGAGAGTACAGAGACTACTGATTAGTTTGAGGAGACGATCTTGCCACCGTTTCTAAATTAAGAGGGGATAAATGGTGACAGTCGACTGTCCCTACCTATGGCGCTTGGCGCTAGATTTTAAATTCACCACATAACCGAGCGTTGTAAATTTAAGGAGTGTTGTCAAAAGAACTATGAAAACGTCGTGGAGTATTTGGCGAAGTTGAAACGGCTATCTACAAACTGCGAATTTGGAGACGGTGTTACGTCCCGAGAGAGGGGATCGTTAAATTCACGGAGGTCTTGATCCCTGACCGCGAATTTTGATATCCGAATGATATTTGCGTTTACTATATTATTATTGATTTGGGTTTGATGATGTTTTAGGTTGGTTTGTATTTGGATTTGATTGGATTCGTTTGAATTTGATTGGATTTGTTTGGATTTGAGGAGGCTGTTGCCGAGGTTTAGATTCTTGAAATCACAATTGAATGATGTCGAAATTTACACAAAAATATGGTGTTTATTCACTTATAATTACACTTGGTTAAGAGTTACACTTGTTTCGGTTACGTTCGGTTTAATTGAGTTATTAATTGTTTGACACGTTTGACGTTTACAGGTTTTCGGAGAATGTCAAGAACGCGTTTTGACTTTTATATAATCTTCACGTTTACTATTGTTCGGCGTTAGCTATTTCGATGTTGTGAATATTATTTGATTGAGTCAAATGATTTTAGACAACAATTCTATTCGTTGCGATTTAGACGCGAACTCTTTATAAGTTTGTCGAGATTTAGAGAGAGACTGTTTTATTGGAGTTGTTCAGTCTTCAAGATTTCGGTGCTAACTAACTATTGTAATTTTTAGAATTCGTAGTTGGAGTTCGAGTTCTTTGTAAGATTTTTTTGGGGGTAAGGTGATGTGGAAGGGTTTAGATTCGTTATAGTTTTTACTCGGATTGGTTAAAGGGTTGTTAATTTGATGTCATTATTTTGTGATTGGATTAGATTAGTGGGGGAGACTTCTGGAAAGATGATTGGCAGAAAAGTCATTTAATGTTTGGACGTTGGGTATTGTTCGGATTATGAGCACGGTCTTACATACAGGTCTTGCAAGAAAGTGAAATTTTAGTGGTGGGGGTGGTTCTCTTAATGTTACAAATTTTGCTTCCGCTGGCCACCACTGCGCGCTGCTGTTGCTAAGGATAGGCTTATCAACCATCCAGACATAACCTAAGACACTGTGTAAACAGTTGTTTGTTGTTTGTTGTGTGCATGGTCTTACATATCGATTCTCAAAATAGCACAAATTACACGAGTGGATGTGTTTTTATAGATTGAATTGCTAATTCTAGGCTTTTCAACATTTTGTTCTAAGGTTCCATTCAATTTTTCCTTCACGTTCGCACCATGCACGCAATCATGAAGTTTCTGGATCTTACTAATTTATTTTTGGCTGTGTCTGCTCGTCCGGAATCCGGTAAAATACATGTATATTATTCGTCCGGAAATTCGTCGAAAATGAGGTTATTTTTTTCGACTTTAATTTTCTACAACATAATGATACATTTGAACTCCTAGCAAACACAAATACATACTCCTCGTTATTCATCCGCATACGCATTTTCCAATGAATTTTGAACGCATCCGGATGGATGATACCTTATTTGTCAGGAAAAACGATTATCAACGGCTTTTGAAAAATCCGTACGAATAATCACACGTTATTCATCCAGAACGCGATTTCCAATGATTTTTGGAATAATCCGGACGATGCAATTCACAATGGTTTTTCCTCGTGCCCTGGACGAATAATGGTTTGTTATTCGTCCGAATACGTGATTTCAGTTGGGTTTAAAAAACATTCGGACACATAAGGGTACATATTATTCGTCCGGACGAAAGATTATCGACGGTTTTTGAAATATTCGTATGATTTATGAATAATCATGACTATTTCATCCAGAAATGACGTCTGCAATGATTTTAAAATAACGATATTTCTGATGGTTTTTGGATGTACTGCTTGGACGAATAGTGGTACGTTATTGGTCCGGAAAAAAGATTGGAAGCGGTTTTGAACTACTACTACTGTTTTGAACTATAGCGGGCAATATTTCTATGGACCTTCAACTATAGCGGGGAATATTTACAGAAATGTTCAACTACAGCAGGAAATAGTCAGAGGTTTTCAACTACAGCGGGGAACAGTCAGAGATTTTCAACTACAGCGGGGAAAGTCAGAGATTTTCTACTACAGCGGGGAATAGTCAGAGATTTTCAACTACAGTGGGGGAAGTCAGAGATTTTCAACTACAGCGGGGAATAATAGTCGGCGATTTTCAACTACAACGGGGAATAGTCAGAGATTTTCAACTACAGCGGGAAATAGTCAGAGATTTTCAACTACAGTGGGAAATAGTCAGAGATTTTCAACTACAGCGGGTAATAGTCAGTTTTATAAGTAAGTTTTGTTTTCAACCGTAACGGGAAATATTCATCCTAGATTGATTGGCGAGAAATAGTGAAAATTTTCTAGTATAGCGAAAAATACCTAGCTACACCTTGAATCGTTGTCTTTCAACTGAAGCGAATAGAATTATTATACGGAAAATGGTTCTCGACGTGAATACCTGGGTTGAACTCATAAAAAAAATGCTTGGTTGGCCCTTCAAGATGTGATTGGTGACGCCAAAACTTGGCCAGAATTCATACGGCGAACATTTTGGAATCGAAACTTTAACGATCATAATCGTATGATCGTCGTAAATTTTTGTATTGCTAATGGGGTTGGTGAAGAATTTCTTCATGACGTGTTGTCGTTTACGCTACAAAACGCATATAATCGTGATCGACGACAAAAAATAGGTGAACGGTATAAATATTATAACGATCTCACGAAAGGAGAAGAACGAAGAAGCCGAGCATATTCGTTCGACTTATATCATAGGAGACTGGTAACTTTAAGTGGTGATTTCTATCAGAAGTGACTGTTACACTGTGAATCTCAGGATTTTGTAATTTACCTTCCTTTTTCTTCTAAGTACCTTACTTACAAAAGATCAAAAGAAAAAAATTGGAAAAATGAAGAATACAAAGAAAAAATTTTAATGCAAAAACAAAAAAAAATACAAACACAGGGGCGAGCGGTGGCCTAGGGGATAAAGGCTTGGGTCCGCACGCAGGCGGCCCGGGTTTGAATCCCGGCAAACACCTCTGACATACTCAAGTGTTATTTTCACTGCAATCCTGGTGGCTGGGCAACCACCTTAAATATTGGATGGTCCAAAAATCCTCGCTTGTTGCGTGGGTGGTCGGTGCATGGTTTGACGGTGCCTTTCCGAGCGGTTCTTACCGATTGGATGGTGGCCCTCTAACCGTGCATCGGCTGGCTCACGGAACAAGAAGGGAAAAGAAAGAAAAATAATCCCAAAAAAGAACAAAAGTATTGGTAACAAAGGAATAGACCAAGAAGCCGGAGGTAATCAACAAGGAAACACAAATACAAACGGATATTGGGAGGACACAGCCCCCTCGACAAGATACAAACACTAATGAGTTCACTGCAACAAGAACGAAATTAATGAAAGAATATGATTGTACAAATTTAGGCCCTTTTGAGGTACAACTTACGTGCACAGACCAAGCATACCGATCGCTGGGAGCGGCAGCCAGAATCTTGATGAAATACGCGATAAATTACACTACAGTTACTCGAAAAGGATGTAACAAATTTATTGTTACATTTAAAAATCACACAGACGCAAACGCCTTGCCTAGTGACTCGAGACTAGCTGGACATCAGTATATTGCAACGATCCCGTGGTACATAGTTTTGTCGTTGGTACGATTGTCGTGGTACGATTATATAGTAATTAACGATATAGAAAATAATAATGATTCTATAGAATATGTTGGAATAATATTGAAGACTACCATAGGAGACATTCTAGTCATGTCTTGTTATAGAACTCCGAATAATAATCTTGGTGCAAGGGCTTGGAAAAGATTTTTCAGCTCGATCTCTCGATATGATAGATTTTTGATTACAGGGGATTTTAATGCTCATAAGATGTGCTGGGGGAGTAATGCCACGTGCGCTGCTGGAAAAATTATAGAGGAATGCATAGAAGAAAAAACTATTTGTCTGTTAAACGATGGCATGCCAACATTTGTCTCACGCCCTTTTGGAACGCAGTCATGCTGAAAATCTATTAATCTGGTTACGGGAATCGTGCGGAAACCAAAAGACTCACTGGCGATATAGTTCTCAGAAATTTAAACATCGCGCTCTAAATCGGCAATTCCGTGCATTCATCAAAATCTCCCTCTCGGGACGTAACAAATTGATATATTAAAACTGGTGGCAGCGGAAAACTCGCGAAAAAACACGGACAATCGTAAATTCAAAACCCAGTTTTAAGTATATATTAAAACTGGTGGCAGCGGAAAAACTACGTAAATCACTTAAATCCTTAAATCATAGAAACACACCATTTTTAATTTTATATTAAAACTGGTGGCAGCGGAAACAACGGAAAATTACAGAAAATCGCTAATTCAAAATACACCACTTTTAAGTCTTGTAACGTGACATTTTTGGGTCACGTCACCCGCACGGATTGGTCGACCAGTGGACCGGGGGTCCGGTCCATCGTAACGCCGTTCGACGACTCGTCGTGGAGAACATTGCGAGGACTCCACTACGCCTAATTATTTATTGTTAAATTTAAGTTCCCTGAATCCGATTACCTGCGCTTATCGCCAAAAATTGCATTTGAGAGAGAGCGAGAGGGAGCACGGAAAACCCTCTATTATTTTAGGTCATATTTAGTCGCCCTCGTCGGCCGTTCGTCTTCCGCCTTCGCGCCTCAGCTTCGTCAGTCTCGACGGGTTCTTTCGTCAGTCTCACCCCCCCAGCCGTTGGTTCTCGTCCACCCGAGTCCAACTTGCGAACGGTCGAAAGACCACGCTGGTTATCGGCCATTTTGAACGCCGTCCGTGGCTTTCTCACCGTCGCAACCGAGAGTTGCCCCGTTCGTCTCCACGTTGCAGGGACTGTAGCCCGTGTGCAACGGCGCCTCGTCAGGTGGGGCCTGGGATTCCCTGGGGTGGAGGTGTCTATTAGCCTGGTGGCACTGTGGGCCCACCGGGACGTAAAGGGACGCCTCACGTCCCGAGGGAGGCCTCCCCTCCACCCTTCAGTCGGACATCGGCCGGGTCCCCAAGAGGAAAAGCCCCTGCGGCGTGGAAAGCCCGCTGGAGGTGGGATTGTCGCGAGAGCCTCGTTCGAGATTCCCGCGTAATAATTTCGTCGCGAAGTCGAGAATTTCGGCTAATTCACAGGAGAGGCGCGAGGACTGAGTCTAGCGGTCCTCGAGTGGTGGGGAGAAACAAGGAGAGCGCTGAGTCTTGCCGAGGCGCGAGAACAATTCATTCTTCGTAATCGTGTCTCTACGCCGAGTCGCTGTTACATCGAGCTCCTCAGCCAGTTCAATTAACAACGTGAGCAGAGAATTTCGCCTCGGTAAGCCCGTTCCTTTATTCTTTCCGGCTCGTCGGAACATTGGGATCCTTTTAGTGAGTAAATTATTGTGTTTTGCCAGTTATGATTGGCGTGGAAGAACGACGGAAAAAATCGAGCGAGAATGTGGCTCTTTTATCGTCCTTCTTCCTTAATTCTTGTATTTTATTGAGCCCAATGAGTCCGTCGAGTCCCCCTCGGTGACTCGCAATATTGTTTGAATTTTAATTATGAAATTTGTTGAACTACAATGGAATTTATCAATAATTCCGTTGAGTTATTTTATCGTATTGAATTAGCCTGACTAGGCTATAATATTTTGTCATGTTTTCGAGTTACGCGTTCAAGGCCGGCCGCGAGCGCTTCGTGCCGGCTTGTTTTCGTGCTGTCTCTCTCTCACTCGGCCTCGAGTACGTTGAGCATTGTTTCGGTCTTAGATGCCTCGGATTCCTTTATTATTTTCTTTCGCGTTTATTTCGTTCGAATTTCGTATTTCCTTTTCGGTTAAAATATTATTTCATATATGTCGTTCCGTGTGGGATCGGTCTTTTCCCTGTCTTCGGACTCTCGCTACCTCATATTCGTTCGAGCTACCTGAGTTAGTGTCTTACACGCTAACTCCATTATTAATTCGATTGTTTAACTAAATTTCGTGTCGCGTCCTCGTTATTACCTGTCTTCGGACTCTCGCTACCTCATATTCGTTCGAACTACCTGAGTTAGTGTCTTACACGCTAACTCCATTATTATTTCGATTGTTTAACTAAATTTCGTGTCGCGTCCTCGTTATTGCCTGTCTTCGGACTCTCGCTACCTCATATTCGTTCGAACTACCTGGGTTAGTGTCTTACACGCTAACTCCATTATTATTTCGATTGTTTCGCTAAATTACGTGTCCAGTCATCGTTATTACCTGTCTTCGGACTCTTGCTACTCCGCGTTCGTTTGAATTACCTGAGTTAGTGCCGTGCACACTAACTCCGTTATTATTTCGGTTATTTGATTAAAATCTCGTGTCAAGTCATCGCGATTACCTGTCTTTGGGCTTTTGCTACCTAATGCTCGTTTGAACTCCCTGGGTTAGTGCCTTGCACACTAACTCCGTTATTCTTTGTCTAATTAGTTAGTCGCCGGGTTGAAAATGCCTTGATTACCTGCCTCCGGGCCCCAACTACCTGTGTTTCGCCGATCACTAAAAATTACGTGAATAAATTGTGATATTAATCTCGAATACTTAGTTTTGGCTATTTTATTTGATTGGACCCGATTCCTTGCTCTCGCCCCGAGCCACCCCCTCTACCATTGAGTATCTCAGTTGAGCTGAGTAGTCGGACTACCCTGTATCCTCGTGGCCCCTCGAACCGCCACGTCCACCGTCTCCGCACCGGAGTGGGCGAACTTAAAGTCGGTTTTACCGACGGTACCTCCGTACCTGGCGCCCAGTCCACCCCGGTCGGGTTATCGTGGTTCGAGGAGGCATGTCGGAGGAGTCCAGAAGGGACAGATGGACCCGAGCCGGGAAAATCGTGTTACAGACTATATTAAAACTGGTGGAAACAGTGAAAAACTCGCGAGGAACTCAAACCAAAACGCAACCTCAATCATTGAAATCTTTAAACCGTGAATCACACCATTTTTTTTATGTCATATTAAAACAAGTGACAACAAAAAACTTTCAAACTTAAGAACACTAATTTTTCCTAAATCGTGTACAAAATTGGTGGCACTGAAAAATTGAAAAACTCAATAAATCACCTGCAAGTGAAATAAAACAAAATCGGTGATCAAACAACGCGCAACGGACTCTTTGTGCGACACAAACATTCACTTCGCACCAACACAACATTCATCGAGATAACTACAAGCAACCGGAGACGTATATCAGCAGAACGCAGAGAGCAGGTCAAGAACCAGCGATAACTACAAGATCATCGCCACAGCTGACAGCTGACGCACCTACAAACACCAACATCTACAAGACCCTCGACTCGTAAGTCATAAAAAAAATCACAATGCCTCATCAAGGAGATTCTATGGACATTTCTGGAATGGGCGCAACATCAAGCGCACACAGTCAAAGACCCTCACAACCAGTCACAATAGATATAGATCAACTTAGTCAACAATTAGCGGCAAATCTTAATCGACAAAATCAAGCCAATTTTAATCAAACTTTTGAAAATCCTGCATATCCAATGCAAGCTAATTACAGAGATTTTACGAGATATATCCCAGAGTTCGATGGCACTCCCAAAACCTGTTCTTTAAACACATTTATCAATTATTGCGAATCAGCTCGAGAATACATTCCAGCAATCACAGAAAGACCAATAGTAACATTATTAAAAAGCAAATGTAAAGGTTTAGCTTGCGAAAGCTTAGAAAGCTTCAACGTCGACACAATCACTCACCTGGTCGACATCCTCAGAAATCGATTCATTGCCTCAAGACCACTTTTTGCTTGGATATCAGAATTACATACACTCGAACAAAGGACAAAGAATCCTTACTAGCTTTTTACAGTAGACTCAATTTACATGTAAATCAAACAAATCAAGCTATCGACCTCTCAAAAGTACAAGACCCCCAAGGAGCAAAAAACTGGGTTCAAGATATGGCAATAGATCAATTTCGTAAAGGTGTAAATTCTGCATACCGCCCTCACATTCCTTGTACCGTATACGAAACTCTTGAAAGCATTTACAAAAAAGCAACCGAAATCGAGAAAATGATTGGACCAATAGAAACAAAAATCACAAACCAATCAACGTGCTTACCAATAAATCAGTATAACAATAAAAATCAACAAAATAAAAATCAAACAAATCAGAACTCAAATAAAATAACTGACAAATTTTGTAACTTTTGCAAAAAAACCAATCACGTGACGGACGACTGTTACGCACTCAAAAAACAAAACAAAACAGACGCGACAGAAAATCAAAACAAAATAATTTGTAATTATTGCAAAAAACCGGGACATATAATACGCGACTGTCGTAGACGAGCATATAACAATGGCAAAAATGCAACTACAAACACTAACAATCAGCCGGGAAACGAGCCAGTAACCCCTCGACCGGGTACGTCGACGGGACAAAACGAATAGGTGTACCCAAATCAAAGAGTCCCGAAACAATAGAACAAAACATCCTTCGGGCCTATTGCAATCTCAGCGTAACTTCAAATAACTACTACGCACCAACAATAATCATAGAATCGCAAGATCTAATGAAACCACAAACATTATTCCTCGCAGATTCGGGATCGCAATTAAATTTAATTAAAAATCAGAACATCGCTAACCCAAATTTAATAAATAATTCCATAATTTACGAATTATACGGAATCTCAAACTCCGATAGACCAAAAACCCTTGGTCAAATTAACATCGCTATTTGTGGTAAATCGGAGATATTTCACGTAGTTATAAAGACGATTTCCCCGTAGAATTTGACGCTATACTTGGACATGAGACTCTCGGTATTAATAAAGGGAAAATTGACTGGAAAGAAAGGTGTGTGCAAATGAATGACGTGGACGTACCATTCACAAACACAGAATCATTTCTGCTCAAGGCCAGACAGAAAATGATGATGTTTATACGAGTGGGAAACTCACTAGAGACAGGTTATGTACCTTGCATACCGTTTCCAGAAGGCATTTACGCAGGCGAAGCCTTAGTAAAAAATACCAACGGTAAAGCTTACCTTTATGCCATCAATACTCTCGATAAAGATGTCAAGGTGGACGTTCCCGTAATAACCCTCCACCCATTTGACAGTAGCTCGGACGAGAACGACCAAAACAATAAAAATTCAGCAATTGGCAAAACTAAAGTAAACGATACTCCTCGGACGCGAGAAGATCGTACACAAAACGTGATAAACCTTTTGCGCCTTGACCATCTTAACGACGAAGAACGTGCCGCGGTATCAGCACTTGTTGCAGAAAATGCGGACCTCTTCCATATACCGGGTGAACCCCTCAGATCAACCAGCGCTTGTAAACACAAAATTCTCACGGTAGATGACAAACCCGTTAACACGCGACAATATCGTCATCCACCTTTTCAAAGATCGGAAATCGAAAAACAAATTAACGACCTACTAAAATTAAATATCATAGAGTCATCCAACTCACCATACAATTCACCAATTTGGATAGTTCCCAAAAAAGAAGATTCGAAGGGAAATAAAAGATGGAGACTCGTAATCGATTTTAGAAAACTAAATGACGTCACAATAGGAGACGCATACCCTCTGCCTTTAATAACAGATATCTTAGATCAACTCGGCGGAGCAAAATATTTTTCAATATTCGATCTAGCGTCAGGATTCCATCAAATAGAAATGGACCCAACCGATAAACACAAAACGGCATTCACGACCCCTCACGGTCATTACGAATTCAATAGGATGCCCTTCGGTTTAAAAAACGCACCAGCCACTTTCCAGCGCTTAATGGACCTCGTACTCAAAGGGTTGCAAGGTAACGATCTATTCGTATACCTAGATGACATAGTTATCTACGCTCGATCCATTGAAGAACACGAGTCCAAATTTAAAAAACTCGCGAAACGCTTACGTGATGCTAATCTCACATTACAAACCGATAAATGCGAATTTTTGAGGACAGAAGTACGATATCTAGGACACCTCATTTCGGCAGACAGATTAAAACCTGACCCGAAAAACATCGAGGCTGTAAAAAAATTCCAAACTCCAAAAACTCCTAAAAACGTAAAAGAATTTTTAGGTTTAGCAGGTTATTACCGTCGATTCATTAAAAATTTCTCAGGAATTGCAAAACCTTTATCGGATTTAACAAGCAAAAATTCAAAATTCCATTGGAATCTCGAACATCAACTAGCATTCGAAACATTACGCGACAAGCTGTGCGCATCACCAATCCTGCAATATCCAAACTTCTCAGAACCATTCATTGTAACAACAGACGCATCCAATTACGCTGTTGGAGCAGTCCTATCTCAAGGTAAAATCGGAGAAGACCCCATGGTAGCAGCAGCTTCCAGAGTCTTAAACAAAGCAGAACGAAATTATGCAACAACTGAGAAAGAAATGGTCGCAGTGGTCTTTGCATTAAAAACCTTCAGACCATACCTTTATGGTAGGCAATTCACACTCCTGACCGACCACCGACCACTCGTTTGGGTTAATTCCATGAACGACCCAACATCCCGTGTACTAAGATGGAGAGAACGATTAAAGGAATTCGATTTCAAAATCCAGTACAAACCGGGAAGAGTAAACACCAACGCTGACGCATTATCGCGCAACCCAATCACTCTTCCAATTAAATTCAAATGGCGCATCACTAACACTGATACAGGAGGGAAATTGCTCAATCTAAATCCAGGCATCGCCAGGCCTCATCCCTCTTCTTCTAATCCAGACGAAAACCAAAAGAAACCACGAGTTTCTCATTTCACTTCAGAAGAAGATGTAATAAACGTCTCAACAACAAAACCTGTTCCGGAAGTAATTGATTACAACGATACGGTAATTCCGAGAGAAACGTACAGTAATCAATTAACTAAAGGTACAAATCAAACCCCGATTTCAAGTCGGCAGTCTGATCAACTGTCCGATAAAAGTCTCAATAATGATGAGACACCAAACAAAAACTCAGAAACGTAAATTCGCCTAAATCAGTAAACGCAAACTCTCATACGAATTTACAAGAAGCGACTTTGTCTAAATCCACTACTCATGAGACTCACACAAAATCGCAAAACCAAGAAAAAACAAATTCTCCTAAATCCAGTAATTCAGAGCATCATATGAATTTGTCACAAAATCCTGAACAAAATCAATAACAAATCAAAATAAATTCGCCTAAATCAATGAACCCAGATCACAATACGAATTTATTACAAAATATTAGAATCCAAGAAACAAATTTGTCCAAACCCAACAACTCAAAATCCGATACAAATTTGCAAAATCAACAAACAAGTTCACCTCAAAATATAAATCCAGAAAAAGTGAACTTATCAATAGACGAAAATCAAGAATTCCAAGTCAATCACTCAGAAAGTCAAGTAACGTACTCAGCATACGACAGATGCAAAAGAAAAATCTTGATGAAAAGGAAAGATCGCGTTAGACGATATTTACCATTTCACAATATCTCAAAAAACCAACCATCATCTTCATCAGATGAACACGAGGACAATCCTGTCCACGTGGCTCCAGTAGACACAACTCAAAAACCCATTACATCACAAAATCAAGAACCAAACTACGAAATCTTAGGACGATATAAGTTCAGGGGATCACGTGTCCCAGCAGCTCAAACATCTGCCGAACAGACGGTTGATGTTTTCGTCGCCTCAAAAAAACCAAAAAACACCCGAAACAAGAGTAAACAGAGAAAGCGAAACTAACCTTCTTAGCTCAACCCCCCTAACGGTCAAACCCTCTCAAATTAACTCCATGTCAAAAGGAAACAATTTTCATCGTAATCTCGCACAACAAATCCTTGAAAAACGAAAACCTAGCTCAGCTTGCTTCACGCCGTCCCCTCCGAGACGTGCGAGAAGGAAGATAGAGAACATTACGAGCTCTCTCGCGGCTGAACAGAACTCAGATCGTGAAGAAGAAAAATCAGAAAATCCTTCTCAAAACCAAGAAACCATTCAAAGAATTAACGTCATCCCAGTAGAAGAACCTATGGAAGTTGCTTTCTGAAATGAGGAAAGTAATTCTCCTAAAAACACAGAAGGTTCTGCTAACAAACAAATTGAAATCGCAAAAACTCAAGTAATACCTCAGGTAACGCCTGAAGCATCACAAACAACCAACACCGAAATTCCTTGGAAAATTCCAAAAGTTACCAAGAAAACAAAAGCAAAAAATCCACCTTTGGAAGCTGTACGTAGATCCACAAGAGAACGAAAACCGAAACGATGCACATGTTGCACAGATAGTGAACAACACAACCACGAAATCAGAAAACCCACTCGTCAGAAAAAACCAACCCACAGAGAAAATCACTTTCAAAGAACAACACAAAATTTAATGCCCATAGACATACCTACTCCAACAAGTACAACAACACAAAATCATAACGATCAAGTAAACGAAAACTATACACCCCCAACGACGGAAAATCGCGTACCCTCGGATAACGAAATTCCTGTTCTGTCGGAAAACGAAAACCAAGAAATTCCCGAAAACAATAATGAAACTCTCATAAATCAAGATAATATAACACTCATAGATAACGAAATAAGCAAAGATAACAGAGAACCCGATTCCAATAACGAAAGACCATTGAGCCCACAAATAAGTCGACCAATTACACCTATCGTAACAATCACTTATCCACCTGAAACTAACACCCCAAGCGGAAGACCGAATAACGCGACAATCATAAACGAGGATTCGGATATCGACACGGTCAACATTATCGAAACTCAAGACAATCTCGAAATGATCAAGGGCAATTACATCTGCTTCGTCGCAGAAGACGGAACGGTATCAAACGAAAGCGGAAAAAGATTAATCGAACTAGGGTATCTTCACTTATCCCCTTCAAACACATTAGAAGTCGGACAAATTCTAACCTCGAAATGAAAAAATAAAAAAACTTTTGCCTTAGTGTGCCAAGAAAACGATTCATCACCTCTGACAGAAGAGAATTTTACAAAATGTTTCGAAAACCTAAAAAACAAAATGACCGAACTAAAAATAAAATCAGCAGCAGTTTCCGGAAAACGAAGTAACTTCGATTATCCAACCTGGATAAAAATAAAAAATATTATTCGCAAAATTTTCAAACACACCAACATCCAAATTAAAATTTGCAAAGACGAAATAATTACCCCACCGGAAGAAGACAGGCAAGGAATAATCAGAGAATGCCACGAATCCCCAATTGCAGGTCACAAGGGCGTAACGAAAACGTATAACAGGATTCGTCAAAAGTATTTTTGGGACAATTTAAAGAAGCAAGTAGAAGACTATGTTAGACAATGCGAAAGTTGTCAAAGGAGAAAATTAGTCCGAATAAAAACAAAACAACCTATGGTCCTCACCGATACCCCGATCAACGTATTCGACAAAATCTCAATGGACATAGTTGGACCAATAACACCGATATCAGACCAAGGTTATCGTTTCATTCTCACAATCCAAGATAATCTTTCCAAATTCTCCTTTGCAATACCTCTTGTAAACGCAACCGCAAACGAAATCGCTTACGCATTGGTAACGGACTTCATATGCTTATTTGGTTGTCCAAAAATAATTTTAACCGATCAAGGAGCAGCCTTCACTGGTCGAGTCATGAAACAACTAACTAAAGTATTGAAAATTAAGCAAATCAAAACAACAGCTTTTCACCCACAATCAAACGGATCTCTCGAGCGTAGTCACCAAGTTCTCACAGATTACTTGAAGCACTACACCAATAAAAAAGATTGGCACAAATGGCTCAAATTAGCTACATTTGCGTACAACACAAGCGTTCACGAAGGAACGAAATTCACACCTTACCAAATAGTGCTAGGCAGGGAAGCTTGCTTACCCTTACAATTCGCGTACATGAACGAAATCCTCACGTACGACGATCACGTACAAAATCTCGCGACACAATTACAAGAAGTCAGAAAATTAGCTCACAATAACTTAGAAACAGCAAAACAAAAATCGAAAGACTATTACGACAGAAAAATAAACCCCGTAAAATTCAGAGTCGGTGACAAAATCTATCTAGTCAAAAACCCGAAAACAGGCAAATTCGACGATAACTATAAAGGTCCATACGTAATCACAAGAACATTCGAAGATCAAAACGACATCGAAATCGAACTAGAAAACAAGAAAAGAAAAATAATTCATTGCGACAGAGCGAAAATAGCACATTAAATAAAAAAAAAATAAAATAAAAAAAATAAAAAATGTATACAATCATAACTCAAAAACACTCACGTAGTCAATCCTTTCCAGGGAAATGGACATGGACCGTAAGATGTTTTTGACCATCGCTATTCTCACCTGTCTATGGCAAGGAACCTACCCACTGATCGCATACGACTGTGGAGCGCCAGCAATGAACATCAGAACACTATCGTTGCTAGAAATACAGGAATGCGACATACCCATACACGAACCAGCAGTAACAATAACAAATATTAAGTTATTACAACAGGTAGAATTTTCACACATTAAAGTCCGCCAATGTAAAATCGAGATCAAAAGAAATGTTAAATACTGTGGCATGCATTCACACACATCAGAAGTAAAAAATGGCGAAATCGAATATATTCAAGAAGTTTTACCCGAAGAATGCTACAAAATCCACTTGACTAAATCATACCAAGCATACAACACCTTTTTTAATAACTTAAGAGTAAACTCTTCCAATCCCAGACCTATCGTAATGGCAGGAAGTATCGGTAGCGATTCATCTTGTAAAGGAACATCCTACTCAGACCCTTACGGTAATTGGGACAATGTCATTGTAACTGGTCAAATCCATATTAATCTCCATGAGTACGAAGCAACAGTAAATGTAAAACAAAACGAAATCATATTAAGATCTGGAAGTAGATGCAAACTCAGTGTAGGCACTTGCCTTGATTGGGAAGGTGGATATACTCATTGGAATTCAGTACCAGAAGAAAGATGCAAATTTGACAATTATGAAGTTATTTACGAAGGTAGAGCAGAAAAAAAAAGAGACACAAAGAAAACTTTAGAAGGAGAAGAAATATTCTCTATCACTTCATCAGAAATCACGTTCGCATTAACAATCAAAGGAAAAACCTCAGTCTGCGGTTATAATCTCTTAAGAACAGAACATCCAAAACTCTTTATTTCAGAAATAACTATCGGAGACAGTTTCCCGTCAAAACAAATATCAGTAATAAACATGGACATTTTTGCCTACGTAAACGCAAAATTAATATACGTAGTAAAAAACATCGGGAACCAAATAACAAACCTTTACAACAACGTAATGAAACAAGAATGCGAAATTGAGAAACGTGTACTCCGTAACACCCTAGGATTTGCCTCATTCGCACCCGCAGAATTCGCGTATCACTACATGAACAAACCCGGATATATAGCACACGTTGCAGGAGAAGTAATTCGTTTAGCAAAATGCGTACCCGTTGACGTAGTAACAAGAAAAACAGAAGAATGCTTCCAAGAACTACCCATAACACGCGGTAACCAAACACTATTCATGATGCCAAGAACCAGAATAATAACGCGAACTGGTCACCAAATCGAATGCAATTCATTCTTAGCACCCATGTACCACATAAATAACAATTGGTACCAAACTTTACCTCAACTAGCCCAAGCAGCAGCCCCTGACCAAATCCCAGCTATTACAAAACCAACATGGAAATTTATCACACCTGCGCATCTCGCAGATAGCGGAATCTATTCGCCTCAAGACCTAGAAAACCTACGTACAAGTATCATGTTCCCCGTAGAAAGAACAGCAGTTCTCAATACAATCGCACGCGGAGCAACCGGAGAAAATACAGTCGATCAGGGAATAACAATAACACATTGGGTTAACGAAGAAGTCATACAAGAATCTGTAAAGAAAATCTGGGGAAAAATGCATTCATTTTTTAATACAGTCGGCACATTTAGCACAACATTAATAGGGATATGGGTAACACTCAAAAGCATTAAATTCATAATCGATACCTTAGTACATGGCTATGCCTTACACACAATATATGGTTGGAGCATATGGCTCATCGGATCAATTTGGGACTCAATAACGAATCTCCTTCTCCATCTATCGAAAAACTCCGAAAACAATCACACTCAAACATCCGCACAGAGAAAAGACAACGAAAATAAAGAAAACTTACCTCTAGAGGAGGTAACTCAAACAAATTTACCCTTGCAGGAGGTAACTCGAACACACTTACCCCGACAGGAGGTAACTCAAACACATATACCCAATGCGGATAATACCAACCCAGAACGTCTTTACCCACCATGTCCATTACCCCGTGAGGTAACGCACACACCATCGGTATGGCAAACACGGAACCATACTGTCGGTAAAGAAAATGTTTAGAAAAAATCTTTTACCATACATCAAAAACCTTTTTACCATGCTTATAGACGAAATTCTATAACGAATTGGAATTGTCTCACCCTGCAATCAAGCACTCCAATGACAAAGAGCCTATCTTATCAGGCCGACATTTAACTCACGCTAATAATTGATATATTAAAACTCTAAACAAAAGAAAAAAAAGAAATTTCATAAAATATTAAAATCAAAATATTAAAACATAAAATTTTAACATTAAGTTAAAAAATCTACATATTGAAATAATAAAAAAAATAAAAAGAACTTAAAGGAAGGGAAAAAAAAGGAAAAACATCAACACAGAATTAGAAATTTTCACATTTATTCCTCCTCCCCTCACTGACAGGAGAAGGCTTTAGGAAAAAAAACAATACAAATAAAAAAAAAAATGTTCTCTCTCTCTTTCTTCTTCTCATCTCTCGCCTCAATAATTGGGGTCGTACGCTGAGAAAATCCCCTCGGGCGACGACCAAGCGGGGTGATCCCAATCGTCTTCAGGATGGGTTTGGTTGCACCTCCCCTTAAACATCCAACGGATATTGAACACATCGAACCCCTCATAATCCCATATTGTCCACGCGCGCTCACTTCGGCGAACGTTGCGCTTTTTGGCAAAGCCCCGGAACAAAACACGCTGAAAACAGAAAGAAAAAACGAAACATTATAAATAAAACACAAAAACACTTTTTTTTCTCACAACACATAAAACAACTTTTTATATAAAAAACAGCTCACCGTAAACGCCTCTTCGTACTTGCGAACCAAAGACTGAATAACAGCTTCCATTTTTTTCAAATTTTTTTTTCAAGAAAAAAAAACAAAGTCAAAAAATTCTTTAAAACTTTTAAAAAGCGAAGTGGTCTCCAAGACGGTCGATGCGGTATTAAGAGTGATGGGAATCACGATCCTCATCCCGAACATCCAGACAAAGCCACACTCTTTCTTTATCCTTTGCAACCAATCACCCAACGAAAACATATAAACAAAAATTCAGATAACACCCCCGAAGAACACAACGTAAGCTAAGCTAGCAATACGAAAAAACCTCTGTCGAAAAGTATACATAAGAATATTAGCCATAAGAAAATCAATTATAATATTATTCACAAGAAAACTATTGTTATTCATAATCACTGCTATTCACAAAATCAAAAATAAATAAAAAATTAATAAAAAACACAATTATGTAATCAAAGATCTAAACTTCAACAATACAAGTTTGTTAATTATAAGTAATTTTAAAAATCTCACCTTACTGTAAATCGACAAACGATGATATTCACCAATTTCAGTAAAAACTCAATTTTTAAATTAATTGAGCGAGACGCTCAATTTTAAAGGAGGGAGGTGTTACGTCGTAGCCTTCACGCTAGACCCCCATATATTTTTTTTTCCACATCAACTATTTCTACCTTACCGATAACCAACCGTCGGTAGATACTTACTGTAATGTCTTTTGGGGATTAATAATAACACACGCGTCTACAAATAATGTGATATATTTATTAAATTATGAATTTCGGAGTACTTGTGGGCAATCGTGATGAGACACACATGGCGGCTCGTTACAGTCTGGCGAGTTCGAGATTATACTTCACACGCTTAGTTTTAGGTCATTCGACTATAGGTGTCAGCACCTTACGGACGACATATCGTACATACATTACAATCCTCCCGCTTAGAATTATAATCCTTCACCTCTTAAAGAGTTTACCATACTTTCGTTATTGAATTCTTAATAACGCGATTATTTGGCCATACGCTTGTTTTTACAATATGCTTGAAATTATAATCACCATAATTTCTCCATAGTCGCTTAATACTGCTTGATGACGACGTTGTTTATAAATCAAATATTTTTCTGGGCTTCGGAGTCCTCGTTGACCTGCGTAACACTGGAACGCTATTCTCCGTATTTACCGGAATTTGATGTTGTACAGTCTCAGGCTGTGATACAACAAGTTTTTCTATTGTCAACGGTACGGAATCGATGCTTTGACTAGGAAGAACTCGTTTCTCTGATTCTTCGTTCTTTTCTTTTATACTTGAATTATGATTTTCTTCCACTATAAATTCGTTATTACAATGGCGCAATTGGTCGGAGTGACGCTTATGAATTCTTTTATCCTCCGTTTCCACGGTGAAAGTTACAGGCGATAATTTTTTTTCTATGCGCGCTTTACTCCAATTCTTATCGCGATAATTTTTTGTCATTACCACCTCTTTTTCTTTAACGTCAAAGTTTCTATTTCCTGTCAAATATCGTTTTTGATTTTCTTGCTTATTTACTACGTAATTACGAATTTCTGGTCTAATTATGTCAAGTTTTGTACGAAACTTCCGTCCAGTTTGTAATTCAGCCGGGCTACAACTAGTGGAACAATGTGGCGTTGCTCTGTAATAAAATAAAAATTTGACGAACGCTTCGTTTTTAGAAAATCCCGCCAATCTTAGTGCTTTAAATTTTTTCTTAAATGTTTTTACCGCATTTTCTGCCGCACCATTGGAAGCAGGATGGTATGGCGCTGTTTTACTATGTTCGATGCCATACGTTGTTATAAATTCTTTAAAAGTCTCAGAGCAAAAGCTTGGCCCGTTGTCAGTAACTAATTTATTTGGGATTCCCCACGTACTAATATATTCTTTTAAAGCTTTAATGGTTGTCTCGGACGTTATATCTGCCATTTCTTTCACGTCCAACCATTTTGAAAACGCATCAATTATCAATAAATACATTTTTCCCTCAATTGGACCCAAAAAATCTGCATGAATTCGAAAGTTTGGTCCTTCCGGCCATTTCCAAGAGTGGAGAACTGATCGAGGTGGGTTATCGGCAATCTTTAAGCAAACTTCACAAGTTTTTGTCACCTTTTCAATATCGGTGTCTATGTGCGGCCACCAAACATATGACCTTGCTAGCATCTTCATTTTAACTACCCCCATATGAATTGAATGTAGTTCCTTTAAAAGATCTTCCCTCAAACACATTGGAATGACAATTCGATGACCCCATAGAATACACCCTTGCTCTACCGACAACTCTCGCTCTCTGCTCTTGAAAATTTTTATTTCATCGCTTACTGTTTTTGGCCAACCATTTAAAACGAAATCACGCACTTTACATAATATTGGATCTTTTTCTGTTTCTTCATTAATTTTATCTACGTCAATCGACTTGATTTCGTCGCTTACATAATTCAGATACGAATACTCTTTTTCATCTACATTATTTTCTGTGATTGGCAGTGGAATTCTCGAAAGACTATCGGCACGACAATTTTCAGTGCCTTTTATGTGCTTGATTTCAAACTGATATGCTGACAGAAAAACCGCCCACCTTTGAACTCTGCTGGCGGCCATTTGAGGAAGACCACTCTTCGATCCAAAAATGAACACCAACGGCTTATGGTCTGTTTCCAAGATAAAACTTCTACCATATACATATTGATGAAACTTCTTTACGCCAAATACTAAACTCAAAGCTTCTCGGTCGAGTTGCGAGTAATTTTGCTCCGCTTTGGTCAATGACCTTGACGCAAAGGCAATCGGTTTCTCTGTTTTATCTGTATACACGTGCGATAAGACGGCTCCCAACCCAAAAGGTGAGGCGTCACACGAGATTTTAATTGGTAGTTTCGCGTCGTAGTGAACTAAAACTTCGGATGAAATCAAGCACCTCTTCGCTTCCGAGAAAGCTTTCTTTTGTTCGTCATTCCACTGCCAATTTACGTTTTTCTGCAACAGTTTATACAGTGGGTTAACTATTTTTGTAAAATTTTTAATAAATTTAGAATAGTAATTTAGTATACCTAAAAAGGCTCTTAATTGCGTTAAATTAGTGGGTGCCGGAGCATCCACTATTGCTTTGATTTTTTCCGTAGCTGCATGGATACCTGCATCATCCAACACATATCCTAAAAACTGGTTTTTTTTCCTTCCAAAAACACATTTGTTTTTATTTGCTGTTAACCCACAATTCTTTAAACGTTTTAAAACTTCTCTTAGTCTAACATTATGAATGTCTACAGTCGGACCACAAATCATGATGTCATCGAAAAAACATACCACCCCCTCCAAGCCGTTAAGAATTTTCTCCATCTCACGTTGGAATAACCCCGGTGCTGATGCTACTCCGAAACAAAGACGTTTGTACGCAAACAACCCTTTATGGGTTGAAATTGTAACGAGTGGCCTTGATTTTTCCTCCAATTCCACCTGTTGGTAAGCTCGAGACAAATCAATTTTCGAGAATATCTTTCCTCCATTCAAACTTGCCAATAAATCCTGAACTCTTGGTACAGGATATCGGTCAATTTTCAATTTCGGATTTATTGTTACTTTATAGTCTCCACAAAGCCTAATTTCCCCGTTACTTTTCAAGACCGGGACAATTGGAGTAGCCCACTCGCTACTTTCAACGGGTTCCAAAATTTCTGCGTCTATTAACCTTTTTAATTCCTTCTCGACTTTGTCTTTCATCGCATAGGGTAACGGTCTTGCCTTGCAAAAAATTGGTTGAGCGTCTTCTTTAAGGTGCAATCTAAATTGCCCCCCAGTGTATCTGCCCAGCTTAGACGTGAATACGGATTCAAATTCTCTAATGATTGAATTCGTTTCACAATGATCCTCATCTTCGATCATCCCCACATAAGAATTTGCCTTTAACTTTGCAAAATTCTCGATCGGAATTTTTAATGCACACATCCACGATCTGCCTAAAAGTGGAGGTCCATCGCCTGGCAGAACAAACAAGGGGAGTTTCAGATTACTCCTTGCGAATTCAGCTCGAACCTCAACGATTCCCCTTGGCTTAATTTTGTGACCTGGATGCGTTTTGAAAATTCTTTCCAACTGTAAAAGAGGTAATATCTTAAGTTTACTCTGTTTTTCAAAATCTTTTTCTGATATTGCTGAGATTTCAGATCCCGTGTCAATTTGAAACTTTATTTTACTTCCTTGAACTTTAATTTCTATGTACCAAGGTGCTACAGTGCCTATTTCGCCCTTTTCTTTGACCATTTCATTATTTTCCCCATGTAAATGAAACAGCGTGTCAAAACTGTTATCACAATCATTCACATCTCCTAGAAAATTTTGTCTATTTTTGCCTTTAACAAAATTTGCAGATTTTTTTTCTTTTTTAGTTTCTTTGCACACCACAGCTAAATGCCCTTCTTTCTTACAATTATTGCACTTATATTTACGATATCTGCATTCTGAAGACTGATGATTTGTTTTTCCACAGCAGTAGCAGCGACCCTTGGCTCCACTCCTTGAAGACTGCGAAGACTTCCTTCCAACAAAGTTGATTGTGTCGGTTTGGTTGTTCGATGCAATTCCCATCGCAGCAACCTCCTTCGATGCCATTTCCATACTCTGCGCCAGCTCAATGGCTCTTGCGTATGATAGTTCCTGCTCACTCAGAAGCCGCTTCTTAATCCTTTCATTTTTGAGGCCCCAAACAAATTGGTCCCTTAAGTGCGTTTCCAACCCAGTACCAAAATCACAGTATGTTGTTAATTTCTTTAGCTTCGCCAAATACTCCATCACGCTTTCGTTATTTTGACAACATTCCTTAAACTTGTACCTCTCCGATATAACACTTGGCTTCGGTTGAAGGTGATTCTTCATAATAACATTCAATTCCGAAATTGATTTAGACGATGGTAAGTTCGGAGTGCATAAATTCCTCAATAATGCGTATGCCTCGCCACCCAATAATGTGAGAAAAATCGAGACGCTTTTGGTGGAGGATACATCGTTTGCTATGAAATATTGTTCTAACCTTTCGAACCAATGGTTCCAGTCTTCTTGCATGGAGTATTCTTTCATGCTCCCAATCCTTCCTGTGATAACCGGTTGGACAGGCTTTTCTCGGCTTGACGAACTTTGTTGTTGAGATGACAGGTTAGACGCACTTCTTGTTGCTTGTGACGCTTGCTGTTCCGCCATAAATTGCTGCCGCTGTTGCATTAGTTGTTTTCTTTGCTCTTCCAGCTCGGCTCTTTCCTTTTTTATTTCTTCTTGCCGCCTCAGCCATTTTTCTCTAATTGCCTCTTCGGTTTCCGGCATGGCTGCTTATTCACTTTTCTTTTTCACACACGTGTCTCACCCCCGAAATCCGCCTCAAAAATAGCAATCCTATACTGCCACTTTTATTTATCACTCGTCGCCACTGTAATGTCTTTTGGGGATTAATAATAACACACGCGTCTACAAATAATGTGATATATTTATTAAATTATGAATTTCGGAGTACTTGTGGGCAATCGTGATGAGACACACATGGCGGCTCGTTACAGTCTGGCGAGTTCGAGATTATACTTCACACGCTTAGTTTTAGGTCATTCGACTATAGGTGTCAGCACCTTACGGACGACATATCGTACATACATTACACTTACCAATCAATATCATCATTCGTCGATAACTAAGGAACACTAGATAATAAATAGAATAATTCAGTACTTTCCGTAATTACAATAATTCACAATTATTCATTCCTATCATAATTGTTCACTTAAATAATATGAATCACACAACGCAATCAAAATCTTTCACACATTCCTTTCCCACGGCAAAAACCACATCAAACAAAAAGACAGAAAGCGAATCTCTTGCAATATTAAAACATATCAGATAACAAAAGCACAAACAGGATGTGATTCTCCGAACACTTCCAACGCAAAATCTTAAACCCTAACTCGCCAAAACAAACTTGATGCCTTTTTTATCGGAAACAATAAAATATAAAAATCATGCAAACCGAGATTTGCGATTCGCCAACACCTACCCACCAATCCAAAAATCGCAAACCTCCCCCACATCCTAAAACTCCAATCATAAAATCCAACGAACATCTTAGCCAATCAGAATAAAAAACGTTAACAAAAAGTAAACCCTTCCACAAGACATCCCTCTCTCAAAATCCTCAACAATGAACTCCAGCCATTCGAACTCGCAAAATTTAACAATCAGACTTTGTCCGAAAGCCAAACCGCACAGTCGAATTTACCCAAAATTCTCGAAAGACTCAGAATCCCTAAATCCATAAACTAAAATCAGTCTGAAGTCTTCAATCATTATCATAGAATACCATCGAATAATTATAAGTGCGTGAATCCAAATATTTCAACGGAAAGTTATAATAATAATAATATAGTATCAGTTCATTCTTTTCTTATTAAAATAAAATTATATTATTCATTCAAAGTGTAAACGAGAGTAAAACTGTGGACTTGATTAACCCTCATCCTTAATTCAGTTTACCAATCATCGCATATATCAAATTCCGAAAATCTCAGAAAATCTGAAAATATATTAATCTGGTTACGGGAATCGTGCGGAAACCAAAAGACTCACTGGCGATAGTTCTCAGAAATTTAAACATCGCGCTCTAAATCGGCAATTCCGTGCATTCATCAAAATCTCCCTTTCGGGACGTAACAATCGTAAATATATTGTGTATTAAGATTTTGATAACATAAATATTGTTTAATATTGAGACAGGAAAATTATCCTCGACTCGCTAGCTCAATTAAGAACTACAATGGCCCTCAAATGTCGCGCCTGATAATGAGTCTAGCATGATATTTGTGCGACAGTGCCTAAGATGGTATTGGAGGATACCCCTCTCTAGCCCTCGCCCTACCACCAAAAACCTCGAAGGGGGTGATAGGAAAAGGAGGCAGACTACGCTTGACCCTCGTACGACCATCTCGTACTATTTCTCGCTCTGCTAACTATTAATAATATTATATTGTGTTATTCAAGTTAATTAATGTTTCACCAAAATTGTAAAGAATAGGTACTAAGTTACTCGGTGTGAGTGTGGAAGAAAGAAACTTAAAAGACCGTCGGGAGCGAATCCAACCTGTCGAGCCTGCATTTTGTAAAACGTGCCTGTAATTGCTGGGTATCGAATTCAATAAAGGGATTCATTGGCTTTGCCCATATTTAACGTGAGTACTTTTATTCTTGTACACTATCCTCGTCACATCGTAATCTTGACTCCCGTTTTGGTCCAACCAACCAAACTCACCATTCATGCTCGCGCTAGCCGGTAAAAAGTAGAATCGTTAGTATTGTAAATCTAACTGGCGCCCAATATTAAATAAATTGTCTCACAGAGCCCTGCCAGCCGAAGGACCACGGCCGCGGCAGGTGAAGCAAAAGTGCTGTCTCAATATAAAAAATTAAGGTGTTTTTTTTTACTTCTCTAAGGATTATTGAAAATCAGCACTAAAATTTATATCAATAATAGGACAAGTATTTCATTGTCGCTTGGTTATTGAAAAAAGTCGCCAATGTATAAAAATAAAAATCGGTCAAATGAACAGAGTCCAGAAATAAATTAAGATAAAACAAAATGTGGGGAAAAAAATTTCAAACGAAAAAAATTAGATTGAAAAATAATTTCGGCCGAAGTACTTGGCGAGATTGTACCATGAGAAATGCATTACGTGATCCTAGCTAAGCAAAAAAACTCGCCAAGTACTTCTTTCTTTATATGGAGCTACGTGGCAGAGATTAAAGTTGATGAGAGAGTCTGATACAGAAACGCCGGAAGTGCAATTTTTTGAACAGCCCCACGAGGTGTGATGGCTGTTAAGGTAGTTCAATAGCTGAGTGCCGTATAAAAGATGGGGGCAACCCTCTTTATGTGAGAACATTATTCGTTGTGAAATATGTTTCACAAATCATTCAACTTATCGTTAATGATCATTAAATAAATATATGGTCATGATATTCTACTAAAATTTCGTAATTGCACGTGACTTTGGAATTTTTACATTTTTATTTTGGCGTACGCCCCTGCTAGAATACATCTTCGTGCGGCATGCACATATACGAACAGACACACGAACGCTCTGAAGTGAGTGAATCGTGGCAACACTGTACACAGACAGCTGTCTATAGCGAGCGCAGCGTTCTGCAGCTAGAGTAATAAACATGGCTTGGCAGTTCCGTTTGAACGGCAAATTTGCCCGAAAAAAAGTAGTAGATAAAAAGTTAAAAGCCGTAGCCGGTATAAGTGCAGCAAAACAAAGAAAAAAAAAAGAAAAATCGAAAACAAAAAGACCAGAGAATTCAGAATTGACGAACAAGAGTCATAATGGCACGCGTATCATTGACGTGGATGAGCTCGCAAAAAATATTTTTCGCAAAAAAGAAAAAATTATTTAATGTTAATACTATGAATTTTATCTATTGTTTTTAGATATGTTAAAGAAAGGGGTATTCTTTGGTGGTTTATTTTAGCAACGAGTAATATATATATTATTTTGCACAAGATTAAGGTACACGGTGATATAATATATTAATAGTAACAAGAATTATAAATTAATGAACTTAAAGGTAATTCACAATATAACGACACGCTTCGAATCCGCAACTAAACGATTGCGCGATTCCGTTCGGGATCTCTCTTTTCGAGTCCCTCGTGCACGATGCACAGTTCGACCGCTCAGCTCGGTATCTCTATTCAAACTCTCTCAAATAACTGCTTTAACCGTCCTCACTGGACTTCTCACCAACATGGCGGTTCACACCCGTCGCGCCATCTCTACCTTATCTATTCGATGCCTTTAACATTCGGCCATCCGACCTCAAGCTCGTCCTCGAGCTTTACATAACAGTAAACGTTACGTTCAAAACAAAGGAATAAATTATGACATAACCCACACAATTGTGCACAAATCACATAAGCAACACACACATTACAAAGTTTCGCTATTACAATTCGTAATCCTGTAAGTGTACCGGTAAACGTTTCATACGTTTCGACTCTCGCATCTCTCGCTTGCCTTTATCTTTCATCTTTTCACGTCGGCACTTCACTTTACCAACATTTGTCTCCTCGTTGTTGTTCTCTACTCGTGTTTCTCGAGCTATTATCTTTTCTCCATTGTCCGATGATTCCTCTTCGCTTTCACTCTCGTCGTCCGACTCGTTAGTTGACGGCTTCCATATTTTCAATTGACTAGCATGCGCGGTTGACGCATAGCGTTTTCCTTCCGTGCTGTCATTTAGGTCTGCGACTTGATACGTATCACTAGGTAATTTCTTGACAATTACTAAAGGACCTCGATATTTTGGATGTAATTTAGTTGATTCACCCGTTGCATTTGGTACTGTTTTCATATATACGATATTTCCTTCACTGTAGTCGACGTTCTTAATTCTACTCTTGTCGTATCGACGTTTCATTTTCTCTTGAGCGATAAAAATTCGTTTTCGCGCTTCTTCTTGCAATTCGCTCGGTTTGGTATACATTTTGTCCTCCTCGTACGTGTATTTTCGTACTTCTCCTTCATCTCGTCGTGGCACATATCCATATACCAGTTCAAAAGGACTCTTACCGGTAGAAGCATTTCTCATCTCGTTCACGTCGCTTTGAATGTCCTTTATGCGCTTATCCCATGTTCGACCTTCATCTTCTTCCAGATTGTTACGAATTGCTGGCACAAGAGTGGCATTCAACCGTTCTACTTGTCCATTCGCTTGGGGGTGTCGTGGAGAATTGACCGTATGCTTGATACCATGACGATTGCAAAAGTCTTCGAACGCTTTTGACGTAAAACACGTTCCTCTATCGCTGATGATTCGCATCGGAGCACCGTACTCACGCACAAACTCACTTACATGACGTAAAACACTTGATGTTTTGGTGTCCTTGACCGCTCTAATGTACACAAACTTCGTGAGATTGTCAACAATAGCAAACACATATTTGTTTCCTCGCGCACTCGTGACAAATGGTCCCAAATGATCCATATGGATCACCGAGAAGGGGCGATTTCCTGGAGGAATCGGATGTAGCTCACCTTCTTGACGTCCTGGTTTCGATTTTGACACGATACACGATAGACACGCTCGAATATGTCGTTTCACATACGCTCTTGTACTCGGGAAATAATAATGTTCGAGGATTCTCGACACTGTTCGCTCAACACCTGGGTGACTTTTCATATCATGAAAACGTACAGTTCTCTTTCTCATACTCTTCGGAACAACGTATAACAACTTATTGTCTCTTTGTTTATACAAAATCCCATTGTGCATCTCATAACCTTCCACACAACTTTTCTCGTACGGCGTTCTTTTCGTTACCGCTTTTGACAAAATTTCTTTCTTTAATTTAATACTCTCATCGGTACTTTGGTACAATAATACGACATCTTCTTCCGTACTCACTGACAAAATATTCGCATTTTCGATTACTTCTGGAGATTCTACAGGTGCCCTACTCAACGCATCAACATGTGCTAACTTTTCTCCCGGACGATGTACAATACGATAATCATATCCACTCAAAGCATCATTCCAACGGATAATCTGTGGATTCAACGTTTTCTGTGTACTCAAGTAGCACAACGCTTGACAATCTGTTACTACGTTGAACGGAATGTTTGCTAGCATCGTTCTTAATCGCGTCACAGCCCAAACTATGGCTAACAGTTCTAATTTGCTGCTATGATAACGACTTTCTGCTTCGCTTGTACGCCTACTGATCGCATAGATTAATCGCAATTTTCCGGTATTTTCTTTCTGCATTAGCATCGCGGCTAACCCCGCTGAGCTCGCATCCGTATGCAGTTCCGTCTCGGCTTTCGGATCGAAGGTCTGTAAAATAGGCTGTTCCGTTAAATGCACTTTTAACTGATCAAATGCTCGCTGTTGAGACTCTCCCCATTCAAATATTACGTTGTTCTTTAAAAGTTTTGTGAGTGGTTCAGCAAGTTGCGCAAAACGTGGTACAAATTTTCGAAAATAACTCGTTAACCCTAAATATCGGCGTACTTCATGCACGTTCTTCGGTATCGGAAATTCTTTAATAGCAACGACTTTATGTTTTCCTGGCTCAATACCGCTTGCCGAAATTTCGTGTCCTAAATACGTAACCTTTGGATATAAAAATCGACACTTTGTTAATTTAATAGTTAAACCCGATTTTCTCAATGCTTCTAGTACTGAACGCAATTTCGGTTTCAGATCTTCCCAATCGTTTCCCGGAATTAAAATATCATCGAGATAGAATAATGCCACTTCATCGCGTAACGGTCCAAGAGCTTTATGCATTGCTTTACTGAAATAAGCCGGACCATTCATAAGCCCAAAAATCATGCGGGTAAACTCTACCGTTTCTTCTGGGGTTATTAATACTGTTTTCTCTCGCGCGTCCTCCGCTAACGGTATTTGGAGATATCCATGTGCTAAATCTAGAACTATAAACATTGAGCTATTTCGAATTTGTGCGAGGTGGTCGTCTATGTTCGGTAATGGAAAATGAACTCTTTCGGTAATAGCGTTAAGTTTTCGGAAATCAACACATAACCGCGACTCACCCGTCTTTTTCTTAACTAATAATACTGGACTAGCATACGCGGACTCAGTTTCCGTTACGATGCCTGCATTCTTCCAATCACTCACAAACTTACGAATCTCTTCACGCTCTTTGATCGTCGCTCTGTACGGCTTGCACTGTACCGGTGCTGAATTTTCTTTTATTTTAATATCCATAACGACCTCTTTAGCACGCCCTAAATCATGTAGACCTATCGATACACAGTCTCTAAACTCGTTGAGCACCTCCTTCAATTCTCGACGCACTGCTTCTGATTGTCCATCTCCTACGTTGATTTCTTCTTCAGATATTTCTTCTAACTCTTTTACCACTCGTTCTACGAATTGCACTTTTGACACTTCACCACGTACAGTCACATGTCCCTTTGGAATTACGCGTTCGACCGTTCCCCAATTTGACACTGGTACGGTATAACTCGACTCGTTTTCTGCGAGTTCGACCAACGAAATTGAATTCGGCGGAATCACAATATTATCTACTGTTGCTAATGTCGCAGACGTCGATGGTTCACACTCGATTGTTGACACGTCCTTCCGATAGACTGTTAACTTAACAATTTTATTAAACGCGACTCCCGTCGATTCAGTGTAATTTCGTCCGATCAACATATCAATTGCTTGCGCATTATCCGGCACTACATTAACCGTTAGATCTTTTACTTCCACACCATCGATACTGATTGTCGCAATCACTTTTCCAAAACTTTTGACTACGAATTCTGGTGGTCCAAAAGGTTTTAAATTTGTCTGCACCGGGATAATCGTAAATCCTTCTTCCAAGGCTCTCGTAGCGCGTATTGTACAACCCGCACTACCGGTATCTATGAACGCTGGCACTTCTCGACCGTTCACAATCGCAATTTTCAAATATTTTCCCGCAGAACTATCACTTTGTCCACCTATCGGTTGCACATTCCGATTTTCACTATTTTCGTTATTATTATTACTCGTTGGACAATTTCGACTGATGTGACCCTTCTTTTTGCATTTATAGCATGTCGGACCGCGACGTTCTTCCGGACAATTTCGCGATAAATGACCACTTTTTCGGCAATTATAACACGTTACTTCAGTTTTTGTTTTATCACACGCGGTAGTTTTATTTCGTAATTCGCTCGTTACTTTATTATCTTGCGCTCGATTCGATTCACCACTGTTTGTATTGTTACGCGACCTTGACGTTGTTGATTCGCGCTCACCACGAGAATATTCTCTTTTCTGTCTTGCTAATATTTTATCGTAATACAAAATATCGTGTAATAATCCATCTAAATGTCGCTGATACGCCGGTGTCACCATATTAACAAGTTCTCGCGACCACAAACCCGTGAGAATTTCACCTTTTTTTTACATAAATCTTAATTACAACAATGGGAAATTGCAAAAACGACGTAAAAAGATCGATATTTCCGGCTGTAATTGAGATATTGCAATAATTTTTTTTTTCAATTGTTCGTCTTTCAAAAACGCATCAGATGGTTCAAGTTTTTTTTGAAATATCTTCGTAACTTTAGTCACAATTGCTATTTGTTTATAAGCAAAAATCTAAAATCGTCCAAAAACAGTATTTATTATCACTGGAAATGATTTTTTTTTCTATATCACTTAGGCACTATGATACGAAGCTCCTCGATTTTTTTTCTACGCTGTAGGCCTTCGTCGAGAAATTCCACAGAGGGGCAAAGTTTTTTCGATTATCGCAGATTGTTGCTAAACTATATCTCGTAGATCGAAAAACCTTGCACGATTCTCTTGGGGTCCGGCGCCCTTACAACATATACGAACTTGGAATCGACAAATTGTTAAACAATCAATTGCGGTTCCAACAAAAAAATCGGGATTTGTTAATTTCAATTGCAATTAACCGCTTAATTAACAATGTTAGCAAATTTTTTCACAGGACCTTTTTTATAGAGGACGTTTAGATGAACAACTTTTATGGGAAACTTTTTTCGATGAAACGCGTTTTAAAAAAAATAACTCAAAAATAGCGATTTTTTAAGTTTTAATAATTTTTTATTGCTAAAATGCAACTCGGATTTTTACGAAAACCTGGGACTATGTTCCTATAGGTCGAAACTACCTAAAAAAAAAATTGGCGAGTGGGTGGCCCATTTGAATAAAACTTTTCCTAATTTGACTGGACTAGTACATTTTTCTGCTCTTTCCTTTTTGAATTTGGCGCTTGAACCCAGCGTTCTCTTACGCGACAGCGTTGCCACGTCGCGAACCTTGAAATTTCTCCCACTCTGATTCTCATACGATTTTAATTACAATAATTTTTTTCTCGAAAACTAGACGTCAGATCATATATATTGTAACGGAACGCTTTTACCTATGCGTATACTCGCTACGCGCAGTTCCGCGCTTCCTTAATTTAAAAGGAGCAGGTATGAAAAGGAAGTGAGACGACACGAGTTTTTAAAATAAAATCAATTTAAAAATTGATTTTTATTGAAAGAAAACAAAATTATTTGTGTTTTACAATTTACAATGCTTATTTTTGTTTAATTTGTTTTAGAAATGCTTGTTTTTATTTATTACAATGATTTGTTTAATAACAAATAATATTATTTAATTTTTACAATGCTTTTTCGCTTTATTTAACGTTTTTCGTTTTCTTATAATTTTCTAATGTTTATTTATAATAACAACAATTTTGCATGGTTCTGCTTTCAAAATAATAATAATAATTTTCAACAAAATCTTTTTTTTATTTATTTCAATTTAATTTTCAATTTATTATTTATTCTTTGTCACAACCGACGTTAAATTTTTCTTTTTATATAATAGATCTACAAGTTTTCCTTTCCAAGAATTCTTCGAACAACACTCGCAACCCGACCATAAATTATGACACGCGACACGCACTCCACAGTTAGGACTAAATTTGTAACCGAAACACTTGTAACCAACGAATATAGACCAATCTAGCTTCCGCTATATTTCCGGACTGCACTATGGACTATATGAAGCATCCGCTCACCTAATAAGGTCACTACGATCCTACTTCTAAGAAAACCCATAAAATCCTACTATTTTTCTACATCTTAGCCCTATAAAAAGGTCATGTCTCTCCACAATCGTCGCATTCCGTTCGCACCTAGAGTCGCGTCTATACTGTTAGCAGTAGTTCGGTTTGTCATTCGGTTAGCCGTCTTATAATTAATCTCTGACCGAACTCCGGGTCTTCTGTAGAAGAGAGCGAGTCGAGTTCAGAAATCAAAGTTAAAGTACAAAACTCAATATTTGGACTTAGAATATTTTCAACCTTTTCTACGACACGACAAATCACAAGTAAGCTACAACGAACCAAAGATTTACACGACACCTCTCCGGTAACGTAACCATTTATATTTTGTATCAAGTTTGTATTTCATCATTATATTTACTAATACCTTGTTTTCATTAAAGTACATAAAGAACATCTAAATCTTTTGACTCACTTAACACCCCGAATCCCTCTCCTAGTCGCAACCTAGACTAAGGCAAGACTTCTCGAGGTCTATCAGCGTAAGCCCACGATACTCTTAGGAGTATATTTATAAAAACGCTCTGCGTATTAAAATGCAGGGAAAAGCTTATGGGACATAACGTTTACCGCTCGACGTTCAAACACCCGAACTTTTCCTTCACGCCTTTCCGAACGTGACATTCTTAATAAAATAAATAATATTTTTAACGTCTCCCGTCCCTGGCGAGGTTATAAAATCAATTTACGGAACAATGCCGTAATTTTAATTTAATAATAATAATAAAATAGACCTCGAACTACGGGAAGTGAACGTCGCCGAACCCCTCCAATATTCCGAGCATCTAAAGGTGTGAAAGGAATGAGATCCCGGGCTACGGGAGTCGAACGTCGCCGAACTACTCCAATATCCCGAGCCTCTACGGGAGCATGTGAAATAATAATAATAATAATTAAAGGATTGAGATCCCAGACTACGGGAGTCGAACGTCGCCGAACTGCTCCAATATCCCGGGCATCTACGTGATAGTGACCTCGGGCTACGGGAGTCGAACGTCACCGAACTACTCCAATATCCCGAGCATCGGTGGGATAATTTATAATAATTAAGAAAAAAGACCCTGGGCTACGGGAGTCGAACGTCACCGAACTACTCCAATATCCCAGGCATCTATTAGACCCGCCAGGGAGGGAAGAGGTTCTTCTCTTTAGCTTTTTCAAGCTTCAGTTCGAAAGAGGAGAATGCCTGCCGAATGCTCCGCGCACCGACTTTTATACCCAACTCGCCGCCGAAACTGCGGCCGCTCGCGCATGTCCGTTAGAGATGCTCGAGCGCCGAGCATGCGCGTTCGCTTTGTTGTGCTCGGTTCTCATGGAAACGCGCCTGCGCGGTGTCGTTCCATTCTTATTTCGTTTATTTCTCTCGATATTTTCATTATTTTATATTATTTTCGCATTATTTAATCTTATTTTATTTATTTTTAAACAATTATGCAATAAAATCGTTTATTTTTGTTTATTATTAACATTCGATTATATAATCGATGCGCGCGCATTCGCGTTGCTTCACGTTGCGCGATGTCCGTGAAGCGGGCATATTACTTGTTTCACTGATATTTCCGTTTATTTTACCTTGAATTTTTGTTATTTCATCTTTTTCATTTATTTCAATTTAATTTAATCTTAAAATTGTTTATTTTTAATTATTGCTAACATCGATTATATAATCGATGTTAACTTCACGTTTCTCGATGTCCGAGAGGCGGCCATATTGATTATTTACGCGTCGCTGTCCGCTTGACAGTTTTTCAATATGGCGGCCGGGCGTCACATTGATTAACGATCGTGCGGTTTTTATTTATTATTTTATTTTTTTATCTAGTCTAATTCGTGTCGTCACAATATATTTTTTAAATATTTTCGTCAGAAAATACTATAACACTGTGTTTTTTTTTTATCGAAACCGTAAGAGCCGTTTTCAAAATATTTTGATACACGTTTTTTTTGTGACGATTACTATGTGTTCGGATGGAGAAACCATAGAACTTCAACTTACTGTTATGTATCGAGTTGGTGATATCGATATTAATCGATTGCCTGCTCGATGTAACGCGCCTTCGTTGAATTCGAATAATTAAAGAGACATTGCGCGATTAAAATTAGAAGACGCGAGGCAAATTAGTTAGGCTTATTTAGTTACGGTCACTCGAGAGTAAGAAAAGGAGAGGTAAGGACAGGGATCTTAGGACAAAAGGACGACGACACTCCAGATGACCCGTCTGGAAGCAATCGAAGAAACCTGGACGCCAGAAATTGCCGAGGAAAGGATGCCCGAGACGAGAGTCTGCACCGTCACGTGGCAGCCACTTGAAAAGGATTCGAGGCGCTGTCCCTTTTTTTATGCCAATATAAAAAACGGGACCGCGTGGGAAACCTCGCGGAGTCACGTGAGCCACAATGCGGGATTAGCTAGCAAGCACCACCCTGGAGCCTTTTCCGAAAGACGACGATTGGCCACTTCATCTACCCTGGACAACCCCCTACCCCTACCAGAGTTGGAAGGATGCGAGGGAGGACTTGAGGCTGGACGAAGAGACTTCTCCAGACGCAGAACACTTTCGAGCTTCGACCAAAGAACATTTTAATTTACAAGTCTTGTAACAATACATTTCACTTTTAATCTGATCTGAAACTTTCACGTCTTTTTTATTTCACCCGAAAATCCCGCGCTCTCCGAGTTGGACACTTCAGTGTTCCTACGGATGAGGCGACGTCACAGGCATCCGGAGCATCTCCAACGAACGACACCCAGACGCAGCTACAAAACGCAAAGGCATCTCCATTCGTGGGCATCGCCGCTACGCCTCGTCGTAGCGGCCGCATCGCCTTTCATCAGCGCTCGTCTAAAGATCCTCCCCTTCCTTTTTGAACGAAAAGGAGGTGGAAAGAGGATAAGGGCCGAGACTTGAAAATATGAACGTTATTCTTATCGCACGGTCCTTCGAAACGTGTTCCGCTCTCGATCGCAATATTATTTATATTAACCTTTTTTTGTAATAAAGATATTAACTGTATCTTAAAAGAAATATAACGTACTACAATTATTTTTGGACCCGAGTCCCCACACGGACGAGAACCCTCCCGCCATCTGCGAACTATAACTCTAACTACATTACGCAACGGTGCGTACATAACATTACAATATCTAAAAAACTATACGGTAGAACTACTTTTTTTTTTTTTTTTAAACGATGTGTTAATTTTTTGTGAGTAACATATATATTTTTTTGAAAATTTTCGTAAGAATTCGAGTTTTGCTAGTGAACTACCTTAAAGTCTCCGCAAATTAAAATATTGTTATGTGTGTTGAGGGAGTTGAATAGACGGTTCCAGTCGCGCATGTTTATGCGGGCAGTTGGAGGTTTGTAGAGAGAGACGATAGTGAGAGGCCCTAAAGAGGTGGGAATGGATATAGCGAGAATTTCGATGTGGTTAGGACACGGTTTTACATACAGGTCTGGAAACTCCGCCACTTTTCAGTGGTGAGGAGTGTTACCGTTAGTGAGGCACAAACCTCAGTTTGCGATTGATCCGCTAGGGGCGCCATCACGCAGGGGTATGACAGATATAGATATATGGCGTTAGTTAACCTCTTAGTATGGTAGTACGAGTCGAGTTAGTTCCGGTGGCGACGGAACCTGGAAGACGGTGTGTCGACAAAGGCTCATGGGATAAGAAAAAAAAAAAATCCACAATCGACAAATAATTACGCGATCGCACACATTAAATCACAAAACATATTAAAATAAGACCGTACAAGTTCTGCTAAATAAAAGTAGTGATATATTTAAGTGAAAAATTGGATACAAATAGTCCAAAAACGGATCAGAACTTCGGCCAAAAGACGCCACACCGAGGCAGCATACCCAGCTGACAACGGTTTTCACAAGCGATATATAGAAGGAAAAAACAGGAAAGTTATATAAATACCTCTAATCAAAATATATTTAAATTAAAAAAAATATAATAACAAAACAAAAATAAAATAAATCCGATTAAACTTACCCAAATTATCCATCATAAACATATACTCTGATATCTAAGTCATCAAAATAGAAATATAGGTCGCACACCCATAATAAACGACGAAGCCAATATGGCGGAAAAAATTTACTCCAGAGATAATTGCGACAATAAGCCAGCAGGCACAGGAAACCTAGCTTTAGACGACAAAATGGACGCAGACTTCATTAATGAAATAATATACGGCTCACAAGAATTAGGACTGCATAAAAGAGATGCAAATAGGAAAAGAAAGGAGGTGAGCGAGATCAATAGCAATGAAATTTTTAAGAAAAAGGGTACGGTCCCTTTCGGACGAGGCCCAGAAGAACCAGGGGCAAAAAGGAGAAGGGAGGTTCTAAATGATTTTAAAGAAAGGAAAAACAGATACGCACCAACATCAGAAGAGCCATTTATTGTCTTAGTATCCCAAAATATTGAATTTCGCACCCCAGAAGACGAAATCGGAAAAGAGAACAACGACCCACAGACTAACAAAAGTATTCCAGTGTGCAAAGGAATAGGTCTGGGCCACCCAATGATTATCGGCAAAAAATTAAAAAAATATGGCGAAAATATCACAGAAATTAAGAGAAAAGGTCGAAACTTAGTTGAAATAAAACTAAAAACTTTCCAAGATGCGAACAAATTAGTAGAAGAACAAGAGTCATGCCTTCCACCTTCGTGGCGAGCATACATCCCAGACTATAGAATATCTAGGACTGGTATAGTTGAAGACGTAGACGCATCCCTATCAGAGACGGAAATCTTAGAAGGAATGGAATGGTTGAGCTCTCCAATACGCGTCCTACGGATTGAGAGAGTGAATCGAGCGTCTAAAGACAATAACAATGTATTCCGCTTTAGCCCAACTAACACAATAAAAATCACTATCGAAGGTAACGATCTACCAGAAAACCTGGCAATTTATAAAACCAGGGTAAAAATAGAACCATTCGAACAACAGGTTAGGAGATGTTCCAACTGCCAAAGATTTGGACACAAGTCAAAGCAATGTAGGGGAGCGCAAAGATGCATGGTATGTGGAGGACCACATAATCAAGAAAATTGCAAAACTAGTAAGCCGTCTTGCGTGAACTATAACGGAACACATGCTGCTAATGACCCATCTTGCGAATCATATATTAAACTAAAAATAACAAAGTGATGGTCCAACTTAATATAGACCGTTCGGAAGCCAGAGAAATAATTAGAATAAACGGATTAAGTAATTTTTACCGCATAGACTCCTGGCTACAATCACAGACAGGACAGGGGAATAGGCAGACTCCAGAAAGTGGCTCGTGGTTTTTACCACCTCAAAATTCTGAAGACTTGGCCAAAAGCTTTCCCACTCCAGAAGAGTCAGAGGAGAAAAGAAACATGATTAGAAAAAACAAAATTATCAGTCAACGAAGCAATGTCCTACGAACCAAAAGAAAAATACCAAGATTTTAAAAAATTACAGATGATTTGATTAATAAACAAGAAATAATTAATCTTTCAGGAGAGCAAAGCGGAACTTCAACCAAGGACGTGACCCAAGATCCTCCATCTGCTTCCTCTGTTGAACCAACTCCTGATATCCAACGTAAAGAATCCACGAGGTTGTGGCCTTCAGCGGTGAACGGAAGACACACATTAACCAAAAACAAGCACGAGGAAAATACTAATATTATTAAAGACATAGTAGTCACAAGTCAAAAAAACCCGCAAGAACAAGAGGTAAACGGAAGGTATAGCCATGTCTCCGAAAAACAGAGTTACAATGAAAATCCCCAAAGAGAGTAAAACAATAAAAAAGAACTTCTCAAACAAGCAGTCAAAAACTGAATACCCCCCCTAAAGTCTTCCACAATTCCTAAGAAAACAAAATTAAAAGCAAATAATAAAAAAACACCCGAGAATCCATCGGGACTAAACTAAAACTTCTTTTTTGCTCTCCTTATGAACAATGACGAACTTAAATTCGCTCAATGGAATTGTAGAGGAATTAGAGGCAAATCACATGAATTTCCCCAACTTACAGAGAATAACGACGTACTACTCCTCTCGGAGACATGGTTGCAACCGGAACATCCCTTCAAAATACGAGGTTTTAACCTTGTCAGAAGGGACAGAATTGGAGCAACTACGGGAGGCGGAGTAGCTGTAGCTGTTAGAAGAAATATTGCATATAACATCACCCCGTTACATAATTTTACATGGACAGAAAAACGAATTGAAGCAGTAGCTATACTTATAGAATTAAAAGATAGAAAAAACATGATTGTTGTAAGTGTCTATAAACCACCCAATGTAAATATAAACTCCTCGGGGTGGAACTCCTTTTTGAATAGTATCCTATCTATAAATAATTGTAACAGTTTTGTCCTAGGAGGAGATTTTAACGCTAAATCTCCGACATGGGGAAGTAAAAAAGAAAATCAAAGTGGTAAATCGCTAATAAATACACTCTCCCATACTAATCTTGTGTGTGTAAATGATTGTTCTCCCACTTACCTGCATCGAAACACATCTTGGGACGTTCTCGATCTCACTTTAGTAAGTGCAAATATAGCTTCATGGTGTGACGACACGAATTTCGAAGAGATAAACAAATAAAATAATAAATAAAAACCGCACGATCGTTGATCGATGTGGCGCCCGGCCGCCATATTGAAAAACTGTCAAGCGGACAGCGACGCCAGGGAGACTAGAGGGAAGGAGGTCGAACGCTTATGGGAGAATCGTCCCAAAAGTGGCCCGAAAAAGCGAGGAAAGATGTTGTCAAATTGAGCCACGGTGAGCGCTCTTGTCGATCTGAGCTAACTGCGAAGTGTTGGCGTTGGTGGTGAAATGAAGTGAGCGGGATATGGAGCCGCGAAATTTGTCAGCTGTCATTCCATCTGACGCATAAACGATTTTTTGTACACCGTTTAAATTTCAGTAATTTTTAGACTTTGAGGCGATCAATATTGCAAATGTTTTATTTTTGTTCGGTGACATGTACGATGAAGCAACCATATAGGGAATATTGCATCATCGATTTTGACGATTTTTTTTTAAGACGCTATAAACACAAATAAAATACTGTATAGAATTGACATCAAACCTCAAACCAACCAACAAATCAAGCCGAATCTAAACCCCATTCGGGGCAACAACTTAAATATGAGAAAAGTACCATGTTATGGTAAAATAGAAGCGATAACTGAATGGTTAGCATGCTGGACTAGTGCGCAGCAGGGCAGGGGATCGAGACCCCGAGAGGAACATTTTTTTTCGCAATATTACTCATGAATTAAATGCCAAAATAGAAAGATCACTTTTTTTGCTCCCCAATTTAAGTAATTTTTAAAAAACTGTATTTCGATTATAACAATGCTTTAGAAAAAACTAAACCGAATTGATCTGAATGAATTTAACGATTTTAATTGTCGTTTTGATTCGATTGAGATCGTTCTTCGTTCAGTTCAATTCGGTTCAGTTTTTTCTAAAGCATTATTATAATCGAAATACAGTTTTTTAAAAATTATTTAAATTGGGGAGCAAAAAAGTGATCTTTCTATTTTGGCATTTAATTCATGGGTAATATTGCGAAAAAAAATGTTCCTCTCGGGGTCTCGATCCCCTGCCCTGCTGCGCACTAGTCCAGCATGCTAACCACTCAGTTATCGCTTCTATTTTACCATAACATGGTACTTTTCTCATATTTAAGTTGTTGCCCCGAATGGGGTTTAGATTCGGCTTGATTTGTTGGTTGGTTTGAGGTTTGATGTCAATTATATACAGTATTTTATTTGTGTTTATAGCGTCTTAAAAAAAAAATCGTCAAAATCGATGATGCAATATTCCCTATATAATTGCTTCATCGTACATGTCACCGAACAAAAATAAAACTTCTTCTTCTTCTTTATTTTTTTGTGGTTGGCTCTGGTCTAGGCTCTGAAGCCGTGTGACCATACGGCCATGTGAATTGTCGGGTCGGTGGTATCGTCGAAAATTCTGAAATTCCATGAAAACGGGCCTTCAAGCCCGTTGCGCGCGCCTCCCGCAGTGTGTTGTGAAACACACCGCTAGAGGCGTGAAATGTTAGTTATAAGTGGACGCTTGGCGCCAGAATTTGAATTGATTAGAATTTAGTGGAGGAGGTCAAAAGATGATGTTATATAGATATCTTGGCCGAATTAATTAATTGCATGATGGGTTTGATGATACGTGAGCTGGGTGAAGCAATTAGGGATTCAATGTTCAACGGAGGAAATATTTTGAAAGCTTTTAAGGATTCGATAAGGGCTAAGCGTTGAAGATGGTATTTTGGACATGCCCAGAGGACATGATTCAAGTCTTGCGAGTTGAATCCGCATGAGCATGGAGAAAGCGATAGGCGTTTTCTGAAAAGGCTGGCTTGCAAGCTGTGGTGGTTGGAGCGCATTCTGGTGATGGTAACAATGGATTGTCGGTCCAGACGTCTGAGTTTCTGAAACCATGGTTTAGAAGAAGTGGAGTAAAAGTTTTGAAAGTAGAGGGTACCTTTGTAAGTGCTCTCAGACCGTAGAAGACGATCTGAGGAATCCAAACATTTTTCGCGCGCTAGTGAAAAGAAATCTGCTGGTGGGAGGGAGGTGGTAAATGTTTCTCCGTCAGAAATAGCTTTCTTGGCGAGGGAATCAGCAATTTCATTGCCCGAGATACCGTGGTGGCCTGGAATCCAAACTAGGTTGATATGTAGGTTTAGGTTGATAGATTTGATGAGAGATTCAATAATGGCTATGATAAATGGGGAGCATGTACCTGATGTTGAAAAAGAGCGGAGAGATTGAAGGCAACTGAGGGAGTCCGTGAATATGAAGGCGTTGGGTATATTGTTAGCAGTAATTAGGTTAATAGATTGTAGGATAGCAAGGGCTTCAGCAGAAAAGATAGAGGCGAATGATGGGATTCTATATTTAAGAGACAGCGACAGAGAAGGGCAGTAGATGGCTAGGCCAACGTAGGTTCCGGGATCGGATTTAGATCCGTCGGTGAAGAAGTAAGGGATGTTATTTTCGTTCGTAAACCTTGATAGAAATTCTGCTTGGGGATCAACGGATGCTTGTAATAGGCCACCCGTTTTGATGTCAATTGTGAAGCCGGTAAAATTGGTAGAGGGAGCGATTTCGTAAAATAGTGGGAAGCGGTGGGGTTCGATGAAGGATTTGAGATGAAATAGTTTGTTATAAGAAAAAAATTTCATTGCAACATCTTTATTGAAGTTGCACATCTTGGATAGAAAAAACTTTGGTTCCGCAGAGTTTGAAACTTAATTACTCACCATCCGACGCAGGTGAACAGTCACGAATTTTTCCTGTCGACGGTGTCAGAAGGCTGCGTAGACTAAGAAAAATTGTTACCTCAATCACTTCAATCACAGAATGATTGTTCAACAGATGGAATCATTTTACTTTATTGCTGTTTGAAAAATCAAACTAAACAAAACAAACTTGAAAAAATACCAAAATATAACCTAAACCCCACAAAAGTAATGATTATATCATATTTTTCGATCCATCGCAGTTAGTGTAGGAATGTATACAACACAGATGAACTATTTACAGTTAAAACAATTATCGAAAAAATTAGTGAACTGCATTTTTTTTCAAGGATCATTTTTCAGACTTTATATATATTATATTTGTGTATGCAAATTTTCTGTAATTTTATATAGAAATTTTTTCCTGGGCTAGCTATTGCAGTCCCTTTTATAATTTGTAAATCGTGGATTGTTTACAATGATCATGTGAAGGATCAATAAAAATTGTTTATAGTGACGACTAAGTGCTGACAGAAAAATAATGAAATACTGAAGTGTGGAATACACTACAGATTATTTTCAACGTTTACTATGACTTATTTTGTATAGCGTTCTATAATTGTGTTATATTGGGAGAATCGATCATTTTTTTTTTAAATAAAATATTAATAAAAAGGCCAAATATTCTATGAGTTTGATTATTTGATTTCCTGCGACTGTCTGTTTGTATTAGGCCTCCAGAAATAGTCGAAGCGATCTATCCTCACCTGCATGATCTTGAACCTGCAACGAGCTCCGACAACCATGAAATCCTTAACGAAGACTCTACAATGCTGAAAGCGACGGAAAAATTTGATGCAGCATTGGGTAACATCGTCAATATTATCGTTTCTTACGATATGGGATGGAGTAAGCGAGGCAACGGAAGAAGTTACGACAGCCTCAATGGTTACGGCGCGATAATTGGATTTTTTACTGGCAAGGTTCTTGATTTTGCGACGCGGAACAGGAAATGTAAATTCTGTGATGCGGGTCTATCCAAAGAAGATCACGATTGTCGGTTGAACTTCCAAGGAAGCGCTAAAGCCATGGAGCCTGATGTTGGGGCTGAGTTGGCAAATCGAAGCACTATTTTGAAAGATGCGGGACTCAATGTTCGAGTTTTAATAGGAGATGAAGATAGTTCTACTATCGCGGCAGTACGTCGAGGACACTCGCAACAAATTTTTAAGTTAGCCGACACGAATCACCTCCGAAAACACTTCGTTAGTGAATTGTATGATTTGCAAAAAACTTACAAAGAGATGAAAAAAAAAGAAGCTATCCCTCATCTGAAAAAGTGCTTCGGATACGCAGTAGCCCAAAATAAAGGGAAATCTGTGGAACTAGCCAATTGCCTCCGTAGCATACCTGACCATTTTTTCAAACAACACGAAAACTGTAGACATTGGTGCCTCCGTCGCTCTGATATTTCAGGCGTTCAAAAAGTTATATTTCACGATCCAGAGCTGTACGTGAAACTCAACGAAATTTTTACCAAATACGCCAATAACGCTGCGAAATTCTCGGTCGCAGCGTCAAGTCAAGCCAACGAAAGTCTAAATAATATAATGTCGCATAAAGCTCCGAAAAATCAGTGCTATAGCCTTAGCGAATCGGCTGATTTTCGCTTTTCAAGTGCTGTCTGCACTAAAAATGATGGTGAAAGTTATTTATTGGCTGTTTCGGAAAAAGTTAAACTTTCACCCGGCAAGAATACTGAAAATTTTATAACGAGAAAACAATTGAAACGTTCGGAAAGAGCGTCAAAAGCAAAGTTGCCCAGCACAAAGAGCCGCAGAAATATATTGGCTGAGCAAAGACAGGCTTTGCGGAAAAAGGCAGAACAGGCGGAAGGAATACAATACGAATCAAACTGCGGCTTCGACATGGAAATCGACGATTTGGGAAATAATTTCGAAGACATAAATAACAACAATATACAGAGAACCCATTGCCAGTGGATTCAAGATTCATATTTTTCGACTTGGAAACTTCGGGCCTTCACAAATCAGCAGACATTCTTCAGATTGCCGCTAAGTGCGGCGAGTCCACTTTTTCTGAATATGCCAATCCTTCTCAACCAATTACGCCAAGCGCAACCGCAATCACAGGCTTGAGAAATGTCGCTGGAGAATTATTCCTGAACGATAAAAGACTAACATCGATTCCTATTTACGAAGTGCTACGGAAATTCAAAGAATGGTTGAGTGATTTTAAACCGTGCATTCTTGTGGCGCACAATGCAAAATTTGACGTTCCACGGTTACTGCTTGCTCTCAAAAAAAATTCGGTGATAGAAGACGTCAAAAATGTCATCGTTGCATTCGCCGACACTCTCGTCATTCTAAGGAAGCTTCATCCTCAAAGGAAAGGTCCGGGAATGTTCAAACTTTCCAGGCTCGCTGAAGATTTACTTCATATGGAACCGACTACAGAATTTCACGAAGCATCATTCGACGTCGATATTCTCGAAAAAATCTCTTCCACTATTCCAAAAGAAACATTAATTGCGAATAGCAAATCTTTCACGGAATGTCTCGTTCACGAAGCTTGTTTGCAAAAGGCAGCAGTGCTTGAACGATCTTTAAATGTTTTCAAGGGTGTCATTTCTGCAGGGATGATTAGGAAGATAGCAAATGCGGGGATTGATAATACTAATATACAAAAAATATATGCAGAAAGTGGAAGAGACGGCATAATAAAATTAATGTCAACCACGCAACGAAATAAAAAACCTCGTGTCACGAAAGACAAGAAAATCTTGGGAAAGATTCTTGAATTTCTAGAAACCAACCAAAGTTCAGCAATCGTTTAGAGAAAAAAAGAGAAAAAAAGTCTAAAATAACATGTTTATCATGAATATATAATATTGTTAGATATGTTTTATGAAACAAAAGATTTGTGTTTGAAATATACGTCCGTTATTTTAAAGCTAGCCTCGAAAGAAAGAAAAATGTTGTTGAAAAAAAAATGTTATTATTTATGAATTACATTTTTATATGTTGTTATATGAATTACGTTGTTATATGAAAAAGAAAAAGATTATTTTCAAAAATACACGTTGGTTTTTTGACGCTAATCACGAATTGATGTGTGCTCGAATAAAAAACATTGTTTATATGAATAAAAGATGTTTCAACAATAATTATGCTTCGAAGTGTTTCGCCAATTATTGCAAATACCATTTTCCTCTAAGAGACCGATATGTGAACTGTTTAAACTGAGCGCCTGGCCGTGCGTACACTGTTGCCGGCTCTCCGTTCTGCTCCCCACCATTCGCTCGTTCGCTTGCAACATATATCGGCTGCAGCCTAAATTTTCGTGCTTCTCGAGATTATATCTTTCAAACTAGATGGTCAATCATCTTGATTTTTTTTTACAATATCTGTGATATTATGCTCTAGGTCCTCCTCGTTTTTCATAAACTTCTTAATTTTAGTACTCGCGGTAGAATTAATAATGTGCTGTTTGCCTATGCACGGTCCATATGTTACGTGTTAATTGAGTCAAGTTCAATTGTATATATCTCGGGTTTGGGATGGTGAAACTTTTTAAAATTTTACACAAGCGTTGTTTACATGTTAAACAATACGTATGCCAAATTTAAATAATTTCCTAGTTCAGCTGTCTCGTGGAGGAACTACCTTAAGTAGAGGAACGTGGAATAGTGAGTGCTGGCTGTTGTTGGCTCTTAGTGATAAAGATAGAGAAGGTATGGAAGATAGAAGAGGGTGATCTGATATTGAGAATATTTTAAGGATGAATTTGTCACATAGCAATTGAAGACGAAAGAGAAGAGGAGGTTCGCATGCTTCCGCAAGGACGATGTTGTTCGGAGTTGAGTTGCGAAGACCAAGGGCAAGTCTCAAGGCTTTACGTTGAATAATTTCAATTTTAGTAAACAGAGGGTGAAGTTTGAGAGGAATAACGGATGAGCCATATTCAATGGAGCTGCGTATAAGCGCTCTGTAAATAGTAATGAGAGAAGAGGGGTCCGCGCCCCACCAAGTGGAACGAAGGCATTTGATGATATTTAAGAGGTTTTTACATTTAGAGATAAGATAGTTAAGGTGTGGGTGCCATGTTAAACGGTAGTCTAGAGTAAGTCCGAGGAATTTTGCTTGAAGACATCCGGATACTCGTGATGATTTTATGCAGACAGAAGGTTGGAGGGGGTCAAAACTATTGCGTGAAAATACTACTAATTTTGATTTAGAGGGTTCAATTGAGAGACCTCTAAGTGTCAGATAGGCTGAGACTTGGTCGAGAGAAGATTGTATGGAAGAGATGCTGTCAGCGAGATGACGAGATGTAGAAAAGATAACTACGTCGTCGGCGAATTGAAGACGTGAGCTTAGGGGGTGAAGATGATGATCTAGTTCGTTGGTGTAGAGAATGTATAACAATGGACTGAGAATGCATCCTTGAGGAACGCCCTTAAGAGCTTGATAAGGACCATAAAAATCGCCGGCAACTTTAAAGTGAAGAGATCGAGAAGAAGTGAGGTTGTGGATGAATTTACAGTAGGAGCGAGGGAGGCCGATGCGTCTGAGATAGTCAGTTAGAATGCCAGGGTCGTCCAAGAAGATACTTGCGGTGTATTGCCTGGACGAGAAGCCTTTATAGATTTCTGTTGTGAGGATAGAGAGGTTGTCCTGGCAGGATTTTGATTTGCGGAATCCGTATTGGGAAGGGGAAAGTAGGAGATTGCTCTCGAGCCATTGGATAAGTCGAGAGTGTAAAAGTCTTTCCATAAGTTTGAGGAAGCAAGAGGCCAGAGTGATGGGGCGAAATTTGCCGGTAGTAGATTTAGGGATGAAGAAGATGAGGAAGTCGTGCCAAGATTCGGGAAATAGATGAGAGTAAAAAAGATTATTGAACGTGTTTAAGAGTAATTCGAGGATGGAGTTGGGCAAGTTGGATATAATGGCGAAGTCAATTTTGTTCATGCCAGGAGCTGATTTAATGTTACCCATGCGGATGGCAGATTCGAGTTCTTTGAGGGAAAAAGGAGATTCGAGAGTTGGGTTCTCTGAGAAAGGAAGATCATCCGAGGGAAAGCTTGGATAGGAGCAAGAAGGTGGGCAAATTGAAGGGATGAGGGATAGAATTTTTTCGTGTCCCTCGATATTGGAGGGTATGGAGTCGGGATTGGAAAGGTTCCTGTTTCGGAGGCTCCTAACCTTTGCCCAGACCCGATTAGCGGGATATCGAAAGTCAATGGATTTAATGAAGTCATTCCAAGAGTTTTTTTTATTTTTTTTGAATGTTTTTTTAGCAATGGCATCTAGTTTTTTCGCGTTGATGAGGTTTTCTAAGTTGCCAAGACGCCTGAAGGACGCCCAAGCTTGTTTTCTTGCGATATTGGCAGCGTTACATTCTAAGTTCCACCAAACGGCCGGCCGTGATTTCAATGTGCGAGTGTTATTAGCTGATGGTAATGTAGGACAAGAGCTGAGAACGGATTCATTGATGGCTTGAGTTATATTATTGTACTGTATTAAAGGGGACGGGTTGGAAATGGTAGGAGCCACCGAGTCGAGGGATTCCTTGAAGTGGGACCAGTTAATTTTTTTGAGGGGATATCTATGTGAAGAGAATCTGAGAGTTGGCAATTCAATACCAATTAAAATGGTGATGGGAAAGTGATCACTGAGGAGAGAATCCTCTTCAACCAGCCAGTCGCAGAATGGAAGGAGATTAGAAGAGATGAGGGATAGATCAATAGCTGATGGATTATGGTTGAGATTGGAAGGATTTGTGGTGAGAGAGCCATCATTGAGAAGCGAAATGTTGTAGTCGAGAAGAGAGTCGGATAAAAAGGAGCCGGAGGGGCTGTCCGCTGCGCATCCCCAGGAAGTGTGGTGGCAGTTGAAATCGCCGCCTATTAGTGTGTTTCCGTCTGTTGGGAGAGAATCGAATAGACGTTGCCAATCTGCGAAGCGCGTGAGTGTAGATGGGGAGCGGTATAGAGCTATGATAGCTAAGGGGCCTAAGGAGGTCGAAATGGAGATTGCGAGAGTTTCTAAATGATTGGGGATGTTGTAAATGTTGTTAATACGTTTGAAACGAATGTCTTTTTTGAGGCATATTGCGAGTCCGCCACCTCTTTGGTTAGTTCTGTTTTGAGTGAGAAGATAGAAACCGTTTAGTTTGGGAATAAAGGAGTCGGTGAGCCAGGTTTCGCATAAGATGATTATGTCGTAAGAATGTGCGAAGTTAAGTAAGAGACCGGTTTTGTTGTGGAGACTGCGGCAGTTCCACTGAAGAATTTTCAGTTTTTTATTGGGAGCCATGTTGAGCTTGCGGAGAGAGTGTGTAGAGCGAGTTTAAGAGTGTTGCGAAGAAAGGAGAGGCTGAATTAGACAAGCCGAGAGAAGCTAGGGCCGGGATGAGCTGTTGCATAATTATGTTAATGAGGTTAGAGATTAAGTCCTCGCGGACAGGATGAGAGGATTCATTTGGAGTAGGAGGGAGGCCAGATGGCCCAAAGGGGGCATCCGGGTGGGAGGATTGGGTGTTTCGATTGAGAGCAAAGCCGTTTTGGGTATATGAGCTAGTTCGTCCGTGCGGAGCCGTCAGGAGATTTGCGTGAGCAATGCGTGTCGTTAGCGTCGAATTTTGCGTAGGGTTGAAGTTCTTGCGTGTAGGGCGCTGCGAGGGTGTTCGAGGTATTGCACCGCTCGCATGCGAGAGCGGTTGCGGGGGAGGAGAAGAAGTAGAACAGGGGGGAGGATATTGCGGAGGGCGAGCTACGGAAGAGGCAGCAACTTGTCCATAGGATAGGGTTGGTTGCGAGAGAGGGCCTGTAAAGGTTGCTGGGGAGGAATTAGCATTGATGAGGGGTGGGAAGTGTGAGGTTGTGTGGTTGATCGTCTCTTGTGGAGCGACGGTACGGCCTCCGAGAAGTCGTCCGGCTTCAAGCAAAGAAATGCTTCTCTCAGCTGCAAGTTTTTTTATATTTTTTTGATGAAGGAAAGCGGGGCAATTCTTACTAACAGGGACGTGGTTGTTATCAGGAAGGTCCTTACAGTTAGCGCAGCACGGGGGTCCGTTCCTGTTCGGGCAGTCCTCCCCCTCCCTGTGTTCGTTCCCACCGCATCGAATGCATTTTGGACGACTCTTACATTGTTTCGATACATGATTGAATCGAAAGCAGGAGAAGCAAATCTTTACTGGGGAGAGCCAAGGGCTCACCGGATGGTGAACTTGGTAGAGGGAAACATGATCGGGGCGAATACGGCCTTCGAATTTGATATAGAAGGATTGTGTTGGAAGGAGCTTGGATTCACCATCGATGGTGGTTTTTCTGTTTTGGCGACGCGCGTCAACGATAGTGGAGGGAGAATCGATGTTTGCAATAAGTTCTTCTTTCGTTATGTCAAGGGGGACTCCTCTAATGAGGCCTTCGCAAGTGATGAAAGAATCAGGGATAAAGGCCATGAGATTTGCGGAGGCAAGTGACGGGTGAGAAATAATGCTGTTAGCAGCGCGAGCGCTGGAGAAAACCACGGAGCATTGTTGTTTGCCGGAGCTGAATACGTCCAAAATTTGTTCTTTCTGAAATATGCTAAGAAGAATTTTACCGACCTTAGTTGCATTCAGTCGAGGTGACTTGGGATCCATGGATTTCGGATGAGGACTATGAATGGCGAGGTGCTCTTTGGACCGTATTTGTTGGACAGGAGGTGGATTGGCACGGAGTTTGAGCCAGCCTCTTCGCTGTTCTCTTGTTGTTTAGAGGGATGAAGCAATCCATTATTGTCTGTAGAAATATTGTTAGCGGTTTGGGAGTTTCGTTTTGGTGTTCCTCTTTTGCGTCGAGTCGTCGTTTAGCTCGAGCGTGCGTTTTCGTGAATCGTGAGGAAATGATTCTCTTCGAAGGTCGTCCACCTGGGATTGTAAGTTGAGGTTGTTGTTTGAGTTGTCGATCCTAAACGATGCGTCGTCGTCCTCGAGGCCGTCCATGAGGCTGTCCTCGCCCTGATCTGGAGTGAAAAACGCCATGTCTCACCCTAGGGCGAGACAGGCAGGGTTAGAAAAGAACCAATAAAAGTGAGGTTAGGAGAGGAAAGGCAGTTTGTAGAAGGTTTTTCGGATGAAGGCGTTGATTTATTTGATATTTGTGTGTTTTCTCTCATGCGCCGATGGTGCGAGAGCATGTGTTATAGTAATAAAGTTTCAATTTGTTTAAGTTTTTTCACTTTGAAATGATGACTCTAAACTCCGATTGATAAAGCGTGTTGCCTTGACCGTGTCTAGTGCGCAACTCCCAAAAATAAAACATTAGCAATATTGATCGCCTCAAAGTCTAAAAATTACTGAAATTTAAACGGTGTACAAGAAATCGTTTATGCGTCAGATGGAATGACATCGCGGCTCCATATCCCGCTCACTTCATTTCACCACCAACGCCACACTTCACAGTTAGCTCAGATCGACAAGAGCGCTCACCGTGGCTCAATTTGACAACATCTTTCCTCGCTTTTTCGGGCCACTTTTGGGACGATTCTGCCATAAGCGTTCGGGTCGGGCTCCTTCCCTCTAGTCTCCCTGTAACTAACTAACTCCATACACCGTACACGGGATAAAGTTCATATTGTTTTATTGACTTTGGTAAGATTATTAAGAAACTCCCTCAAATGCATCTATCGATCACTTTGAAATTACTTTGAAATTTTTTTTGTAAACGATAAAATAAACAGACCAGCAGAGGCGTGAGGCGGAAAATTTGAGAACGTTGGATTTATAGGTTAAATGTAAAAAAAATACGAGCTAATTAATCGGTAAAAGTTCTTAAAAAGTGCGACAGCCCATGTGTTAGGTTTTTCTGCAGTAAAAAATGTTTAACCATAATTTTTCGACTATATACAAGTCATGGTTCATGTGGTCCCTAGGATTTTAAAAAATTTCAAAATATATGAACGGTCATTACTTGTTGATCGCAAAGATATCAGAAAATGTCAGAAAACTGTCGACGAATTGATTCACCTACTTGTGAAAACAAGCATTATCTCCTAACTTGCTCCAATGAAAAGCACAGTGTCAAATTTTGACAAATTTTATACCCTCATAAAATGTTAACAGAATTTAGTTGAAACTTCCTTCCTCGGAATCATGGTTGATTCCATTAGCTCCAATCAAACCAATGATAACATTTACTTATTTTCTCAGTTGAGATTCATCGTGATTGGTGACCCTTAAAATTTTGTATAGAAACTTATGAGTAAATTGAATATAAAAAACAATGTATGTTTCAAGGAGCCTGAGAATGCAAGGAGACGCACACAATAATAGTAGTAGATAATTGTATTTATACCATGACATTAGCACGCAGAGCTGTGTTGATACATCTTGTGACCCAAAATGGCAACATTTGCAAGAGCCAATTGAAAGAAAGAAATAGACGGTAATTAGAAATTAAGCGCTTCTTATGTGCTGATTTTGGAATTTTGTCATTTCACATTTTTCATACTTTTCATAAATACAACAATAATAATGCACTGGCGTCTATGCTATGTCGCATTAGCAGAACATTAGGCAAAGAAAAATTCATGTATAGTTGCTATTTATGCACTGAATTTTAATGGTGATACAGAAGTGACTCGGAGCTACGTTATTCCGTAGGAAATAGGCAACAATAAATAACGTTTGCCAAAAAATTGAAAATGATCAATTTACTGTAAAAACTTTTCGATCTAGCAAAGGATTAGATCGCACTGATGTATTAAAAAAAAAACCAATGAGATATAAATAATGTCCTTTTTATGTATTAGCTTTGCACATTACTAAAAAAATTTCTATTCTTTCAGTAATATTGAATTGGAAACTTTGTCTCTACGCATCATGACGAGTGTTAGCGGAGCACTAAATTGAAAAACCTTTTGTCTCTGAATTCACAATGAATAATAATTGCGCGCCGGTCACATGTTGAATATAGCGCAAGTGTCGATTTTTTTACAAAATATTTTTTTCAAAGAAACTTTAAAAATAAAATTATAGCAGGATAATTCCGTGATTGTTGCGTTATACTTGTTGTAGAGTTTGATGAAAAAAAATGAATTAGAAAAAAATAATGAGCAGTTCACTAATTATATGCTTATTGTTCCCACAGAATATTATTAGCACATATATTCTATGCGCAATCGGCTTGTCGATGCATCGTTTTTTGAAACCAGTCGCTGCTAGCTCTCTACGTGTTTGAAAAAAATTCTGAATACTTAATGTAAAAAAAAAAAAAGCTATATTTTGTTTGAAGAATACACTTTCAATATGCCATTGTATGCACGTAAGCTTTCTGATTTCTATTTTTCCAATTAAATGCTCCGGTCAATTGATACATGTGGGCACAATATTAAAAATTTTATATTTCCAAAGATGCCGAAAGATGTCGAGTAAAGAATCCAGCCAGGGCATAAAGAGCATGCAATTCCTATGTAATTAATTAATTGACACAATAGTTTAAGCGAGTGAGTATTGAATTTTTTAAATGCATTTTGCCTTGCGACAGAAGCTATTTTTTTAAATTTTTTTCAAAAAAAAAAAAAAAAACACGATGGATTGATTTTGTTTGAATTATTTATAAAGTTCATTTAATAAAATTATTTTTCAGCAAATAAAAAGCGCTGGATTTCTTTTTATACTAAATGTGGTTTTGCCAATTAGGTCTGCTATCTTAATTCATCTTGGATACGAATATATTATATAAATCACATCACAATTAGATTTCACATAAACACACGATGAAACGATCACGTTTGATTGTTAAGAAAATATTAGTTAAATTTGATTGAATGTCGAATTAAAATGTATACTAAAATGTGTCGAAAAAAACGTCTCATTTTTTAATTCGAGATCCACAGAATCCACTCGGAGAGACAGCTCTGAATAAAATTGATGCGGGATCAATTTTGATTAAAATGTTGGGATCAATGTTGATTAAAACATGCGGGAAAAAAAGTGAAATATTGACATTACGAAAAAACTTTGAAGAACAATGCCACAAAGAAGCTGCTTTAGGAATGGGAAAAGAGAAAAATAAGATTGAACAAAAATACATGAATAGATTTAAAAAAAAAAAGAAAGTCAACTAAATTTCCTTACGGATTGACTAATGTATATTTTTCATATTTGTAATGAATTCATTGCCTTATTGGCGTACTCAATTTTCTTGACTAAGCATTTTTTGACTGCACTTCGGTTATTTTTGTCTTTATTATTCTGGTTTTTAAAAAACCAATGCGATGAAAATAATGAAAAATAACATGAATAAAACGAATAAACTCGAGAATAATATGGAAAAAAATGCTGTTTGGTTTTCCCGCTGGAGCATATGGAATAGCTCTTTGAAGTTTTTTCATAATGTCAATTGGAATCTTAGACATAGATTGCAACTTTTGTACGTTGGCACCGAGGCCATCGGGTCTAATTACTTTTTTTCTTTTGTAGGGAATTTCACTCTATAAAATCATATTAACGCCTTTGGAAAATCGAAAAAAAAAAAAAAAAAAAAAAAAAACCCAGCGATTTGAGCTCAGTTGAAAAATGTAGCGTACCCATAACATTGAAAAAAATAGAGTCGTTCAATTAATTGAATGTCCATGTGTAGCTTGTTGGGAGAAAAATAGAATATTACTGATTTCACTAAAGTATCATAATTTCAAATGTTGTTTGAGTGTAACGCCAAAAACCGTTTTCTTCCCAGAATAGACAGAGAATATCACGTTCTTATGTTTAATTCGACAAAACAAATATGTCCCACGTACAAAAGCAAATATTAATTTATTCGGAAAAGCGTGTAACGAACGCAGGCAGATAAGACACGAGTTGAAAATTGTTGTATTAAAATTTTAGGAAGACATAAGAAAAAATGGCGATGTTTCATCATATACGGTCAATGATAAAATTAAACAACACCCGAGCTTCGGGGAGTCTGGCACGAGTAGGAAAAGCGATAATATTTCCGGACGATGAAATGGCAGTTTGTTGGCATCCGGAGGAAAATTTCCCGTACGAGTGCTCAAAGCCATTGCCGCCGAAGGAGCGCACTGCATTCTCAGCGCTGAAAATCAGCGAGGCTGAGGCTAGAGCGACCTTTGCCAGGAAAAAGGACAACAAAACAATAGCCGAGGAATGCGCCAAGTTAACTTACACTACGATGCATCCCTGGTTCCCAAGAAGCAGAGACAAAAGAGCTAAAAAAACACCGGCCGACAGACCTTATCTATAATCTATTATTGTTTTATAATTATCATAATAACTGGCGTCATTGATTAACCAGTCAACAAAAATTGCTATATTTTGTTTCTCTATGTACATTTGTCGATAGATGCGTCATAATTAATAAAATTCTTTTCCATTATTTATTTATCGTTGGGTTTTTGTAACTAAATTATCACAGATTTGGCGGCTGACCTAGGTAGCCATACATTTATTCAAATGAATCGAGCGGCAGCAGAATTGATTGAATAGCTCGCGAAATATAATTGAGTTTTGAGTGGAAGATCAGAGGAAAACGTTACGGGGAAAGAGCTGCCGTTCTCCCTCGTGCATAAGAATTTGCATAGCCCTGTAGAGAAGAAATTTACCGAGACATCTTTTTTCCTCGTCGCTCATGGCCGTCGCTGCGTAACCGTAATAAGTACCGTGAACACAATTAGTCAGGTGTTTCGTACCCAATGCCTCGATCATGGCTGCTTCCCGTGAGCATGCCTCCTCCGCCATCGTATGATAAAATACGTGTAAACAAACGACACCTTGTCCACTTTGCCAAATTTCAAGAATACGCCCAATTTTCCGACTCGTATCGTTCTCTCTTTTCCCCCCTCTGGACCAAACGTTGAAAGCGTCGTAAAGATGAGCCGCCGGTCGCGCGGCTTTCCCTTTGCCCACGTAAAACACGGCCTTTAGAAATCGTTGCCATCGTTCCTCGATCTTCAAATCGGTACCGGAACGCGGCAAATCTTGCGTCAGTCTTGGATCCAATAAGAGATAACAAAATGACGTTTTCGACGCTCCTCCCCGATATTTGCGCTTCGGATCGGCCACTGAATATTCGCTGAAAGCTTCATCCTCCAAATTTCTGTAATACTCCTCACGGCTCAACCAATCAACGACCAATAAATATTTTGGTACCGTACACGCACATTCTTCTATTTGTGGCGCAAGCGATTCTCCGTTACATTGCCTTTTTTTATCATCGTCCACTCGTTCTCGTTCGAGCCTCCATAAACGTTTAAGATACACATTGAAGGTCGTTCGCGTTATTGGCCCAGGTATTTCCCCGAGAGCGTGCAATCGATCGCGCAACTCGCGCTCATCATTTATTCCTGTCGCCGTTCTTGCCATACCAGCAGTTGGCGTTATCGATCCATCGGAGTGACATTTTCTATCGATTGACAATTCGCCTGCTCAAACAAAAAAATCTCTATTCATATAAAATCAACTACGAAATTACGTCAAATAAAACTTTATCAATAAATAATATTTACCCAACCGATCGATCCATGAACTTTCTTCCTTTGCTCGATTCATTTCCTCTTGTACGCTACAACATACAAATTCATTGACTCTACAAAAGATGCCACTTTTTTATTTTCTTTTAGTTTCCTGATTTTTGTTTTCTTATTTTCTTCCAAGGTACGTTAGCACGTTGTGATATGTGCTAACGTTACATTCCGACTCTCTCGGTAGTAAAGTTTTATCTTATCTTATCTTATCCTGACTCTAAAAACCTAACGATTGACTTTTTTTTTTCATAAAAATATTTTTTCATTGCAAAATAAAAAAGAACGGCCGAGATATTTAACTAGCTGCGGAGTAGTTCGAGACGGGACTTCCAGATTCTCGTACAAACTGCAAATTTTAATAAATTACAACAATTATACGATATTTTTACGAACCAGTACTTTTTATCGTATTTCAATTCGCATAAAAGCTACAAGTGTTTTAAATGAAAAGTAGTATTCATTCTAATGATTTCGGATGAAAAAATAACGAGCTCCAGTTTGTACACTAATTGGACACTAATCCCCGGTTGACCAGCTCCGAACCATTTTTTTCTTCTGCGTGCAATTTTAATTAATAAAAAAAAAAAATGCTTTTTAATTTAATGTACGCGTTAATAATCCGTCTAGTTTGAAGAAAACTAATTCGACGTATGAAAAAAAAAATCGTAAAATCATGAATTTTTCAGGATTTTAAAGGTTCGAGTGATATATCAGTCATGTGGTTGGTAAAAATGCTACGGCACGGTTTTTCTTGGACACACTTGATTTTCCAAGAATAATAAATTTTACACATTTTTCTCTTTCATTTTTTGATCAAATAATATTCTTTGGCAAAAATATTTTTCATCGCGTGTATTTCACGTCGAAATACATGCATGAAGCCTTCTTATGAAATTATAATTTTCATGTGGAAAGAATAGGAAGAACGATTTATACTCATGATCAAACTAGGCTCAAAAACTCACCATAAAAAATTATGAAGACGATCGAGACGAACAGAGAAATGGCGAAAACTAATATTTCTTATATTGAAATTCTAATGCTGGTAGTATGATATTTTTGAAAACTTTTTACATACTTTCAATGAGGAGTGGAGGAACATTTTATAATACAAGATTTTATCGCTCATCGATTTGGTTTGCAAATTGTAACATTAGTATGGTTGAGTAGGCACATCGCCAACTTTGAATCTATCGATATCAATTCTCTCTCTAGTATAGTCTATTATTTTCAACATTTTTTTTTTGCCCGAAGTGAAAAATATTTTCCGTCAAGAAAATGGACCCATTTTTTCATTGATTTTTCTTCTTCTTCGAACGAATTTATTGTTTCTTAAATATGGCTTTGTTGTTTACGGCATTATTTCAATAAATTATATTAACGATTTTGTCATTCTTATAATAATTAAAAATAATCAATGAATTTAATTGATGGTTTTTTTCAAAGCTAGGAAAAAAAAATGTACAAGAATAATGCTTGTAGATCTTAAATTGAATTGATTGCTCAATCAGCACTAAAATCGAACAAAATTGTTGTGAGTAAGAAAAAATGTATATTCATTCGAAAACAAAAAGGCGATAAAATGGATCCGTGATGGGATAAGAAGATTCGATGAAACTTTTTGACAAAAATGTTAAAAAAATTTAACTCTTACTTTAGACTGAAAAAAAGTTGATAATTTTGTATCAAGTTTTCCTCGAAAACGTTCCCCTTGAAAAGGCGAAAAGATACGAATTTATTTTATGTTGCAAAACTCGATTGTTTTAATTTTGAAAGATTTTAACTCTCGAAGAACTTATGGATATTTTGGGAAAATAATTGGAGAAAATGAAAAATGGTGCGCATAATTAACCTTGAGGGAATAACACGAAGACGTCGTTCGATGAAAGCAATCCCCTCTTCCTCATCCTCGTAAGTGTATTCCTCATCGACGCTTACAAAAGACTCACTACGAGACCTGTAAAACAATAATTTATGAATAATTAAATTATGTTTTTTTTTTTAATATTCCATGACAACTTGAATTTTCATAGTGATGATGAAATAATGGATTTTTCTCCAATTTTCATTGTAATACAACTGAGAATAAATGAATTATAAATTCAAACAGAATGTAACGAGATAATAATGTAAAATGATGTTAAGTAAGTAATTTACCACAAGCTCATAGTTCTCTGCTCGGTTTCGTGATATTCGCTAAATGAGCTTGATTCGCCACTGCTATAATCCGAATGAGCGATTTCTGCTTTGTCGTAAATGCCCTCGGGGCTTTCGAGGAGTGATATCGAAGCCGGCGGAGTCGGACATTTCTCTTCATAAGCTTGCTCGATTTCCAACAAAATTTTCGCTTCCTCGGCAGCTTGAATTCCATTCATGGTCGGATTAGATTTTTGCTCGAGGGAATAAAATGACAATGGATTGGATGATCCGGGGCTTTCCAAAAAGCTGTTTCCCTTGTCCTCGTTGTTATGCTTGAAAGTGATCGATTCATCTTCGTGGTTGCTCGTAGCGTCCAACTGTTGTTCATAATTTCCTTGATCCTCATTTTTTACATCGTCGTAAATTTCCTTTTCGGATTGAGTTTCAAGATTCTCGTCGGCCATGCGATCCTCCAGTTTAACCGCAATATTTTTCGCCTTATTTCGCACGTTTGGTCTGACTCTCGGTAAAAACTCCATATCGCTTGAGAATGAAAAATTTATTTGCGGCCCAGCAAATCTGTCATAAATCTTCGACGTCGTATCGAATTTTTGTGGCGATTCATGAGGATGAACGCGCGTGCGTCCTTTCCTCTTTGGAGTTGAACTAGCACCATGTTTTACTCGGCCGTCCGCCGAGCGTCGTCGTCGCAATTTCGCCCGTCTACTTATTTTCTGGACCGAATTATTTTTTTTCAAACTCGACGGCTCAATCATCATCGTTTTATCATTGATCGTCCAGATTTTACAATTCGGTGATTTGCTTATTATCGATCCATTATTATTGAATTTATGATGCGGTTGCTTTTTCAATCTTATTGCATCAACGTCATCCCTTATTATTATTTTATTTAAAAAAGTTTTGCCGCATCCATCCGTCGAGGCTGTTTCGTTCGCGAGTGTAGTTGACAATCTGCTAATGATGTTACCGACCAAAAGCTTCTCCTCATCATAAACAGGTAATTGCAGAGTCGGGCTGCTTCGTTGGTAACGACGAAGAGTCACGTTGTTGCGAGACCTATTGAATTTTTCCAATGATCTCGCAACCAATCGTTCTTCAATATCACAAATTGAATGTTCAGATGTTTCGTTCGGTTTCTGGTCTCTCGTCGCCAATTTGAGAGCCCCCTTGGAAGATACGTACTCCGCGACAACGTTTCCCTTATTTACGAGAATTTTATCTGCACGGAAGAAAAAAAATAAGTAGCTTTATTGAACGGGGTAGCGAATGAAATAGAGGCTTGTACAACGAAATAAATAAATGGGCGTGAAAATATTATGAACTGATGAAAGGTCGGGAAAAGTAAATAAAAATAATATACCTAGCGTCAATTTGTACTTGGGTCTCTCGTCCGGGTCGTAGTCGTCGGTGTGGCTATTGGCACAGTATTTTCCGAGTACAGCAATGACATCGTAATAAGCGCCATCGAATGCATAATGAAACGGAGTGCGGCCTTCGTCGTCCAAACAAAGAGGATCGCCACCGTGGGCCAATAACAATTTCAGAACACCTACTCTTCCCCAAGCAGCGGCAACGTGAACGGGTGTCATGCCGTCGGCGGATCTGACATTGGGATTGCCCCCATGGCGGAGGAAAAGTTGGCTCACGCGTTCCGCAAATTCTTCCGACTCGTTGCCAATTACCAGATGAAACGGCGAAATACCATGATTCGGAATCAAGACGTTAGGGTCTGCGTCTTTGATCGACAGAAGCGTTTCCACTTGTCTTGAAGAAAAGTTTTTTCTTTATGTTGCATTCATTATTATTTTATAAAACTAATTATTAATTATATAAATATAAAACTTTATGGGTCCCCTATTACTAGCCGCACTTTCCCCGATCCCCACACTCTGCCCAAACAAATTTTAAGAAGAATTTTCACGTTTTTTCTAGAATGCTTACATATTTTATTAAAGTTCTAAAATGTTCCGCAACCAACCTCCCCCTTGTCCAGTTATTCTTCCAGTTTTTTCTGTAAAGTTTCAGAATTTCCTAACAAGTTCCACAATGTCTTCTCGAACGTTTCTTTCTTGGGGTCTGTATGGCGCATTTTACACAACTTTAGTCTGAAATATCCGTTCAATTGCGCACTCGTTTACTTAATTAAAAATAACCTAAATAACTCTTGCTTATGAAAAATAGAAAAATTAATTCAAGTGCACCACCAGTGGACATTCGATATTTTGCAGTCTTGATGGGCCTCCATCGTTTCTAGAGCGACTTTCTCGAGCGACTCATGTTTTTTTTTTTTGCAATTCAAAATGAAACAGCGTTGGACAAAAAAACGAATTCAATTTGGAATTAAGGAAAAAACGAATAATTATGAAAAAAGATAGTAAAATAAAATTTTTAAAAACGTTTTTTTTTTTTGTTTTATGAATTTTTTATATTAGAAATGACCAACAAGGAATAAACCGTTGCGGGATTTTTTTTTTCTTTACGCAAGACATATTTCTTTGCCTCGGCTGGTCTTGAACCACTTGCGATAGATATTGACATAATGGTTACCCTTGCAGACTGTCTGGTAGTGTTTATAGGGCTCTCGGTAAGATAATGAGTTTAAAGTTAAAAAAATATTGCGCCAAATTGCAAATTGTTCCGAGGAAATACATTTTTTTTTTTTTGTAAAAGAATCATGAAGCATTCTCAAGAAGCGTAACTCGTTTTGAATTTTTCGAATTTCTCTGTTGTCTCTTTGCTGATTGTACGATTTAAGATTTTATTTCTAATGGTAAAGTATCGTAGACGAGAGGCAAAAAAAAAAGATTGTCGTTTTATTATTGTAGCCAAACATTGCGTATGAATTTTGCATTTTTCTGAAAAAAAAAAAAAAAAAAAAAAATCATTTCCATGCATCCCATCGATGTAAACTTCAAAATCATCTTCCTCTAGGAAGTAACTCGTTCGAATGAAATCAATAGAAAAACATGTAAACTTTCTACGAAAAAACAGTATAATTGAATATGAAATCCAAGATCATAGAATCAGTGGATGAAGCAAAGGCAAGACGGAAAAAATAAAAAACATATATATTTTTTTCGTTCTTTATTTTGGCGAATGTGCAACAACAAACTGCATTTAGGTTAGGAAAAATATTTTAAAATTATTGGCCCGTAATAGCGTCAATGATTTTGCTACACAAAAATGTCATACATTTTGTGCCAACAAGTAAACTTTGCCGTTTGACTTTTTTCATCAAAACTTTCAGCAACGAGCTCAAAAAACTATTTGTCGTGTTTATAGCCAGTAAATAAGTGGACGCGGTGCGCCGTTCTGTTTTAATAATTTTTGTTATGTGGTAAAAAATCTTTTGTTTTTTCTTTTAAACCGGAATACTCTTGCTAATAGTTTAGAATAGAAAAGTAATGTTAAAGTTTTTCTTCGATAATTCGCTGACAATAGCAGAAGGGGAGGTGTGGGGGCGCGAATGATTAAAGAAACTCACCTCAAGTCATTATCCTCAAGACCATCGCGAAGTGATGAAGCCAAAAAAAGTTCACCTCGAGATTTGGGAGTGGAGAACATTGTTTGTTCTCTTTTTTTCCGATGCTATTGTGAGAAAATATTAATGTGAAATTATAGGAATTGTAAAAATCTTGCAAAATCAAGTATCGAGGGTTCCTTCTTCTTTTAACTGACAATAACACACAAAACACGTACCATACCAGTAACCACACATCATATAACCTCGGCAAGGTTACATTTGTTTGTCAACAACGCCGGCTAAGCTCAATATCAGGGAGACTAGAGTACTATAGACTACTAGAGAGGCGACACGAAATTCCGTCCCTAAGCGGTGGCGCTGTATGCATTAAAATCCTATTTTAGCTATTGGATCTTGGTGGCAGAAATAAGAACTGCTTTTTAAGACGAGTTTTCAAAGACGCGACCACGGCACCGCTTTATTATTTTCCTATGCCGTTTCGCCTCACTCGACACTCCTTCCCTTCTGTCCTAGTATCTAGAATCTGCATCACGTGTCGTGTACGGGCGCGAGTTATAACCTCACTTTTTCCCTTTGTTGTCCGCTGTCATAATTCTTTGGGAATCAGGCGTTTTCGTAAATGGCATCTTTGCTATAAAATTCCCCAAGCTCTCAAACACAGTAAGACTGTTGCGCGCGTAGCAGAATATTGGCATCTCCGTCTTTGTTTGTGAAAAATTTGGATACCCGGCCGACGCCGGACGAGCCGGACTTGCCGGACGTCAACATTATGACAACTGACTATATTGACAATCGTGAAAATTATGTCATAACAGGAAGAAAACTGAAGAGGCGGCGACGGTGTTGCCCTTAGTTACGGAATAAAGTATTCTTTGCATATCGACTAAACGCATGTCATTTTTTTTTTTCAGCCGCCCCTTACGAACGCAGCAGCATTCACTTTGACGATAAATGACGTTTTTTCGAACGTCCAGTGTTCAATTAGTAAATACTCGATACCAATAATCCAAACAAATAATGAACGCGTCGTCACCCGAGAATGTCTCGGATCTAATTGCAAAACCACCGGAAGAATACGCTCCGGAACCCAGGTACGTTCATTGTTTATTCTTCAATCTGTCAGATACAAACGAAAATAGACATTGATGAAAATATTTTTGTTAGCTTTCCATTTTTCATTTTAGATACTAAAAGTTTTTGTCCGCTATTATTATAGTTTTTACCACGAATAATTTACCAGTGCGTAAAATTAAGATTAAAGCCTTTGCGGCTGCTATTAAATCAGCCGGCGTATATTACGAAAGGTTGAAAAAAAATATATAATTTCGCTTGATTTTTAAGGTTTTAGATTGTTAAACTTGCGGGCTTAAGAAAAAATTTGGTGTTTCAGATATGTGTCGAAATACCGAGAGAAAATAGTAGAGGCGTCGAAGCTTGGGAAAAGCGCTCACAAAACTATGGGAGTGCCCCCGGCGGATCCGGATATGCCTGTTCAGTACCTAAAGAAACGTAGCGGCTCCGAGACTCGAAAAAAGGCCCCGATCGATCGTCAGCATCATCCTCGTCCGAGCTATCAGAGAAAATTATCAGCGAGGAAGCCCCATAATCAGAAAGATTTAACCTCGAAAAAGGCTAGAGAGGCAAAAAAATCGCGGCCGAACAGAGCAAGGCGAGGGTTGTTCTGCGTCGATGACCGCTATGGAAATTCCTATCCGGTTATGCTCAGCGGAATGTTTCCAGTATACAGAAACAGACAGGTCATCATTTTGTCAAACGTTTTAAAAATTTTCAATCTAATGCACTTTCTGGCCACTTTTTCTCACGGAAACGCGAACATTGAGGTGCAGGACTCTTTGCAAGTTTGCAAAGAGAACAATAAAAAATAAAAAATTTCATCGAATATTCCATAAATGGATTAGGTTTTCCGTTCTTCTCTTTCTAGAAAATCCATTCCAATAACTTTTTGTTTGTTCCCAAAGACGCATCCTTGGGGTTATGAGATTGCAAAATTTCAATTAAAAAATATAATTATATAGTCAGTTTTTGTATTTTTTAAACCTCAAAAAAAAATCTATTGCTAATTATTCGAATTGAAATTTATTTCTTACGATGATCCATCACCTCGGGTCGGTCTATAAATCTTGCGACACGTTTTTCGTCTAAAATTCACAATATTCGGGCTTAATAATTTCTTAGCTCAAGAAGAAAGAAGAGCTAATAAATATATAGAGAGCTATTTGAGCTAAAAACTAGTCTTTGCCAAGGCCGATTTGATGTTTTTTGAAATCGAATAATTGAAACGTCGCCTACAAGATTCTTTATTTTTGCGACTAGGAAATTATGGGGAAATTCAAACTAATCGCAATGAGTATAAATTTATTCAAAGAATATTATTTCTCCCAACAAAATAAATAATAGGAATAAAAGACAACTCGGACATAATGTACGAATGAGTAATGTAATGGCTCTGTAATTTTGGCTGTTCCTGCAGGGTTTTGGAAAGGTACCAGGTACGTATCCCGTTCCGGCGAATGCTTTTACAAAATTCGGAGAGGAAAGCATCCTGGTCGAATCGCCGATTGCTGAAGTGACTAAACCAAGAAGAAAGAGTCATAGATTAGAAAAATCGCCGAGACGCGAACGATCGCCAGGTAAAATAGAGAAATTGAAGAAGGATAAAGAGCGCGGAACGAGAACTCGGGAGAAATCGCCGAAAAGGGAAGTGACGCGTAAAGTTAGGCCGGTTCAGGATAAATCAAAAAAATTAAGAAAAATCGAGCACTCACCGAGACGCGCGATGATACAAAAAAAAAGACGGCAGCAGCAGGTTGATGAAAAAAATGAGAAAAAAGGGGCGGCGTCAACGGGAAAAGAAAGAAGCAAGTCGGTAGTTATGGAGAAAGAAGAAGCGAATGAAAAGGTGTCGGAAAAGTCGTTGGAGGAAAAAAACTTGCAAGTGGCTGAGCGAAATTCACGAGAGAAAAAAAATGAGGAAGGAAAAGAAGTGGAGAGTAGCGAGCGGGACGATTCGACGACGAACTCGGAGAGCGAGTCAGGATCAAAAGAGGAAAGCTCGAGTGACAAGTATTCCGAGGACGCTACATCGACGAGCGTTTCTTCAAAAAGTAAAAAAAGCGAAATTTCCACCACCTCAACGATTCCGTCGTATCAACAGCCCCGATGTCGTTACGTCGATGAAGACGAACGAGCTGAACTTCTTCATGTTTGTTATGCAGTTTCTATATAATTAATTAAAATTACAAAAAATGCTGGTACAATGAGGATTTTGTCGATATATTCATACCAATCTTTCAACATCATTCCGGGGAATATTGTTATTTATATATAAACGTAAAACATATTTCATCAAATAAAACTTTCATCTTCTTCTTCTTTACCACTAGCAACAGGAGGTTTATCTCAGAGTGGTAAATTTTTTTTTTTTTTTTTCGCCAGGGCATGAAGAAAAAGTGGGACGAGATGATGAAAAAATTTCAATGTCTACCGTTTGTCACGGACACGCAGCCGAAGAAGAAACGAAAATCAAAGATGGAAAAAGAATTGTTGCAGTTGGAAAAGGATATAAAGACGATCGAGCGACATCCTTACATTTACGTGTACAGCGATTCCGAGAATTAAAAAAACGCTGTACTTGGAATATTTATCAAAGGTCATAATAAAAAAGTTGAATTTTTCTATCGATTTTATTGAAAAGAAACGTGAAGGTGATAATGATTTAAAATTCTTGCCATGTTTCTGTAATAAGTGAGTCGTCGTGCTGATCCCGATTGACGATTACGGCGAAAGTTTGCGCGTCGTTGACGCTGCGTTTTTTAACTTTTTCACCGGTAACAGATTCGTGAGATTCGTTAGGATTTTTTGGCCTTTCGATATTATCGAAGGGACGCTTCGAAAGATTATTCCATTTATCGTGGACGTCCTCGAGAGCGGAGGATCGCAACCGGTGGTCGGTAATAGCAGGAACGTCGCAATATATACATCGAAAATGTGGATAAATTTGATCGAGAAAGGGATGATACAAACGGGCGCAAACGGGACAGGATCGGAAATTGACGCCGGTTATTTGAAGGAGGCTCAAGGAACATCGGGATAATTTGTGGCCCGAGGGACAAGACTCTATGATCCACGGTAATTCGCTTAAAATTTCACCGCATAAATTGCACGTTTCAATTTCGACGCGATTAACGAGAGATTCACTCGTCCGGAAAATTTGCATTATTTTTTTTGTCACGTCGCCGTAATTAGTCTCGTCGTCCTTCTCCTCACCGGCTAGAAATATTTCCATGTACATGCGCAAAAAGCTCGCGCTACATTTCTCGTGCTCGTTGAGAGACGAGGAGGAGGCTTTTTTCATTAGACGAACGAGAAGGTCGCAGCCGGATAACATAAATATGAGTGGTTCCGCCTCGGAAATATGACCAATGATTTTTTCGACGCCCTTCAAAAGTTGTCGTTTTTCAATTATTTCCGACATCAAAGTCACCCACATAACAATACGCAATTCGTTCATGTTCAACGAATCCAAATTGTTTTGAATTTTTGGTAAAATGCTCGCTGGCTCGATGGTGCTTTTCGCTGCCACGATTCTCAATGATTCGAGACAATCCCAATAATAGCGGAGAGGTGTTTTTGACCGAAGCCTCTCGCGTATTAAACCGCATGGATTCCATTCCTCGCCCATTAGTCGGAATACTTGAAGACAACTTGGCTCTCGATTTATCAAATGATCGAAAATACAGTCAGGACTAGTGACGTTCAGCAAAATTGTACTATTTTCAGAACTCACTAACCCGACGTATTGGACTTTGTTGCTCTTTAAATCGTGTCTTACCGCCTCCCAAGTTAAATTATCTTCTCCTCTTATCGTTACCGCGTATATTGCCCCGTTCTGAGTCGTTACCACCACTTTTTCTCTGCTCACCGTTGTTAGACCTGTAAGTTTATTTATTTCACCCAGTCATTTTTTAAACGAAATTTCACATCCAAGTTTTTTGCGATATTGAATATCGCGCTTTTCACATTCAATTAATCAAACGATATTTACCTGTAATAGAAAATCCATCAATTTTCAGATATCTCGTTTTGTAGCACTCGCCGTTACGATCGAGACTCAGAGCTACGAGGCAACATGACTTTGTTACGAGTACAACGTAATTTCCATCCATCTGCATGAATAATTGAACGGAGCTGATTTTCGCAAGATCCGAGTGATCCTCGTATTTTAACAATTGATTTATTTCCAATTTTCCCTCTATCTCGTCGAGTCTAAGACCGTGAATTCTGCCATCCGCATAGGCAATGATAATCACATGGGAGACTCGTCGGCTGAGCGTAATCCACAGCAACCGTTCGATCCTTGCTTTAGAGGCTAAACAACATTTAAAAACGATTCTGGGCTCTTGGCTCAAATCAGGCAGCTCGTGTATCTCTCTTATTTTCGCGACTACTAGGTCGCCGCTTCGAAACGCAACTGCGAGCCAAGCAAAGTTATTTTTTTCTCGGTCTTGAAAAATTGAGCTCCAATTTGCGCATGTGCCCAAGAAACGCCTTAAATGCTCCGTCAACGATGATTCCTCCAATGAATTTTCTGCCACAATCTTTGCATCTATTTTAGATTCTGCCTCAACTAGTTTTGTCCATCGCTCCGTTAAATTCCACATCGACAACCAGTTGTTGCCCAATTTATAGAGGATTTCAACGCTTCCCAAGCATGTTACAATAGCGCATAAGCATTTACCAGGCTCTGCCAAGCTCAACGGCGACCAAGCAATATTAATTATTCTTGATTTTGGCCAAGTTTTCTCCTCCAGCCTTGGTGTCAGTGCCTCCTCCAAACAGAACTTGTACATCTCCTCTCGTTCCATCCGTCGCAATTTTTCAGAGACAATACGCGCGTATGATTCTGTCGGCAGATATGCCGAAGGATATATGAAGCTTCTCGCCAGTTTTAATGTCGGATATATACATGTTGGATGTGGCAATAGTTCCTGCCAACGGATGCTCATTTATTTACTTATATTTTAATCATTTTCATCCATTTAATCTTGTTTTTCATTTTTTTATCCATCGAAAATCGTGTAAATAAATAAATAAATCATATGATCGAGTTAACCAATAAATTCAATATTACAAGATAAGTAGAAAAAAACATCAGAATTCACTCGCTATCATTTTATTCCATTCGACTTTTTATTTGTTAGGTCTGTCTTAAATGTTATGAAAATGAATGAGAATTTAATGGAGGAGGCAATTTTAACTTACAAACACGTGAACTCCTTGATGAGTTATCATTGAAATGTGATTATCTTGCGACCGTTCAAGGACGAAAGAACCCGTCACAACGGGCGATATTGAAATACTGTATAATTCGTTAGCCTCCATAATGGATTGTTATTGTTTGTTTTTTCCGTTTTTTCTTCTTTACAAACGACTGTCAGTCAACTACTCCCCTGTTCACCATTTCTTCGATTATAATTGTTTTCTCGTCAGGACTCGTCATCACGTGCAACTATTCAACCATGGAGACTATAGGGAAGGAGTCAAAGTATGTATATGTATGTATGTATGATTTTTTTTTTTTTTTTTTTTATTGAGAAAATAAGTGGTTAGGCTACGGCATCGCCATCTAGCCTCAGACGTTTACATTCATGTCCGGATTGTAACAACTTATAGCCTAGGGTGCTTACACTATAACAACTATATTACATCACAGCTGAGCATGTAATTCCTGGTAGGATGTTTATATTCTATATTACGTATGAAAAATATAATTTACTAATTATTACACTTTGCACTTTTCTCCTAACTTTAAATAGATATTTTAATAGATTGAATAAACTTTGATAAAGCTACTATCACTTGGTACTTCATCGTGTGTAAGAGAGACTCGATACAGTATGGGGGGCTTTCTTTTATTTTGTTTAAATTTTTTATGAGCAACGTTCGCTCTGTCTCCCATGTAGGGCACTGCCAAAATATATGGTTCGCTGTCTCTGTGGCTTCCCCACAGTCGCAAATATCGGAATCGATTATATTATGTTTAAATAAGCTCGCCTTGAGCGAGGTATGACCACTCCTAAGCCTATTCATTGAAACGATAGACCTTCGTTCCAGTTTAAATTTGTCGTACCATGGATAGGATTTTTTCTCATAGTATCTCTGGAAGTATTCCTTACCCTTCTCCCGGCTGGAGTCAATGCACCATTCCTCAAATTCGTTTTTCATATTACTACGCCAAGTTGCCCTCAGGTCTGAGCTGGGGATTAAGAATTGTGAATCGCGTCCCTGTCGGATTGCGTTCTTAGCCGCTGAGTCTACCATTTCATTATACTTAATACCCTTGTGTGCGGGGATCCACACAAAGAGTACTTTTTTCCCATCACCTTCTAAATTACGTAGTTTGTCTTTGATTAGTGTTATAAGGTAGGATCCAGCTAATTTGGAGTATCTACTCAGAGCCTGGAGTACACTTTTCGAGTCAGAAAAAATCATATATTCCCTGGAATTGAGCTTGGTTATAGTTTCTAAGGTTTCGACGATAGCTAATGCTTCAGCAGTATAAATAGAAGCCATTCCTGTAGTACGAAAGGCCTTAGTTTCCTCTCCAGCGACTCTAAGTGAAGCGAATCCTACGAATTCGGCTCCATCCATTTTAGATCCGTCAGTAAAAAAACATTCTGTTTCCTTCAATCGCTTACCGAATATCAGATTGAATTCTCTATCACACTCTCGCTTCTTACTAATTCTTAAACCTTCTTCAAATGATACAGTTGCTTTGAACGTAAGAGCATTGTAATGGAAGTTGTAACATAAAGGTCGTAATGCCTCAGCCACAATGTGGCTTTTATTCACTATTTCTCTGTAGCATTCAAGTAAGAGGGGCATTATATTACGGTTTATCGTTATCGGATTTTCCGATAATTCATTGCCTGTCTCTAACGATCTAATGATGTGGTTGTTTTCCAAAGTAAACGCCTTACTTATGTAGTTTTTTCCTAGGAATTTAATTCTCGTCTTTAAGGGTGGTATCTTAGACTCTCCCAACACAACATTATTCGGGGTTGATACCCTGAGTCCCAACGCTAATTTTATGGCCTTAATTTGTATTCTCTCCAATCTACTCTCTTGACTCTTATTGAGTGGATGAAAAACTATGGCTCCATATTCAATTCTTGATCTTATCAATGATACATATAGTCTGGTCAGCAACCCGGGATCTGCACCCCACCAAGTCGATCTCAACCATCGAATGATCGTTAATGGTTTAAGGCACTTTTCTTCGATCGATTGTATTTGATTATTCCATCTCAGGTCCGCTTGAAACTGGAGTCCTAAAAACTTGGTGGAGTTTTGTGATTGCACATTTACCCCATTTACTTTTATGTACCACCCCGTCGTTCTAGTTTTCTTACATTTACTGAAAACTATTAAATTACATTTCTCGGGTGCTAGTTCTAACCCACTTAATTCCAAAAAATTGTGAATTCTTTCAACCGAGGTTTCGATTTCAGCTAGGGCTGTTCCAACATCAAAGTTTTCTCTATATATACAGACGTCATCGGCAAACTGTACAATTTTTAAACCCCCCACTCTCGATTCTAAGTTGCGTGTGTACAACGAATATAATAGAGGGCTAAGAACACCTCCCTGAGTCAGTCCCTTGTAACACTTCAATGTTTCATCCATAGTACCGTATTGGCAGTGTACCGTCCTTTCTGCTATCATATTATATATGAACCTTCTTAGCTTACCGGGTAGACCTATTTCTTTTAATCTTTCTATTAGGACATCTGCAAGTACGTTATCATATGCACTCTTTATGTCTAAAAATAACGACGCTACATGTTTATTTTCATCAAAAGCGTTTCTGATATCTGTGCATACAAGGGCCAAGTTGTCAATACACGATCTAGCCCTTCTAAAACCAAATTGAGAGTCAGGCAAGATGTTGTAGTATTCAACCCACCACGAGAGTCGGTTGTTTAAAAGCCTTTCCAATACTTTTAACATACATGGCGCTAGAGATATCGGTCTTACTTTATTAGTATCGCCCTTAGGGATGAAAAAAACCACATAATTTGACCATTCGATCGGAAATTGACCTTTGAGGAAAATTTCATTAAATAGTAGTAATAATATCACTTTGAATTCTTTGGGTAGGTTGTTAATAATTAAGTAATCTATGCCGTCATAGCCTGGAGCTGAATCCAGTCTCAGATTTCCTAACACTATCTCAAATTCTTCCCATGTAAAGGGTGACTCAAGGAAAGGATCACCTTCGCCATCGTCAAATTTAGGTTGTGCCTGCGGTACCCATTTTGGGCACAAGTTTGCTAAAGTACTTTTGCCGTTCTCCACCCTATTCTTGTTATAAGCAAATTTAGTCTCGGAATAATTTAACCTGTTATTAAAAGCTTTAATTTTCTTCCAGATAAAAGTTGGATTTGTGTACTTGGTGAATTTTTGTGCGAACTCTTTAAACTGTTCTTTTTTAATTTCTTTCAACCTGTATTTAGTTTTTGCTTCAATTTTTTTGTATTTGATGAAGTTTTCGTAAGAGAAAAATTCTTTCATTCTTAAAAAGGCCCCCTTCCTAATTCGAACGAGTTTGTCGCACTCCTCAGTCCACCAGGGAGCTGGAGGAGGTTTGCATAGTTTATCGGAACTAATCTTGCTTTGCCCGTTGGGTGTGCAATTCTGAACCGCGTCTGCTATTGTTGCCACAATTGTGGCGTATTTTACCTGAGTATCAATATCTTTATGTTGGATAACAGCATTTACGGCCTCTAATTTATCGTGTAACATTTGTCTAAATTTGGTCCAGTCCGTTTTGCGGTTGTGTAACCGTCTTCTAGTAAAGTTCGAATTTCTCGATTCCGTGACTTTTTTAAACTCAATTGTGATAGGGTAGTGGTCACTGCCCCAAGGGTCGTCCCCCACCGCCCAGTAAAGAGCAGAGAGGGATCTATTATCAGCGAAAGCTAGATCGATATTTGACTCCGTTTGGTATTGTCGAGATCTAAAAGTAGCCTCTGATCCATTCAAAATCCCCAACTCTTCCTGTAACACTATCTCAGCAATAGCTATCCCCGCTTGGCAACATCGTCTATCTCCCCAAAGTGTATGATGAGCATTGAAATCTCCAGCCACGAGAAAACGTCCCCGAAATTGGCATAGGAACCTCTCCCATGAGGTGTGGTCAATCCTCGCATCTGGCGGCCTATAACAAGAGACTATCAACATTTCTTCATGTATGTATGATTCTGGGCTGGCTCTGATCAGCGCCCTCTGGCGCGGAGATCGTACGGCCACGTTCTTTTTCGGAGTAATAGTATTTGCGGGATGACTCGCTTAATTTGAATTTAGATCGAAGTATATAGGTAAAGCGGGATTATGAAGAAGAGTGACCACGCTTGGTAATTTAAAAGGAGAGGTTGCAGTGGTTGAGAAAGCTCATGATAGTTTTCACGATGTGGATAGACGGAGAAGCAATTAGGGATTCTATGTTGTAGGGAGGAAGGATTTTACGGGATATTAAAGAGTTTATGAGTGGTCGACGGAAAATGTCAAAACGAGAGCACGCCCAGAAAATGTGATTTAGATCTTCGGTGTCATGACCACACGAGCAAGCTGACGAGATGCACATATTTTTCCTAAAAAGACTTGATGCTAAATTATAATGGTTTGAACGCATTCTGCAAAAGAGTACAATCGATCGTCTGTCGAGACGTCCGAGGTTTTGGAACCAAGTTTTGTTTGGGGAGCAGAGGTAGAATAGCTTGAAATAGAGAACGCCTTTATTGTTGACTTCGCTATAACGTCTAAGACTTCTGTCAGTTGAAGATAGACAGCTTTGCCTGATGGAAGGGAAAAAGTCGGAAGGAGGAAGCAGTAGATCATAATCGGAGCCATTGGTTATGGCCTCCTTTGCTAATCTGTCTGCAGATTCGTTTCCAGAGATCCCGGCATGACCCGGGATCCATACTAAGTTGGTTTCGTAGTTTGCTAAATGAATCGAGCTAAGTGCTTGGCGCGCGGCAACAATCAGAGGGGATGAGTTGCTTGAAAACGAGGCAGATAAAAGAGCCTGAAGAGAGCTGAGGGAGTCGGTGAAGATGATGGATTTTTTAATTTCTTTTTTGATGATAATTTCTAGGGTAAGAAGAATTGCGAAAGCTTCAGCTGAGAAGATGGAGGCGTGTTTAGAGATTCGATATTTTAGAGATAGAGGAAGTGAGGGAGAGAAGATCGAAAGACCCACGTGGTTACTGTCAGGAGTCTTGGAACCGTCCGTGTAGAAAGATACAGCGTTTAAGAGATGAGTGGAGAATTTGTCGAGAAAATCCAGGTTAGGATTAATTGATTTTTGAATGGCAAAACCAGAGGACATGTCAATGATTGTTCTTGAGAAGGGAGCACTGGGAATAATGCAGTAGATTGAGGGGAAAGGAGAAGGTTCGATGAGTTCTTTTAAGGGAGAGAGCACAAAGTAGGCCTTGACGAGAGGGAGATTGCAGAGATCTCTGTAGCGGTTGATAGATCGGAGTTTAAAGATTAGTGAAGGGAGAGAGGTGAGCAGAGGATGCCAAGAGGTGGAAAAAACCTTTAGAAGGAATTTGTTTGCAAGGTATTGCAGCCTGAAACGCAGGACAGGTTCCCGGGCCTCGGCTAATACGATGTTGTTTGGGGTCGAGAAGCGGAGACCAAGAGCGAGCCTTATGGCATTTCGTTGAATAATTTCTGTTTTTTGCAGCAGGTGGAACTCTTTGTTTGGAATAATCACCGCACTATATTCGATGGAGCTACGAATTAAGGCTCTGTATATAGTAATGAGTGCAGCTGAGTCGGCACCCCACCAGGTGGTCCGAAGGCATTTTATCATGTTCAGGAGTTTCCTGCATTTTATATTGAGATTGTTTATGTGTAATTTCCAAGAGAGACGATAGTCGAAAATGACGCCAAGAAATTTAGCGTCCAGGCAGGTAGGAACGGGATTAGAATTTATCGAAACGGAGTAGTTTTGAGGTTCGAACTGTTTTCGGGAGAAAATGACCAATTTTGACTTGGAGGGTTCCAAGGAAAGACCTCTGTCGCCTAGAAAGGTGGTAATGTTGTTCAGGCTATTTTGAATGGAGTTTGTACAATTTTGAGGATTGTCAGCTCTGGAGAACAATAATGCTATGTCGTCAGCGAATTGAATGCACGAGCAGTTCGGATCAAGGAATCTGTCAATTTTGTTTGTGTAAATAATATATAATAGGGGGCTCAAAATACATCCCTGAGGCACGCCTTTCGAAGAGTTGAAGGGGCCGTTTAGTTCGCCTGCGATATTAAAGAGGATCGATCTAGAGGAAATCAGGTTGTGGATGAATTTGCAATACGACCATGGAAAACCAAGATCACTTAAGTCTTGTACTAGGATACCCGGGTCGACGTTGTCGAACGCGTTTGAAACGTCGAGAAAAACGACCGCCGTGAATTGGTTGTTTACAAATCCGTTGTAAATCTCTGTGGACAGGATAGATAAGTTGTCGGAGCAGCTTCTGGACTTGCGAAAACCAAATTGCGTGGAGGAAAGAAGCGATTTGCTTTCAAGCCATTGAATCATGCGCGTGTGAATGAGCCTTTCCATGAGTTTAAGAAGAGTGGAAGCTAATGAAATCGGGCGAAATTTGCCTGGCGTTGATTTTTGAATGAAGAAAATTAGAAATTCTTTCCATGGGAAAGGGAAAAGACCGTTTGAGAGAAGGTTGTTGAAGGTGTTTAGAAGTAACTTTACGATGGATTCGGGAAGATTGATGATAATTTGGAAGTCGACTTTGTCGAGGCCTGGAGCCGCCTTTCGTTTGCTCGATTGAATAGCAGCTTGAAGTTCATTATAGGAGAAAGAGGACTCGAGGAGAATATTGGGGCTGCAGACTGGAATAAAGGGAGGCGGAAGAGTTGAAAGGGGACAGATAGTGGGGATAAGATTTTTGAGTTTATTCATGGTTTCTGTGTTGTTTGGGTGAGAGGTTTGACCAGTGAGATTTCTGTTTTTGAAGCGCTTGATTTTGGACCAAACAGAGTTGGCATGTGATTGGAAATTTATTGACTCGGTGTAACGTTTCCAGGATTCTTTTTTTGCCTTGCGGAACACTAGTTTAGCCATTGCGTCTAGCCTTTTCGCGTTTATAAAATTTTCTTGGTTGCCAAGCTGTCTGAAGGAAGCCCAGGCAGCTTTTCGATTTTTATTTGCTTCTTCACAGTCGGTGTTCCACCAAATGGCCGGACGAGACTTGAAAGCACGGGGGCGTGAGTCTGAGGGTTGGCGAGATGTTGAGATTGTGGGACACGAGGAAGAGACAGCTTCGTTGATAGCATTTAGAATATTGTCGTATTGTTTTAAGGCGGATGCATCGGAGAGAGAGGGAGCCTTAAGGTCCAGGAAAGATTTGAAAATCGGCCAATCGATTTTACTGGTGGGATAGCGATGAGACGAATGAGGAAGAGTAGAGAAGGAAATTCCGAGGGAAAAAGAGATGGGAAAGTGGTCACTGCACATAGAGTCAGGTTCAGTTTTCCAGGAGCAGAGGGGGAGAAGATTAGAAGAAACAATAGAGAGGTCTATAGCTGAGAAAGCATTATTAAGAGAAGACACGAGAGTAGGCGAACCATCGTTTAGTATTTCGTAGTCTTGATATATTAAGGAGTCGAACAGGGAATTGCCGGAGGCACAATTGTGGGAGCAACCCCAGGATGTGTGGTGACAGTTGAAGTCACCTCCTATGATGGTATTATTGTTAGTGACCGAGTTAAAGAGGCGTTGCCACATGGATTGGAGAATTCTCGTGGCTGGTGGTATATAGAGAGAAATTATGACTAATGGGCCAAAATGAGTCTGGATGGAAATTGAAAGTGTTTCCAGGGTGTCAGGAATATGGAGAGTAGTTTCAATAGGTGTGAAGGAGATGTCCTTCTTTAGGTAGATGGCGAGGCCGCCACCTCTGTTGGTTTCCCTGTTTTTTATGATCGCATTAAAACCGTCAAGAGGAGGGACGGAGTTTCTTGAGCTAGAGAGCCAAGTTTCACTCAAAAGAATTACGTCGTAGGATCCAGAGATTTTAGAGAGAAGACCCATCTTGTTGCGTAAGCTACGGCAATTCCATTGCAAAAATTTCAATTGTTTACGGGAGGCCATTTTGTGGATCGGATATTGCGAAGGAGAGAGCGTTTAGCGTCTCGAAAATCGGTGCGAGTTTGTCAGATAAACCAAGGGTGGAGAGCAACGGTGCAAGGTGTTGCGTTATGAGTTGTATTAACGAGGGTAGAATTTGCAATATTAACCTGGGGTTTGAGGTGTTAGGAGGAGAAAGTGTGGGGGGAGATCCAGAAGAAGGAGAGGGGCCAGCGGAAGTTTGAGAGTTGCTGTTGATGTTTAAGGCGAGACCGTTTTGAGAACCTGAAAAAATTGGAGAGTGACCGTGTTGAGCGATCAGAAGATTTGAGTGTTCAGCCCGAGTTGCGAGATAGGATGGTGAAGGGACGGACGTGGAGGGGCCGGATTGCTGTTTCCTAGGACTTTGTGTGGCGGAGAAAGGGAACCTGGTGTAAATAGGCCTTGAGTCTTCGTATGAAGGAGTTAAAGGTTTGGATGCTGGGGCGGATGTGTGAGTCGAGGCAGCTATGCGACTATAACTGCTTGGTCCGGGGGGAGCGAACGGTTGATTTAACGGAGTTGAAGAGCGGGGTAGGGAGGGAAAATGAGAATCTGTTCGAGTGATTGTTTGAAGCGGAGGATTGAAATGTTGCGAGGTCATAGATGGAGAAAGGAGACGTCTGGCCTCCAGAAGGGAGACGTTTCTTTCGCCCGCGATTCCGCGAATTGCTTTTTCGTGTTGGAAAGCGGGACATCTTTTGTCCGTAGGTAGGTGGTGATCTTTACAGTTGGAGCAGCGGGGAGGACCGTTTGCGCAGGGACAAACTTCCCCCTCAGCGTGTGATTTTTCGCCGCAGCGAATGCATTTTGGTCGGCTTTTGCACTGGGCAGCTACGTGGTTGAACATAAAACATGAAAAGCAAATTTTGACTGGGGATTCCCAGTGGCTCACAGGGTGGCGGCATCTGAAGAGGGAGATTGTGTCTGGACGGATTTTGCCTTCAAACTTTAGATATACTGATTGAGATGGTACCAGCCGAGGAGTATTTTCCACTGTGATTTTTCGGTTTTGGCGACGCGCCTCTAGAATGCGGACCGGTGAGTCAACATAAAGGAGAAATTCCTCCATGGAGATGTCCGTAGGAATCCCTCTAACGAGACCTTCACTAGAAATGAAAAAATCAGGGATGAATGCGATGAGGTTGTTTGATGCGAGGGCAGGAAGGGAAAGAGCTTTGTTTGCAGAGGTCGCAGAAGGAAAGACAGCGGTGGTTTGGTGTTTGCCGGAGTTGAAAACATCTAAGATTTGATCTTTAGGGAGATTATTGAAGAGCAAGCCAGCAGTGTTGGTAGCATTCATACGTGGAGAATTGTGATTGATAGTGATGGGGCGGATGAGGATCGGAAAAGGACCATTGCTGTTTTGAGGATAGCGATTTTTTAAGAGCTTTTCGGGTAGTTGGTTTCCCATTGAGGACCCAGAGGTCTCAGGCTCTTGCTGTTTTTCTCTGAATTTGGTTTTCGGTTGTGATTTCTTTCCTGCGTCGTCGTCGTCGTCTTTTTCCAAACGTCTTGAGACGTTTTGAGACGTCTTGAGTCAATTTGAGAAAGTTTTATAAAACTTTCTCAAATTTCACCTACAGTTACACTTACAGTTACAATAATACACAACTGTAGGTGAAATTTGAGAAAGTTTTATAAAACTTTCTCAAATTTCACCTACAGTTGTGTATTATTGTTAAGAAAGAAAGAAAGAAAGAAGGTTCATACGAATTTTAAACAATTAAACTTGGAATCGAACGCATGAGAAACGATCGAACCTTCTTAAATTTCACTTCTACAAGATGATTTTTAATAAATTTCATTTTTCTCTAGCTTTTTTTTTTCTTGGAATTGTACAGTTGAAATTTATGTATATATGATGAGCAATGATAAAAAATTGATATCTACAAAATTTTAACAAATTCACGAAAATTACGGTAACTTTTTTTCCACTCGAAGCTGGGACCACAGTCACCGCTCACTCTCTTTGTGGAATTATCTTCAAATTTGTAATTCATGTTTTTCATTCATAGTCTTTTTTTAAAAACATGAAAAATTTTTAAATAAAAAAAATGATGAAAAATTGAATTTTGCACTTGGCCTTCCTGAATAAATGATTTATCGGAATGTAATACGGCCTATAACCTACTCTGATTACTTGCGTATTTATTTTTTTATATGTACCTTCGCTGTAAAACATCATTTTTTATGAAATGATTTTATGAAATATATTTAATCGCCGCCATGACGGTCAGTTTCATCACGAAGCACCAATTGTATCACTATATATTATGCGTTCTTAACTACAATGCGACGCCTATCGGTCGTTCTTGACACCAGCGTTTCCCGACAGATTTGGGACGCATTTGATACTACCGCAGTATAGGAAGTTTGGACTCCTTCCCTATAGTCTCCATGGTCTCCACCATTGACGAAGATTGACTTCTACTGTCGGTAAAGAAAACTGGAAAAGGCTTCTGTGTAAATGCCACAGATGACGCCACCAGCAAGGATTATATGGGGTTTAATGGGTGATAACGACGACCAGGGTCAATAAATCACTCCCCACTATGTTCTATTAAAAGAACTATATATTTAAACAATAACAATTACATAAATACGAAATAAAAATGATCAATTGTAACGCCACACGTGTGGATGTACTTTTTGTGTTAAATGTAATGTATTAATCTGTATACCACGGAATCGCTATCAGCGCCATCTGAAATACAACGGGTGTCGCACGGAGCTTCCGCGGCGACTCTCGCTCCGACCATCGCCTGAACCAGTTCTATCTCTCTCTCTTTCCATTGTTAGATATTACACGATTATAATAAGATAATAAAAGACTAATGTGACATAACCCCGTGTATTTTATTTAACAAAAACACTACAGTGGCGACGAGGATTAAAATATCAAAAGGAAACACGCGATCGAAAAGATACGTGTAGATTTGATAACGCGTGTGAATAGAGATCAGAGACAATGGGCAACGATAAAGACGCGGTAGACCGTGATCAAGAGCAAAAACGTCTGGAAAAAGAACGTATCGAATTGGAAGAGTTCAAAAAGCAGCTCATGCATCATCGACAACAGTTGGCGGCAGATCAACAAAAATTGGCGGCGGAAAGAGCGCAGCTATCACAGACAGCAGGGCAGGCGCAGACGATCGTTACAACGCTAATCGGTGAGATTAAGGAATACAATTTATCGGAAGACTGGGAGTTATGGACGGAGAGACTGGGTCAATTTTTTATTGCCAACGATATAAAAGAGGCTAAAAAAGTCCCTCTTTTGTTAACGCTATTGGGGAGCGAAGGATTCGCGCTACTCCGTAATTTGTATACTCCGGAATTACCGTCAAGTAAAACGTTCAATGTTTTATTATCCTTAATAAAAGAACATTTGCAGCCTAAGCCCAGTATTATTACCGAAAGATATAAATTTAAAGAATGCCGTCAAAGTCAGAGTGAGGATATAAGGCAGTTCTTGACAAATTTAAAAAAGCTCTCAACATATTGTGAATTTGGGAATAATTTGAACTGTCATCTCAGAGATCAATTCGTTCGGGGTCTCCGAAGTGACTCGATAAAGAAGAAACTACTCGGAGAAAAAGATCTCACCTATGCTCGGGCTATTGAGGTTTCAATAGCAATGGAATCGGCAACGAAAGACGCAGCAGGAATGGGCTTCACATCAACCAAACCAGCGGAGTCGATCAACTACTTGAATTCAAGAAAACAACAGTGGCCAAAGGAAAACGAGCAGAAGAAAGAAAATATGAAATGCGGTTGTTGCGGAGGGCGGAATCATAGTTCGTCTATATGCAGGTACAAAACTTACAAATGTAACATGTGTAAAAAGGAAGGGCATTTATCGCGCGTTTGTAAAAATCGTAAAAATAGTAAAAATAATAATGTAAAAAAAACGTGTCGAGTTGATAACGGGCAAAATTTTTTGATCGAAGACAACGCAGAGCACAGACAATTTGATAATTTTTTTCATTTAGAAGAAAATGATGAAAACAATATTCAGACTAAAGAAATTGAAAGTGAACCTGCATATGTAATAAAATTAGAAATTTTGGGAGAAAAAATGGATTTTGTAATTGACACTGGATCGGATGTAGCGGCAATTTCAGAAATTTATTTTAAACAGCGAAAGGCGTTTAAATTCTTAACGTTAGAAAAAACACAGCGTCAATTCAAGTCACACCCTGGTCAACAAATTGTTCCGTTGGGATCGGTAGAAATCGAGGTCAAGTATCAAAATAAAAGTAAGAGATTAACCTTGTTTGTGTTGCCGGGTGATGGTCCGCCTATTATGGGTCGTACTTGGATGCGTGCTTTTTCTATTCGTGTGTCAGAAGTAAATAGAGGAAAAGAAAATATACATTGGGTTGAGAATAAACAGAACAACGATATTAACGACATAATCCACGAATTCGATACAGTCTTCTCATCGAAACTGGGAAAATATAATAAAAGAAAATTTCATTTATATTTGAAAAAAGACAGTAAACCTGTTTTCTGTAAACCAAGACCTTTTGCGCTATGCGATGAGAGAGAAAGTGGAAAAAGAAATTGAACGTCTTGTAAATGAAAATATTATTGAGCCGGTAGAGAACGGTGACTGGGGAACTCCGATAGTACCTGTATTGAAAAGTAACGGTCAAATAAGATTATGTGGAGATTTTAAAATTACAATAAATCCTCACATAGCAATCGATCGTTATCCAATACCGAGAGGTCAAGATCTCTTAACGAAATTAAACGGAGGAAAAGTTTTCACGAAAATCGATCTCTCGCAAGCGTATCAACAAATTGAATTGGACGAGGAATCGCAGAAACTGGTCACTATCTCTACACACAAGCAGGGCTTATTTAAATACAAACGTTTATGTTTTGGAGTTTCATCCGCTCCAGGTATGTTTCAAAGAGAAATGGAGAAAATTCTTAACGGTTTAGAAGGAGTCGTATGTTTTTTCGACGATATCCTCATTTCGGGTCGATCGCAAATTGAACATACCGAAAGACTGAGAATAGTATTAAATAAACTGAAAAATTGCGGTCTGACAGTAAAAGAAGATAAGTGTGAATGTGGAAAAGACAAAGTACAGTTCCTGGGTTATGTGCTCGATAGCCACGGAACTCATGTATCGCCAGATAAAGTTAAAGCTTTGAGTGACGCGCCTAGACCCAAAAACGTGACTCAATTACGGGCCTTTTTAGGAATGGTTAATTATTACTCCAAATTTATTAAAAATTTCTCGAAAGTTGTCGGCCCTTTGTACACATTGCTCCAGAAAAATGTAGTATGGCAATGGAGTGGTTTATGTGAGCGTGCTTTTCAGGATGTAAAACGCTGTTTGGTCGAATCGGATGTGCTAGTGCACTATAATCCAAAGTTGCCCGTGAAAATGTCGTGTGATGCTTCACCATTCGGTCTCGGAGCAGTTTTGTCTCATGTTTTCTCCGATGGGTCGGAAAGGCCAATAGCTTTTGCATCACGAACGTTAAGTAGCGCGGAAAAGAATTACTCACAATTAGACAAAGAGGCTCTAAGCCTTATTTTCGGAGTCACCAAGTTCCATTAATTTGTTTTTGGTCGACCTTTTATAATAGAAACCGATCATAAACCACTCATTTATATTTTTGGATCAAAGAAAGGATTGCCTCAAATGGCAGCAAATAGAGTACAACGTTGGGCAGTTCTGTTATCCGCTTACGATTTTCAAATAAAATATATTAAAGGTAGTGACAACGTTCGAGCTGATGCGTTATCAAGAGTGCCATTAAACGATAACGAAATTGAGGAAAGAAAAGAAGAATATACTTACCTAAATTTTATTTCCGAACAAATTCCGTCGATGAATGTAGACTATGTTCGTGAATTAACTGAAAAAGACCCAGTATTGAGTCGCGTTAAAAATTATATCGAGACGAGTTGGCCAGAAATAGTTGACGAGAAATACAAAATTTATAAAAATAAAGAACGAGAACTCACAGTGGAACAGGGCTGTGTGTTGTGGGGATATAGAATTGTAATTCCCCAAGAGTTACGTAGCGAAATATTGAGAGAATTGCATAACGTACACGACGGTGTAGTGCGAATGAAAGCGATGGCAAGAGCTCACATTTGGTGGCCTAAATTAGATGAAGATATCGAAGACATTGGGAAAACTTGCGAATTGTGTCTGAAATCAGCGGAAAACCCCCCGAGGGCTAAATTACATTGTTGGAAATGGCCAGATGGCCCAAATCTCCGTTTACATGCGGATTTTCTTGGTCCAGTAGAGGGGAGAATGTTCATGGTAATTATTGATGCCTTCTCGAAATGGATCGACATTAGAGAAATGAGCGATATCACAAGTGAAACAACGATCAAAGTCTTCAAAGAATATTTTGCCACGTGGGGTCTTCCTCTGAAGCTAGTCACGGACAACGGTCCAAGCTCTTGCTCTAAAGAGTTCAGTAGTTTTTTAGGAACTTATGGAGTAACTCACATTCGCACAGCACCATATCACCCTGCGTCAAACGGTGCGGCGGAAAATGTAGTGCGTACTTTTAAAAATAAAGATAAATTATTGATTAAGGCAGGAAATTCAAGACATGACGCACTTAATAAGTTTTTGTTTCATTATCGAGCGACTCCACACTGCAGCACACGCTGTAGTCCTGCGGAATTGCAAATGGGCAGACCGTTCAGAACGAAATTAGATCTGTTAAGACCAATGTTACGCGATAATGTGCAAAAGCAACAAGCGAGTCAACAAAAATATTTTAAAGGCAATCGCCAGGGTGAGTTTCAAGAAAACGAAGTGGTAATGGTCAAAGACTATAGCTCAAATGAGTGGAGAAAGTCACAAATAAAAGATAAAATATCACCTGTAACGTATACCGTTGATACGGATAATAATAAGATGTGGAAACGTCACGTCGACCAAATAAAAAAATGTAATTTAGAAATGAATGAGAATGAATACGAACAAGTTGTAAATAATGCTGAAGTAATTAATACTGAAAAAGGTTTGGAGCAACAAGCTCAGAGCGTAACAGCTGAAAGCGAACAAAAGGCGAAAGTCGTTCCAAACGAAACTACGACATTGCGTCGTTCAACGCGAATAATCAAACCGAGACAGATTCTCGATTTGTAAAAATTTCTGTGATCGATTAAATGTATATTTGTAAACTAAGTCATTGTAAGAACGATTAATCGTGTGAGTGTTAATTGAACTGTAATCGATTGAATGCATTTACATGCAATGAATTAGTAAAGGGGTAATTGTAATGTATTAATCTGTATACCACGGAATCGCTATCAGCGCCATCTTAAATACAACGGGTCGCACGGAGCTTCCGCGGCGACTCTCGCTCCGACCATCGCCTGAACCAGTTCTATCTCTCTCTCTTTCCATTGTCAGATATTACACGATTATAATAAGATATTAAAAGACTAATGTGACATAACCCCGTGTATTTTATTCAACAAAAACACTACATTGAAGACAATAGAGATAATGGCGCGCAGTCTTTTTGTCCGCCTAGAGGAATGGCGGCATCTTTTAGTTGCCGAATCTTCCGAGGCAGCCATTGTAGCGCTGGTTGCCAGGGACGGAGGTGACGAGGGTGCCACAACCACTCCCTCCCCAGTAACTTCAACGCAGTGGAAGGAACGAAACCGTTTTTTTAGTTTTGTTAGCGTATGTACGTAGCGGCTTGTCCATGGCGACCGAGCGATTTTCCTCTGGAACGAGAGGATCGGCCTGACCCGGGACGTCTTCCTTCGCGATGTAGGCAGGTTTCAAGGCATCGACGGATACCGTCTTTTTCTCGCCGCGGACTAGTATGACGAAAACTTTATCGTCAATTCTCTTGACCACTTCATGTGGTCCGGAATAAGGCGGCTCAAGAGGTCGTTTGACAGCGTTGATTCGGCGAAAGACATGAGTGCATGTTTGGAGGTCCTTGAGGATGAAGGGACGAGCTTTGGTGTGATGAGCGGTCGGCGTTGGACGGATGCTCTTGATATGTTCTCGGAATTTTTCCAAGAAGATTTGAGGATTTGCCGGCATGCTTTCCGTGACGAAAAATTCTCCCGGAACTCTCAGTTCCGTTCCATAGAGCATTTCAGCAGGCGAAGCGCGGAGATCTTCTTTGAAGGAGGTGCGAAGCCCGAGGAGCACTGTGGGAAGCAGTTCCGGCCAGGGTGTTTGTGTATTGCACATTAGAGCGGCCTTGAGAGTCCGGTGCCACCTTTCCACTAAACCATTAGATTGCGGATGGTAAGGAGTGGTACGAATTCTCCGAGCACCGACCATGCTGGCTAGAGCCGAGAAAAGAGCGGACTCGAATTGGGAGCCTTGGTCAGTCGTAATGGTTAAAGGTGTTCCGTATTGACAGACCCAGTTTTTGTAAAAAATCGAGGCGACGGTGTCAGCTAGTATGTCCTTCATGGGCACTGCAAGTGGCCATCGAGAAAACCTGTCAATCATTGTTAAACAATACCGCAACTCACCAACTTTAGGCAACTCGATGATGTCGAGGTGAATGTGGTCGAAACGATTGTCCGGAACGTCAATTTTCATTGGCTGCGACCTATTGTGGCGGTGAACTTTGGCTCGTTGGCAAAGAATACATTCCCGAGACCATGAAAGAGCGTCCTTTTTTATTCCAGGCCAAACAAATTTCTCACGCAGTTGACGCGCAGTGACTCGGCCACTCGGATGAGCAAGGCCATGGACGGTGTTGAATGCACGTTGTCGAAGGCTTCGCGGTATGTAGGGTCTGACCCAGCCGGAGGAAATGTCGCAGAAGACGGTGTGACCTTCAATCGAGAGCCGTTGTAGTTTGAGTGAGCTATTTTCTTGCAGGCGTTGTAATTCTTCGTCGTCAGTTTGAGCTGCGCTAATAGTCTCAGGATCCAGGGCGCTCGGCATCGAAATTGCGTTTATCCGCGAGAGAGCATCGGCCACGGCGTTCTCATTGCCGTCGATGTGGACAATCTCCGTCGTGAATTGAGAAATATAGTCTAACTGACGGAGTTGTCTCGGAGAGGCTTTGTCGCATCGTTGAGCGAAGGCATAGACGAGAGGGCGATGGTCAGTCTTGATGACGAAGTGTCGATCCTCTAGAATATGACGAAAAAATTTAATTGCAGCGAAAATACCCAGGAGTTCGCGATCGTAGGTGCTGTAACGCGTTTCCGTAGGCGATAGTTTTCTCGAGAAGAAGCCGATGGGTTTCCAAACGTCGTCTTCAAGTTGTTCGAGAGAGGCACCAATCGCAAAATCGGAAGCGTCTGTCGTAAGAGTCAGTGGAGATGACGATGATAGGAACGATGTTTTTACTACGGCAGCGATGCTGTTTTTGGAGTCTTCGAAGGCTCGTTCGGACGTCTCATTCCACACGATTTTCCGTTTGTCGTTTTGTTTTGAATTTTTAGGTAGTCGTTCAGCGGAGCTTGGAGTTGAGCAGCTTGCGGAATGCATCGGCGATAATAATTAAGCATCCCGAGAAATCGACGAAGATCGCAGATCGTTTCTGGTTTGGGATAATCATGGATAGCTTGGACTCTTTCTGGCGGAGGAGCGTAGCCTTCTTTGTTGACGGTGAATCCAAGATAGACAACCTCTTCTTTGCCGAATTGGCACTTGTTTGGGTTGATGGTGAGACGATGCGTTCGTAAGATTTCGAAAATTGTGTTGAGGTGTTGAAGATGTTCTTCATGGGAGCTTGACATGATTATAAGGTCGTCGATGAAGCATCCGACGAAGTTCAATCCGCGCAAAATGTTGTCCATGTGTCGTTGAAACGTTTGCGTAGCATTCCGAAGTCCTGGCGGCATGCCAAGGAATTCGAAAAGACCAAATGGTGTCGTTACAGCTGTTTTCTCGATGTCCTCAGAAGCAACAGGTATTTGGTGGTAGGCTCGAACAAGATCTATGGTTGAAAAGATGGTTTTTCCATGAAAACGTTGAAAAATGTCCTCGATGTACGGCACCGGATACCGGTCAGGCACCGTTTGTGCGTTAAGTTTTCGGTAGTCGCCGGTCGAACGCCAGCCACCAAGCTTTTTAGGCACCATGTGGAGAGGGCTAGCCCATTGACTGCTCGAAGGACGGATTACGCCGTGATGTAGAAGGAGATCGAAATCGGCTTCAGCGATTTTAAGTTTGTCGCCTGTGAGTCGACGAGGCCGTTCCACGACCGGTGGTCCAGAAGTTACGATGTGATGCGCAACGGGACTGTTGGTGTCGATTCGTGGCGAAGTTTGAGGCCGTGTGATGTCCTCAAATTTATTTAGTAAATTAATGTACTCGTTACCTTGAGGTGTGTCTGGCACGTTGAGATTCTCCACCGTAGAAACACTGTAAACCGTAGCAGCACATACTTTGCCCAAAGCGATGGCAAGAGTTTGCGAGTCAATCAATCGGCGTCCTTTGAGATCGATGATGAGCCCGTGATAGACTAATAGATCAGCCCCAATGATGGCTGTCTTGACGTCAGCGATGATGAAAGCCCATTTGAAGGTGTTTGGTAAACTGAGGTCGACCGATAGGACTCGTTGGCCGTATGTAGTAATCACCGTGTTGTTGGCTGCATAGAGTTTCAGGTCGGCGGGTGTAAGCTTCTGTTTGAAAAAACTTTTGGGCACCAACGAGACGACGGAACCTGAATCGATTAAGAATTTGAGTTGAGAAGAATGATCAAAGATGTGTAGGCGGAGCTCGCTGTTAACCAGCATGACATTATTGTTGCTGTCGTCGACCGCCAATATAGACGGCAGCTCTCTTAGTTTTCCGACTGCGGCATGGGAGCTAGCGGATCCGTCGAGGTGCAAGGCTGAGTGCAGCGGTGAGCTTTCGCACCGTATCTTTGGTGATAGAAACATAATCCGGATCGTGACACGGAACGAGCACGCGTGCGAGATTTAGAGCGAGATCTATCGGGGTCAGGGTCAGCGTTTGATTTTTTTGCGAGGCCCTTGCAAACAGAAAGTAGCTCATTCAAGGACTTTTGGATTGCCACCAACTGGGGCGACTCAGCTACAGTGCTGGATTTGGAATGCACTTCTCGGTTTGATAGCGATGAAAAATTGTGTCTCGAACTGTCTGTTGCCATTATTTACGAGCCGTTGTAATTTTCGAGCACCTCGTCAGCGGCCACAGCGAGCTCGTCGAGAGTCTGGGCTTTGAAAATTTTCAGGAGGCGCTGTGCAAAATCCGGAAGAAGATCCAGCCATTTCACTCGGAGAACGTCCTCAGACGCTTTGTTGCCAGCAAGGTTTCGCATTTGACGTAAGAGTTGCGAAGGCTTTTTGTCGCCAAGCTCAAGCTGCATCAATGCCCTGTGTAATTGTTTGTCAGCAGAGTCTGAGAATCGCTGCATGAGCTTAGCTTTAATGTAAGCATACTTATCTTCGTTGGGTGGATTCCGAAGTATGTCCGCGACTTCGTCGATCGCTGTTGCGTCGAGCTTTCCGATGACGAGATGATATTTGCTGCTGTCAGACGTAATTCTCGAAGTGTGGAAAACTGATTCGATTTGAAGGAACCAGAGATCAGGCGATTGTTTCCAAAAATCCGGCAGCTTGCAATGTTCCATCGCTTCCACGTTAAATTGTGCTGGTGGAATAGTGGAGGGACCAGGTTTCGACTCGTCGGTCGATGGAGGCGTCATTTCGTTTTTTTAGGTTACGAAGCAAGTTTTTCTTCTTTTGTATGTCGAGGGTCACCAATTATGGGGTTTAATGGGTGATAACGACGACCAGGGTCAATAAATCACTCCCCACAATGTTCTATTAAAAGAACTATATATTTAAACAATAAAAATTACATAAATACGAAATAAAAATGATCAATTGTAACGCCACACGTGTGGATGTACTTTTTGTGTTAAAGACAATAGAGATAATGGCGCGCAGTCTTTTTGTCCGCCGAGAGGAATGGCGGCATCTTTTAGTTGCCGAATCAGGGAGACTAGAGACGTAAAGGAGTGGACACAGCGTGCCTTCGAATGTACATGAAATCCCGGCCAGAAACGACGGCGCTGTGATCGCAAAGATCTTACGTATATATAGGTCATACAGCTTGTAGATATATATTTTATGTTTACATTAAAACTTAACCTCAATGTGTCAAAATACGGGCGGCTTTTATATATCCACATGAAAAACTTGTGTTATTTTTTTCGCTTTCCATAAATTCTCACAGTATTTGTAGTACATATTTCATGTGTACTTCCACAAAAGGATCTGAGAATTGAAAAGAACAGCGGGAAACAACATAAAACGTCGAATCGTACGATGACGTATAACCTTAAATGTATCCATAATCTTGGTGCGAGACTTTTTTCCAGGGAGACTAGAGGTAAGGAGGTCGAACGCTTATGGGAGAATCGTCCCAAAAGTGGCCCGAAAAAGCGAGGAAACAAGTTGTCAAATTGAGCCACGGTGAGCGCTCTTGTCGATCTGAGCTAACTGTGAAGTGTGGCGTTGGTGGTGAAATGAAGTGAGCGGGATATGGAGCCGCGAAATTTTAAATTTCAGTAATTTTTAGACTTTGAGGCGATCCATATTGCATATGTTTTATTTTTGTTCGGTGACATGTACGATGAAGCAACCATATAGTGAATATTGCATCATCGATTTTGACGATTTTTTTTTTAAGTCGCTATAAACACAAATAAAATACTGCATAAAATTGACATCAAACCTCAAACCAACCAACAAATCAAGCCGAATCTAAGCCCCATTCGGGGCAACAACTTAAATATGAGAAAAGTACCATTTTATAATATCGGAATCGATAGCTGAATGGTTAGCATGCTGGCGTAGTGTGCAGTAGGGCGGGGGATCGAGACCCCGAGAGGAACATTTTTTTTCGCAATATTACTCATGAATTAATGCCAAAATAGAAAGATCACTTTTTTTACTCCCCAATTTAAGTAATTTTTAAAAAACTGTATTTCGATTATAATAATGCTTTAGAAAAAACTTAACCGAATTGAACTAAGTGAATTAAACGATTTTAATTGTCGTTTTGATTCGATTGAGATCGTTCTTCGTTCAGTTCAATTCGGTTAAGTTTTTTCTAAAGTATTATTATAATCGAAATACAGTTTTTTAAAAATTACTTAAATTGGGGAGCAAAAAAAAGTAATCTTTCTATTTTGGCATTTAATTCATGAGTAATATTGCGAAAAAAAAATATGCCTATCGGGGTCTTGATCCCCTGCCCTACTGCACACTAGTCCAGCATGCTAACCATTCAGCTATTGCTTCTGTTATAATATTATAGTACTTTTCTCATATTTAAGTTGTTGCCCCGAATGGGGCTTTTATTCGGCTTGATTTGTTGGTTTGATTTGCAATATTGATCGCCTCAAAGTCTGAAAATAACTGAAATATTATCATTTCATAATTTGAATGGAAGTATAGCAATATTACTCATTAACATTATAAGCTGCTTTATTCAGATAAAATGTACGACAAATCGTGGATCAACGATTCAAAATCACCGCGCTTTGACGGTTCCCCGCAGGAGTGGCGCCGCCAGGCGATGCAATTATAAGATCGTTCCTCGCGTTTTGCGACCACTTTTCTAACATTCCGTTCGACCTCCTTTCCTCTAGTCTCCCTGCTTTTTTCTCAATTGTAAAAATGTGCGCAAGCGCGAAACTGACTGTATCTCAGATCTTCTCGACCCATGCGATGCTAGTGGCAGAAAACAGAACTATTTCAGGACGGAATTTTGAGTACACCCCCACCACTTATTTTCCTATGCTGTGTCCACTCCTTTTCTCTAGTCTCCCTGTGCCGAATCTCCCGAGGCAGCCATTGCAGCGCTGGTTGCCAGGGACGGAGGTGACGAGGGTGCCACAATTATCGCATCCGATTATTCCCAATAAAATTCTCAATCATCGCGGGAAGGATTTGAAGACCAAAAAGCCAAAATTTTGGCTTACAAGTACCTTTCTCGATCCATGAATCGAGCCAGTGTCTGATTGATAGGTAATCTGCCGTTTCTGATATCATTTGATGAGCTAGGAACGTTTGTTCTTCAAAATTAACAACCATTGACATTAAGAATATATCATTTGATTTGACATTAGGTCCTGAATTAATCTTTCTTACGAAACCTTTTCTCATGTCGATTTTAACAGAACTCCATTCTTGTAAGCAATAGTCATTGAAGGCTTGCATTTGTCGAGACGTGTCATGTAAATGACGTGCTGTGAAGGAAACAATCTAATGCCATCTGCCATTTGCATTAGGCGTTTTATAATCATCATTTCTTCCGATTCGACGTTACCTCGATATATCAGTAGTAGGGAGTACGGTTAAAAGTGCACTTTTAACTACTAGGAGTTAAAAGCGCACTTTTAACTACAGTTGCCGAAAGACCTACTTTTCGTACCGTAGACACGCTCCAAAAACGTGGTTACACCACATATAAGCTGTTTTTTCAAAAAAAAAATGAGATTGAAAATGTAGCTCCCAATCAGTCCACTCAAGTGAATAAATTGAGTCGAGATGGATCAGTGGTGGAGTGTACGGAAAACAACAAATTTTGCAAATATTTTCAAGAGTGTAAAAGATTAAGAAAATTTGGACCAAAACCATTTGTTGTATTTAAATTTGTCGCATAAACCGAATTATTCATTATAATAATATCAATAATCATTCATTTCAACAATATTAATTTATATTCACGTTTCGTACCTAATGATCAAAATAACTTAAAAAACAAAACAAAAATTAATAGACAAATATACCCGGTGGATTGTTTGAACTTGCAGTCATGATTATTGTTTCCTCTATTTTTCATCTTCTGTTCCATCTAAACACAAACCTGAATAACAACGAGAATTCATCAGTTGTTTGCGATTGTAGCAGAATACAGCAGCCGAATCGATTCCATATTCATTTATTCGCTAAAATAGATTTGAACAAAATTGGGAATTACTAATTAATTAAATTGGGAATTAAAATTAATTAAATTGGAAAAAATAATTATTTTCGCGATATTTATTTGAGATAATTGTATGGACGGCAATCATTATGATTCAGAAAATAACTTCCAAATTTTTTTAAACCATTGAAACGCAAAAAAATGTGGGAAACCACTTTAGAGCGGGAAGGAGGGAAAGTTGGTTAAAAAAAAATCGTTGTCGATTCACTTTATTTGTGTTGAGACTTAATTACTTTACCACCAACCGATAAACACACATACGAATTAGCCCTAATCTCACATGGAGGTCAGGCGTGAATGAGCCGCGATTCTTGTACATCTTAGTAGTCGGTGAGCGGTGTCAGTATCGCGAGTCCGTCAGTCAGAACAAGTCAGTCAGCACAAGTCAGTCAGAAGTCTGAGAAAATCTGTCAATATCAGCAGGCTCAAAGATCCATCGATAATTATATTTAAGAAAGAATCAACGAAAATAAAATTACAATAAACGTACGCATAATTTTGAAACTAAGTTTAAGTCTCATAATTGTTAAACATACACACGTGTACGATAGCCATGCAACATAATTCAATCATATTTTGTAAATGTTGCAGGCGCCTTTTTTTGTTATCTTTACATTTAAAATACAATTTAAAATTGTATGAACAATAAACTAAAGTTCATCAGCATAGAAGAGTGTCTCCTTTCTCGTGCTTCCAAAATCGCAACAGGTTATGGGCCCAGACATAACCCTAGCTATACGAGAAATTAACAAAATAAATAAACGAGACAAAATAAAGGTAACATCGAGACATGGATACCGTAAGATCGCAATTGGAAAATCTTGCCGAAGACAATCAAGGCGGAGTAAATTACGAATCATGGAGATTCAAGCTCAACCTGACCTTGAAAACGAAGGAACTATTTCAAGTCGCAACAGGCATTGAAGTTAAACCGGCTGGAGAAGATACGCAAGCAATCGTCAAGGCCTGGCTGAAAAAGGACATCGAAGCACAAACGCTCATAGGACTAAACGTGAGTGGAAATATAGCAAAGAAAATTTGCAATTGTACGACCGCGAACTCAATGCTAGATAAATTAGAAACTTTGTATGGAAAGAAATCAGACATAAGTATCGAAAACTTGCAACGATTGTTTTTTAGTTATAAATACGATGAAAGTAAATCAGTAATTCAAAATTGTATGCAAATCCAACAATATTCCGATAAATTAATTGCTCAAGGAGAAGAAATCAAAGAAAGTTGGGTCATGTCGAGAATTCTAAACATGCTACCGCAAAAACTGTATCATTTTCGAACCTCTTGGGATTGTATGAACAGTATTGACAAGAATCTAAACAAACTCTTCGAGTTTTTGCGTTTGGAAGAAGACAGGTTAAATGAAAACAAAGTTGAAAGTCAAATCAATCGAAATGCTCTAATATCAAAACAAACAGATAGAGACTATAAAGTACAAGGTCAGAAAATAGAATGTCACAAATGCGGAAAAACAGGCCATATGAAGAAAGACTGTAGAGGCAAACCGTGTGCCAAATATTTAGAATACTGTAAGAAAAACTATGGTTGTAATATTTGTAAGAAAAAGGGTCATTTCGCAAAAGACTGTTGGAATAATAGAGAGAAGAATGAAAAGTCTGAGAAAACCGAATCGAAAAATGATAAAAGCGATAGACGAGCATTTATAACGCTCGGATTAACAGCAGCGAACGTAAATTATATAAATTTAAAACAAAATTGTAACGAACTATGGTACCAAGATTGTGCTGCGACACAACATATGACTTCACACGTTGAATGGATGAGTGAATACGTAAAACTCAAAAAGCCCGTAATGGTTGTAATTGGAGATGCAACTAAAATTGAAGGCATTGGTATAGGCAATGTTAAATTAGAAGCGTTCAATGGTAAAGAATGGTGTAAAATTGAATTGAAAAACGTGTTACACACACCAAAGATGCCATTTAATTTATTCTCAGTAACGAAAATATTGGATAAAGGCTATACTCAAACCGCCGATTCCGAAAACTCCGTTTTCATGACCAAAGACGAACGTGAAATAGTAGCTTTAGCAAGTAGAGATGGAAGTTTATTCAAAATGTTGTTTCGCATGGAAAAGTCTGAAAAATTGAAAAATGAATCAACCTCTTTACAAAGTTATCTAGTCAATGTTTCTATCAAACAGTGGCACGAACGCATGGCTCATCAAAACATCAAATACGTCAAAAGAATATTGGATAAGCAAGGAATAAAATATATCGATGATTGGGACGATTACGTTTGTCAGGGATGTGTTTACGGAAAACAGCACAAAGTGTCTCACCCGATAAACACGAAAGTAGCTTCAAGGCCACTAGAGCTCATACATGTAGACTTAGGTGAAATTGACATTAGATCTCTTGGAGGAGCCAAATACTTTCTGTTATTAAAAGATGATTTTACACACTACCGAACCGTGTACTTTCTCAAGAGCAAAGATGAGGCAGCCGCCAAACTAGACACATTCTTAAAACTAGTTGAAAATCAATTTGAAAAAAAGTCAAAAGTTTAAGGTCAGACAACGGCACAGAAATTAAAAATTCAGACACTAAGAAATTACTAGAAAACCTAGGAGTTTTTCACAGTAAATCAAATGCATACACGCCAGAACAAAATGGCAGAATTGAACGGGAAATGCGTACAATCGTCGAGGCAGCTAGAACTGCAATACAAGCGAGGAATTTAAATGAAAACTTATGGGCCGAAGCAATCAATTATGCAGTATTTACGATCAATCAAACAGGCACAAGCTCACAAAAGGGAAAGACACCATCTGAATTATGGTTCGGGCGCACAATCGATGCCAACAAGCTAAAATCATTTGGATGCGAATGTTATACCTTGTTACCGAATCATAAGCGAACAAAATTAGGCAAGAAATCGATAAAAGGGTATTTTGTAGGTTACGACTTAGACTCGCCAAGCTATAGAATTTATCTAGAGGATAAAAACGATGTAATAAGCTCAGGAAATGTAATTTTTGATGAAAAATTTAAGTCGAGCAAAAGTTCTACTGAACTGCAAGTAAATTTAACCGGAAACGAAAACTCTGAAAAAGAACCTTCTGAAAATGAACTCTCTGAAAATGAGCAAATAAATTCAGAATACGAATCACTCGAGTCAGACACCTCGGAAGAAAGCCAAAACTCCGAAATAACAAAAAATTTTGAAATAAAAGATCAGAATGAGGGGATAAAATTGCGAGACCGTCGTGAGCTGAAAAAGCCAAAAAGATTTGGTGACTATGAAACTAATTGGATAACGAAAACAACAAATTTTGCAATGTTAGGTGAAGTAGAAGATATATCCGTGTCTGAGGCTCTAAAGGATAAAAATTGGCACAAAGCGATGTATGATGAATATAAATCTCTAATTGAAATGAAAACATGGAAATTAGTAGACCCGCCAGAAAGTGTAAAGCCGTTATCTTGTCGCTGGGTTTTGCGTCAAAAGTCAGACGGTTCTTTTAAAGCCAGATTAGTAGCGCGAGGTTTTGAACAAGAAAAGGGGATAGATTACTACGAAACCTTTAGTCCCGTAGCTCGACACGCATCTATCCGACTTTTGATGAGCCTTGCCGCGTCAAACAAAATGAAATTAATGACTTTCGATGTGAAAACCGCTTTCCTATACGGGAAATTAGAAGAGAATATATATATGTATCAACCAGAAGGATTCGATGATAAGTCTGGACGCGTTTGCAAATTAATTAAAAGCCTATATGGTCTGAAACAATCTCCTAAAAATTGGAACGAAACAGTATCAGCATATTTAAATAATCTAGGATTCGAAAACACTGACGACGACCCGTGCGTTTATTACAATGAGAATAGAAGTATCATCGTAATTCTATTTGTAGATGACGGTATAGTCGCAGGAATCAGCGAACCAAAAATAATCGAAGTTCTTAGACAAATAAATAAAAGGTTTGCGATAAAGTTCGACCTTGCAACGAGCAATCATTTGTCATATCTAGGCATGAATATTGAAATAAAATCAGACGGCATTTTCATAAATCAATGGCAGTATACTGAAAAGATCTTAAAACGTTTTCAACTCGAAAATTCAAACCCTGTAGCTACTCCGATGGAACGAGGCATGATAACCGATGAGGAAAGACTTGTCAATGACAAACCCTTTGAAAGACTAAATCTTTATCGCGAAGCCATAGGCAGCCTGCTCTATCTAGCTACAATAACCCGTCCAGATATCAGCTTTGCAGTAAACTATCTTAGTCGACAAATGAGCAAACCAATGGTCAGTCATTGGAAAATGATTAAACGCATTCTCCAATATTTGAAAGGCACCGTAAATTTCGGAATAAATTTTAATGGAGACGATACACTCGTAGCTTACACAGACTCCGATTACGGAGGAGATATAGCGACTGGACAGTCAACAAGCGGTGTACTTATTCTACGAGGAGGTCCCATTGTATGGTACACTCAAAAACAACGTCACGTAGCAAACTCCACAGCTGAGGCTGAATATCGCGCAGCAGTTTCTTCTATAGACGAAATATGCTGGATAAGACGAGTAGGAAACGAGCTAGGTATTGTAAACTTAAGTGAACCGACAGTATTATACGTCGACAACAGATCTGCGATCTGTATGTTGCAAAGCACTCACGAAGGAAAAATAACCAAAGGAAAGAAACATATCGATATTCCACGTAAATTCATACAAGAGCACTTAGAAACCACGATCACTCTAAAACATGTTAAAAGCACCGAACAAGTAGCCGATATCTTAACAAAACCATTGTCCGGCGCAACCTTTAAACAGTTGAGAGGCAAAGTAATTAAGGAGGAGTGTTGAGACTTAATTACTTTACCACCAACCGATAAACACACATACGAATTAGCCCTAATCTCACATGGAGGTCAGGCGTGAATGAGCCGCGATTCTTGTACATCTTAGTAGTCGGTGAGCGGTGTCAGTATCGCGAGTCCGTCAGTCAGAACAAGTCAGTCAGCACAAGTCAGTCAGAAGTCTGAGAAAATCTGTCAATATCAGCAGGCTCAAAGATCCATCGATAATTATATTTAAGAAAGAATCAACGAAAATAAAATTACAATAAAGGTACGCATAATTTTGAAACTAAGTTTAAGTCTAATAATTGTTAAACATACACACGTGTACGATAGCCATGCAACATAATTCAATCATATTTTGTAAATGTTGCAGGCGCCTTTTTTTGTTATCTTTACATTTAAAATACAATTTAAAATTGTATGAACAATAAACTAAAGTTCATCAGCATAGAAGAGTGTCTCCTTTCTCGTGCTTCCAAAATCGCAACAATTTGCCACACATATTTTGATTTTTTGGAAAAACCACACCCCAAACCAGAGCAACTGACAAACTCAACCAACAGTACGCACAGACACGTTTGTAAGTGCCGAAATTTTTCATTTTTTTATTCTTGTACAGTCATCTGATTCGAGAACAAAAAGGAACAAAAGTGATTACAAAGCTAAATAAAGTATAAATTGTTGAAATTACATATTAAATTAAGAAATTCGGCGGTAAATGTGTTTTCAGAAATTGGCGCTCGCATTTGGAATAAATATATCGATGTCTGCGCATATTTTCAACTTAAAACGGTAGCAGATTCAACTTTTCACAAATTGTGTATAAAAATTGAAACCAGCAGGAAGTAAAAATAATCCATCGAAGCATCGCTTGTTTTTTCAAGAACTGTTGCACAGTTATCGGTTAACAATATGTCAAAAATAATCTCATAATGAGAAATATTTATTTTTTATATGATAGAATTCTTCGTTGATATGAAATGCAGAATAAATCAATTTGCAGTTTCCACTGATTCTTTTTGAGAATCGTTCAAAAATATTTCTTTTAAGCGCATCAAGTATTCAAAATTTTCGTTTTTTATTTCTCGTATCCATGGAATGACGTTGTTTTAAAGAATTACATGCGCTTTTTCTTTTAATTTCATGCGGCTAAATTTATCCGCTAGGAAAAAGTACTCTACAACATTTTCGTCATGAAGATTTTCCAACATGTAATCTTCGCACAATTCTTTGAGATCAGAAACCTGATACTTGTCTGCCACTGAATACATTTTGCCAGCCATGTTTTTTAAATCTTCCATTTCTCCAATATACAAATACTTGATAAATTCTTCGAACACCTCTTCCTCTACGTCATCAATTTCTACTCTGTTGGTTTCTATTTCTTTCATCGCACTTTCAAACATTGTTCGAAAAACTTCGCTCTTTACTGCGAGGACAGCTTTATGGGCAGTTAACTCTTTTTTGCCAACCACAAAAATAACATCACTGAATGGTTTATCCTCGAGCATAGCTTTCATGCTTGCTACAACATTTGGTGCTGAATTTTGACAGGAGTTATTATATTCGGGAAATTTTGTAATTGTAAATTTTACAACAATGATTAGTGATAACGAGCCACTCTCATAATTCTCCTGCAGACGTTGATACAAGTATGACTTGTAGAAGTGGTCTGAAAATTTTATACATTTCGGAATGGGATACGATCCGAAATAACTGACTTTTCTTCCATTTAGATGCATTACCACAACCATTGCTAGATTATTTTCAGAATTTAACAATTCAATATCCAAAAAGAAGGATTTTGAATTAAATCTGTTTCCAATGGTCATTCGACAGGTACAGCCATCTATACCATGAAGTTGAAAAGCGTCGGACATCATTGGGTCGGGATATTTTCGAGTACCATTGACGTACCAATGGGATAATGTTCATGTAAATTCAGTAATGTATTTTTTGCGGGGCTGTATAGTCAATGAGCACTCTTCGTCAGGAACTTCAGCGAATTTCACCGTTTGTGACTGCGCCATATCTACAAATGAAATAAAAACCAAACCATGTAAGTCAATTATGTAGCACGAGTAATGAATATTGTCTAATTATTCATTTTCACAACAACAATTAAGAATTTGGAAACGATATTATTGTTCTTGCAAGGTAAGAGGCGAGGGAGAGGTGACTTAAGATTTGCAAACAAAAACGAAAAAAAAGTGGGACGAACAAGGTCGTTTGTGCAAATGATGCTCGTGTTTACAAATAAAATATTAGTTCACACATTTAACTTAAAATCGAAAATGAAAAATCACTTTTTTAAATTGTTACTTTTGGAAGTGATTCTCTCATTTATGGCTGCTGTTACTTATAATGCAAAAATTTTGAATCACATAATAAAAAAATTGTTCCGATGTTAACGAGAACACAATTCACTCCCCTTTTTTGGAATATTTAATAAAAATCTTCTTCAAGCGTTTTAATGTTCCTGGATTTTCGTTTGTCATGATCCGTATGCATGCTTTGGCATCATTTTGCAATATGTTTAAAGCTTGTTTTTTTAATTGTTTGCAGTAAAGCTTATCCGCTATCAATAAATACTTTGTAACGTTTTCTCCATCAAGATTTTTCAACATGTAATTTGCACACAATTCTTTAAGGTCAAAAACCTGATACTCGTCCGCTACCACCAACAACTCTTCAGCCATGGATGCCAAATCATTTATTTCTCCAACATACATGTACTTGAGAAATACTTGAAAGACTTCTTTCCTTGTGTCAACTATTTCAACTCGGCTCAATTTTTTTTCTTTCATGGGATTAAGAAACATTGCTTGAAAAACTTCACTTCGTACCGCTAGGATATTTTTATGGGCAGTTAATTCTTCATCGTCAAAGACAAAAGTGAAGTGCACAGTGTCTTATTGTCGAGCAAGGTTTTCATGAGCCCTGGCACATTTATCTGAGTGACGGCAGGGAGTTGACAGGGAGGTGTTGAAAAATTCGGGAATTTCGTAATTGAAAAGTACATTTCAATGCGAAGTACCGTATCTGATCGCTGACTCAAATCGTCTTTCAAAATTTCATTCAGTCCAACTTTTTCAAGCGAAATGTGAATTCCGTCGGGATTAATAACTCTTGGAACTGGGTGTGAATAGCAACTTTCAAATTGTTTCTCATATACTGTATTAAAATAGTCATTTTCATTGCTAGAATATTTGCAGTATCTGTAAGTTTAACAGTAAGACAATTCTTTGGAGCGTTTGGCTTTAGCAATAATTGGCCGGTGCAGCCATTTGTACCATCAATATCAAAACATTCAGAAATCACTCCTTTTGAATATATTATATCATACAGTAAGCACCAATCTTTCGATATCCATGCCATTACAGTGAAACGTTGTTCGTCAGCCTTTATTTCAGCAAAAAACTGCTTTGTCATAATTGAATTGTCCTCGATCTTCTGTAAAGTTCTGGAAATATCCACCGGATCTACAAAAGTACTTTAAACAAGAAACGACATATATGAACATAAAATTCTGATTTTCTTATGTGAATATTAAGTCTGTCTGTTTTCAGGGTGTATAACAATTCACAGATTTTTTAACTATACTAACTAATGACACTTTTCCCAGTTCCCATCAAGTAGTGCGCCTTTGAACGAATGATATTTGCTTCCCCGTCTCTTATTTTTCCCGTTTTCTATCAGTTTTTTTTTAGTGATGAGAAGGAATTCCCATAAAAAATAATTTCCCCTTGATACTCGCGCATATAAATTTGCAAAAGATTGTCTACTGGTTGCATCGGCTCGCAATTGAGTGATTTTTATCCCTGTGTAAAAAATATTTTGGAAATATTCTTATGTTGCTGTCTAAGAAGTAAAGAAATCGGACATGCGGTTTGACGTTAATTTTTACAGGCCAATCATCCGCGTAGTTTTATGTGAACTTACATATAAAATTGTGCCAGTGAACAATATTTAGCGATTCTATCCGACAAAATTAATATATTCGCGAAGATGTAATGAATTGAAAAACTCTCAAGAGAATCGGTCTTTATTTAATTTAGATACATCGCGATAGTATGCTGGCTAATGATGAAAATAACGAAATTTTTTTTACGTATTTGATTGGCAATCTTACCTGCTAAGATGTGGTGATTGTTGATCTTTTTTGTTTCTCTTCTTTAATTCTCTTGTCTTTTTGGTCTTTCTCGTTGTCCGCTGTTGCCTCAAACGATACGCCTCGACAGTGAGAATTCGATTGGTTTTTTCAAATTGAATCACTATTGTAGGAATAATTTGAACATAAATAACTCTTTTACTGAGAATAATTAATGATCTGAACAATTGGTGTCATACTCTTCATGATTTTCATGATTTTCTGTTTGGGTTTATATGCAAGCCTTACCTTTGAACAGCAACCAGCAATAGCAGCATTCGCTTCGTGCGACGTTGAGATAACGATGAGGAGAGGAGGACGGTTATCGAATAAATGGCGGCAGAATTTCTGAGAATTCGTTGCAAATAAAGCCAGTGATGGCGGGAATCCCGAGACTCCTAAAACTGTAAACTAAATCGAATGAAAGCTTTCTGACGAACTCATATGGTAAAGAAAGTACAGTTCGCGTTATGGTGGATTGTTACCATTATTGTTACATCCTTGAAGCTAGGTCCATACCGACGATACCGACTGAGCTATCATGAGAGCCAAACACGAGACTGCAACTTTTTTTATTGAATTTTTTTCACTCCATTCGACCGATACATTTTTTTATAAAAGTTTTTGAGAATACAATGAAAAAAATTATGCTGACCTTTTCGCGAACAAATTCCCGAGCATAATTCACTCCCCTTTTGAGGAATTGTTGAAAAAAATATCCTTCAAGCATATCAATGTCTCCAGATTTTCTTTTGTCATAGCTCGTAACCACACTTTGCCATTGTGTTGCAAAATATTGTAAACTTTTTCTTTAAATGTTCTGTAGCATTGCTTATCCGCCATCAGTCGTTCATTTCTCGAGGTATTTCAAACTCCCCTGAGCATTAATGTTAAAAAATTCCAACTCATCGTTTTTTTTCACAATTAAATTTCCAATTGTGGATACCTATAGTTTTGGAAAATCAATCATGCACATTTTTTCCCATTTTTTAATGATGCGAATTTCAAACATACAGAATTCGGAGACTGTTTTCAAAATCATCAGAACGGATCGTTGAAATGATTCGTTTTTCATTACAGTTACAATATTTTCATTCATTACTTGGGACATGTAAATAGGTGTGAGAAAATAAGATAAATGATGTCAATTTTTCACTGAGAGCTTTATTCACCACTCGACATACAAAATGTTTCTTATTATTAATTATCTTTATCACTTACGAAACTTATTACATAAAATAGGGTTCTGCATTTAAAAAAAATATAGAGCAGAACTAACATCGCAAACTTATACGAAAATAAAAAGATTCCCATGCCTGGATAAAATTAAAACAAATAATGAATTTCAGTACATTCATCAGATCCACAGGCAAAAAACAAAACTATTAATTGTAAAACCAAAATTTGTTTGAGCTTAATAATGTACCAAATCGATAAATTAAAAAATTAAAAAACAAGTAGTTGATGCTTATGTTTGGAAACAAATGGCAGTCCGTACATCTAATTTCAAACAATAAAGACACGGGGGATTGAAGAAATAATGCATTGTTTATCGATTCAAACGAAGAGAAATTAAAAATAATGCGTTGATGCACCGCTTATTTTAGCAATAAAAATATAGCATATTGCCAGTCTCGGCCGATACAATTGCCATGACATTAATTTCCATAAAAATTTTAAATAATATAATACGAAGAAAAAAATCATTGTTATCTTCAAAATCAAGTAGAATTTATTTATTTACGGAATACTCAACCAAAACCTGTTTCAAGCGTTTCAGCGTCTCGAAACTTTTTTCTGTAAATACTTGTAGTAGTGATTCAGCACTAATTCGAAGAACTTTATAAGCTTTTTTTTTAAATCGAGTGCAAGATAGTTGATCGGCAGTAAGGAAATATTCTACAGCGTTTTCGGTATGAAGATTACTCAACATGAAAGTTTCGCACAATTCTTTCAGATTGTGAACTTGATACTTGTCCGCCACTACCAACATCTGGTGAGCGATATTTTTCAAATCATTTAATTCTCCTATATATAAGAACTTGAGAAATACTTCAAAGATATCTGCTCCAATGTCAGTAATCTTAACTTTATTTGTTTCTCTTTCATTCATTGCAGTTTGAAACATTCGTTCAAACACTTCGCTCTGTACTGCCAAGATTGCTTTATGGGCGGTTAATTCTTTTCCGTCGCAAACAAAAGTGACATCGCAGAGTGTTTTATTCTTAAACATCGTTTGCACATGTTTTGGAATGTTCTTTACAGATTTTTCGTGAGGGAGTCCTTCAGATTCTGGACATTTTACAATTGAGAAAAATATATTAATAGATAAGGATGTATCACCGTATATATTGTTTTTCTTAAATGCGTCACTCAGTGTAACTCGGCTCTTTGACATAAGAGAATTCCGGAACGAAATAATTCTTGGAATGTGGTGTTTCCAGGAATATTCATATTCATTATTATGATTTATTTTCATAATAATATCCATCTTTTTAATGTACAGAAAATCTGAAAATTCCATCATCAAACAATTGTTCGGATCTCTCTTTTGAATAGACAATCGACAGGTACGATCATTGATCCCGTGAAGCTGGAAAGAGTCTGACTGCACTGCTTCTAAATATGTGGGATCATCAAGCAATTTCCAGTTACGTAGATTCCATGAAAAATCAGTTCGATAACATTCATCAATCTTTTTGTGGTCTCCCATCCTGAGTTACGTTGTTGTGATAGGTGCTTCACACTCACGTTACATTCCATCATATCTACAACGATGCAATATTAAAAGCTGTGCACATTATTTTCGAATGTGGTCTCAGCCTGCGACAGGGGCAAGGACACATAATTTAGACACTTCCGAGGTATACTATTAAAGCCATTAACACAAGGTATTATCTTCAGCTATCTTTGAAGTGTAAAATGTTTTTCTTTTTGCCAAAATGAATAGAGTTTCACAATTCTATAGTTCGAGAGTAAATGCAAAAAAAGTATAATTGTTTTCATTTTTTCCCTTAACTCTTATAGAAAAGATCTTTTTAAAAGTTTTAGGGTCTTTTGTCATATATTTTGACGATATGGAATATTTTTTATGGTACAAAAATATTTATTTTTTATACAAAATATCTTAACGTCTTTGAAATTTTTCAATACATTGGTACGCATTATATCATCTGTTATTTATATATGAAAAAAACAATAAAAATCAGCGGATTCCTCAACTCTTACATAATTATTTTTGTAACGTTATTCTTCATTTTTTCAAAAAACAGTAGAAAATGATGGATAAAAAAAAGGAACAATTCAATATTTTTGTTGCTATACGGAAGTGATTAAGGTTAAAAAAAAAAGTATTGCCAATTGCACCTGCAAGAATTTGTTGTTTCTAAGTTCGTTCACTCGTTGCGAGTTGCTGGATGAGACCACGTGCTTCAGCAACAAAATTTTCGACCTGCCTTGTATTGTCGCAAAGTACAGCACTCTATTGAACAATTGAAGAAAAATTGAATCGCTTAGAGAAGATAACTACAAAATTCCGATTATTAATTCGTGTCGTTCTCAATAACGCAAAATATTTTCCTCGAATTGCAAAGATGGCCGATAAGAAAATCTTATTTCTAATTAATCGCAATTGAATATTTTTCGAAATAAACAATAAATTATATTAAACTTACATGGAGAAACTTGCACGCAATTCTATCCAAATATTCGAGCCTGATTCGGATATTTTTAAAATATTTCGAACAGTAAGTAAGTGCACTGCGCAATGATGGGAAGGTAATTTTTCTTTGTTTTTTTCTTCCGCGATTGTTTGGCTAGTGGGGAGCCTGTGTTTTGGATGTTCGAGGTGAGACACGACGACTCTGGCCCTGAGTGTTTATATACCGACCAATGGGGGATGGGAAGATAATGACCGTTGTCGCAAAAACACGCGGGAAGCCGCCAAGAGTTCTTTCTGGTAATTTCGAGTTAGAACCAGTCACGTCGGCTACTAATGACATCTCACGGTAAAAAAAGCAAATTATATTGTTTTCTCGTACGACAACAGATGCTGGTATCCACGTCAGGACAGCGTCATACCAACCAAGTAAGAAAATGTACAATCGTGTACTAGTCCCTATGGTATATTGGCATGGGCAAAATACGGGCTGCGCCGATTGTACCGATTGTACTATTGGTTTCACTGACTAGAGATGGGCGATAATAATCGATTTTCATATAATCGATTGTTTTTATAGTAAAAATCGATTATTTTTAGCGATTGTTGGTTTCCCGATTAATCGATTTTTCGATATATTTTCGCCACGATATCGATTATGGCCGCCATGGCCGCCATTGGATATCGGAACTGATCGGAGAGAACATATTCCAGGTTTGAGATTGCGATTATGCTTGTTGGTGCCGGTTAGTGAAATTCATATATTCAAAAAGAACAAAAGAAAAAAACAAAGAAAGAACATAACCTCAGTGAAAGTGAGAAGTCTCAACGAACTTTACTCTCAGTGGCTATTTGTTTCCTACTAGAGACGATGGAGAAAAGTAAGATATTTTTATTTGGTATGTACTCAAATATGCAAGAATAAATAATAAATAAATAAATAGCTAAAGTTTCAGGAGCATCGGTGGATTCGGATTCGGAATATTCGGACCTCACGTTTAACATCTTTTTCCAATTCAACAATCAAAGACCCTTTAGGATTCGGAAAATAGATCGATCCACTTATGCGAAGCTAAGTCTGTTATCCAGAGTCGCGGTACCGACTCGTTGTTGAGAAAGGAAAATAAAAAGTGAATGCATGTGTGTAATTATTGTACCTTTTTTCTTATTCTGTCATACTTTTTAATTAATAAAATCCTCTGGTAATATGCTGTGCTTATAAATTAATTATTTTTTTGTGTCACTGCATCATTAAAACTAAACAAAAAAATAACGTTCAAATTTATATTGCAGATAACGATTCATAACTTCTGGTGCCCTGCTGGATGAGCAACTGGTTTTTTTCCAAATTTTTCAGGAACTTTGTTAATTATTGAAAAATCGATGAAATATATCAATTTTGGGTTAAAAAATATATCTTGCGGCGTTTTTTTTAACTGTAGGAGAAGAAGTTGTGGACCAAATTGAAATTTTTTTTATAATCAAGCCTATTAGAAAAAATCGATTAATCGATTATTTTCCGATTTTTTTCTTGAAAAATCGATTTTCAGTTATCGATTGTTGGTATAATCGATTATTTGAAAATCGATTTTTTTTTAAATATCGCCCATCTCTATCACTGACCTAACAAATGAACGTTAAGGCGGATTACAAATGACGAAACAGCGTGTTATCCGGGGCTTTTTATATAGTTCTCTTAATCGCCACTAAGTGGCGTTTCGCAATTATCTATTCGAAGGGTTGAACTTTGGATTTTTTCGCTGATGTTTTTTCAATTATTCAAGATCAAAAAAATCAATAATACTGATAATAATATTTATTGACACTGATTATTATCTTACTTTTAGTTTTTTCCAATTTTTATCTTGACAAGATTGGTGATGAACTTTCAAATATTTTACACGAATGAATGTCCAATTTAGATGGCTTTCTATGACGCACTGGGGACATTCCCCGCCAATTTTGCCGACATTATTAATTTAAGAAGGTTGAGTATATTGAGGTAAGAGGCATAAATATTACCCGGTTATTAACATTGTAGCGAACAATGTCACTTGTATCCATCGCTACAGGACCAAAGAAAGCGGTTCTTCAGCCTGCCATGTATTTTTTACTTTGTTTTCTATTCGGTTTCTGTGTGAAACAGTACAATGAACCGAAGGGTCCTAATCTTAGATGTATATAAGTATTTGCGTCTTGACAAAAGTTAAAGCTCGAAAGTATTGGAGAAAAACCTACTCTCGAGCATAGAAATGTGGTAAGAATGTCAACATTTCACTGCTTGGTATTAACGCTCTACCGCTTTTGTATAAATGATACAGCATATTGGAATCAGAAGCATAATCACCCACTTCCGGAATCACTACAATGAACCTGATCTCTGCTTGGTCATATATGGACTATCAAGAAATTAGTCCATTTTAAACATACTAATTTGATGAGACCGGATGTGTACTTGATGACCTGTGCGTGATAAAAAATAATTTACGCTTAATTGTTTCTACAGGCCATCATTCGATAAGGTTTGACACTGCGTTTGATAATCTGTGGTTACCCCGACTTACAGTGATTTGTTACCAACCACTCAATCGAATTAAGACTTATTTTGATGTTTAAAGTTCTAGCACATGGAACATCAGCAAGACGCGGGTAAACGCGGTAACGCTGTAGTGAATGCTTGCTATGCATTCTATGCTACAATCCATCGCATAGTCTGATGTATGCGGTGCGTAGTGACTTCACATACGTGGTTCGAAGCCGATAGAAATATGTTTGTCAAAGTCGCTCTTAGCGTTGCGCACGGGCTGGGCATTCCATTTCGGTTACCATAGGACATGAAGGATGCAAACGAACGTTGTGTTTAGCGGTTTGATCGGTCACATGGTACAAACAACCATGGTATGAACATACATTCATACACACCTGGTGTGCATATGGTACAAATGTTTCTCACTTAGTAAGTACTGTTAGCTTGATAGTCTGCCACGCGATGCAGCGGAGGTGAAGAAGTCGTAACAGGAGATCTCATAGAATGTTTAGATGATCGATCATTATCCCATACTTCGATATGTGATGAAAGAACATATGTGCAGGGTTTGGCGGGAGCGATAATCTTGATACAGTGTACTATCGCCCGTGGAGCATCCTTCTGAGAATCTGAGAAGTCTTATTTTGTATAATCCTCTACACTAATTTCCCCATACTCCCGATATTTATCCTGCACTCTTTCTATTATTCAATTGTTATCGGGTTATGGGATTAAATGAAACTCAAAACATACTTGATACATCATGTTATTAATTGCATGATATCAGCAAGTGACATAGGTTAGATTGTTTCTATGTTCAAACTATGGCCGGTGCGCTTCCAGCCCGCTGTTATTCGGTTCTCTCTCGAAAGTTAATTGTTCCGCCCAGGAACCTCAAGTAACCTTTGGTGGTTTCCTCGTCGAAGAACTCATTCCATCGATACGGCATAAGTGAATTATATAAAAAATTATTCAACCAATGATTAACGTGTTGCCAGCAAAAATGGTGAAAATGTTCATGTTTGCACGGATCCACAGAAGGCTTCCTAAACGTTCCAGCACTGTGGGTGCCATCGTTCTTCAAGTGACACGAGCAGGAGGCATGCAGATAGTTTGAACACTTGTTTAAATGTATGTGCTTCCTGACAAAATTTTGTAGCATCCCCACGCTTGTGAACTTGTCCATGTCTGGAGGGATGACAGTTTTGCCGAATACAGGTAACAAGAAGTCTATATTAACGAGAAGCTGATCTTCTTTTCTTCTCGAAGCATCAAAGTTGTACTCAATCTCTAAACTTTTGCCGTTAATGAATGTAATAGTGATTCTGTGAGTGGACAGTTTCCACAATTTTCTTCGAACTATGTCGCTTTCATCGTTGTTGGGCCAAAGTGCTTTTATAAAACTGCGATACTCTTCAAAACACAGAAAGTTGGCCATATAAAGAATTACATCTTCCGGTAGAACAACTTCTTTTGATGTTAAGACCGGTGATGATGATGACACTTCCGATATTTTTCGCTTCCGTGAATTCATCGTGATTGCAAGAAAGCTCGCACGTTATAAGCGTCGAACGGCACAAAGTTGACTCCGTGACAGAGGCTATTGGCTTTTCATTTTATTCGCTAATTGTAACGTCCGCATATCTACATAATTATTATCAGTGCAGCTCGCTCCGAAATGATTAAATCGGCCAATTGTTTCCAACCTTGGATGTAAATTAATATTCACGTGATAGACGCAGTTCTGAAGTAGAAAAATGCCCCAAGGCACCCAGTTGACCAAAGGGCATACCGTACTAGTAAAATCAGAGCACATCGTATTTTTCCTGTGCTGATAGCATAGGAAGTAGTACACAATCGTACGGTGTGTTTACTGGGCAAGACATTCAACTTTTAACTTTATTGTTTAACATCTATCGTCAGAACTGCCGTAGAACTGCTACTAAATAATATGGTTTAGTAATACAGCGCAATATTTCCCACTTTGAGAATCTTTGGAATAAGCTTAGCGGATAACAGAGTTTTCAATGTGTGTGTGCATACTGATAACATCGAAGGAAGCATTTATTTTCGGAATAGTTATTTGATACGGCCAACTTATTCCGTTATCGTTCACTATACAAAAACAAAGATGACGCTTGCAAGGCCATGTGTTTCAGTCGCTGTGGCCGTAATTTCGGTTTTCCAGTTGAACGACACGGTGTCACACGGTGCCGCACCATACGAGCCCGCGATTGAGTGCTTGTTGAAACGCAAATAGGCACATAGTATCACTGGTGGCGGTAAATGCTTGGACACAACAATTTGCTGTGTCCAAATCAAACATCCCACTGCAGCATAATGCAACGTAGCAGAATCGGCATAGGAGAACAACTGATGAAGCAGTGTAGCTAGCTAGTTTAAATTAATCAGCATGTCGAAAGGCCCTTCGTTAGGCAGCATGAACAAAGAGTTATTTGTATTTAGAGTTTGACTTTTCCTCATGATTTTCCTCACGCAATAAAATTTGCAGGCCAGCTATTAATAAAGCTTGTTGCCTCTCTGGAAAAAAAAAACCCAGATATAAACGAACTCCACATTTTATAGCATGACGCAGGAATTATATGGGCGAGTAGATTATATTTTTGTTTATCAATACGCCTGGCCGACACATTGGAATTCCCAGCTCATCCACTTCAACTCCCGTTTTTTTGCACGTGATTACTGGATGGTTGGACGTTCCATTTGACGTCAGCAGCTGTGTATATAAGTGTTCATTTTCCTGTAGTTATTTCAGAAACTTTGTTGGTGCAGGGACGTGAACGTCGGACGACTTTTTCAACGTAAGAACTGCATCTAGAACTTATCTTCAGACTGATTCTCGTACGTAATAGTTCGAGAAGCGAAGGAGCTGATTTATAATTAAACCTCTTTCTTTTCACAGAGACGACACATATCATTGCATTGCTGGGATCATGGAGATAGTATGGTTTTTACTCAGTGCAGCAGTGATCGTGCAGGCGAGGCCGGATTGGAAAGACAACATAAAAGAGTTGAAAGACAAGGAGTCAGATAAGATATCCACGTATGAATTCAAACGCCCAATCCACATATCCACGCCCAATTCAAATTTCGCGATGGAAGACCGCCCGATAGTCACCGGATTCGCTGAAGCATCGGAAATTGTGAAGGAAGACGAAGCAAACAGTGAGCCAACCCAGGAGACCAATAGGTGGATACAATCAGAGGAGATAAAGCCCGCCGATTCAGAAAACCGTGTAGAAGTCGCGTCAACAATGAGTCAAGGGGCCACATCAAGTATCATCAATATCGATACCACCAAGCCAATAACCGGCGAGTTGTCGATTAGCTTCCATCCAGTGCGTGATGCCGTCCCTAAAGCCGAGCCCACCTGCATCGATAACTGGGGCTATGTAAGTACATTATTGCTATCACTTGTCCGCTAAGTGTTGTTCCGAGAGCCTCTGTGATGTCGTACCTCACGCTAAACCCCTCTCCTCCATTATTTGTTTCATCCTTGTATTTCTTATAATTCAATATATCATAATCATCTTCGATAAATCGTAAATTATTGATAATAAATCGAATAATCGAGTATACGCTATTACAATAATATGTATTCTGTAATAAAATACATAGTGGAGGACGATAACGTCACCTTGAGCAGAAACAGATCTTTTCATATACTCTTTTCCTACACTGCATTTGTAGGCAGTAATTAACGGTTCTTTTCCAGTTCAATAAATGGTTACATATCGAAATTGTCATAGTAAATTTTGTTACATACGAGAAACGCAACTTTTCAGTATTGTCTACCACAGTAAAAATCTAATTCCCTCATTAAATGCTGCATACTGGTCTGTTTTATGAACGTCAACAAAATTAATGTTATATTGTGTATTTTCAGTGCCGGTTTTCCACCTTGCCTTGCTGCGGACAGCAAGAAATAGAAGATGGTACGCTTGGGCCTAAGTATTTCACTTGTTTTGAATTCGGCAAGCCGGAGGTCTGTAGACCACTCCATCATATTGATAATTTAGATTTATATGCTAAGTTGATCAGCCAATTAAACAGCACCAATTACCAGGAACTGCATGACAAATATTGGCAGTCTGTTCCGTATACCAAGGAAATATCTAGTTAGTAACTCGAGAAGGATACGCATGGATATATATACAATATGATTTGTGTGTTAAGCTTCAATTCAATTTTCACCGCAACTTAAGAAAAAATTATAAAGCTTCTAATGTTGATGTTTTACTAAACGAACACATTGAGGATTACACTTTCTTTTTGAGTTGCTAGAAAAATAGAATTGATGCTCCTACAGCTGGTACCATCAATAAGCATAAAAATATTTTGTATTCTTTTATTAATTAATATTTTATAAGTGAGTGATAGACAGTTTTGCTGAGTTTCTAATGGCGCTAATCAACTGAAACTCAGTAAAAATGCAGCCGTTTGTATTGGCCAGGTTTTTCACAGTTTCCCTATAAGCACATAAGTACAAATACGATTCAATATTGTGTTAGGAAAGAGTGGCTGTGGGCAACACTCTTAAGAATACCAACAGTCATGGTATGGACTCTTAAAATTCTGTAAGAGTAAACGCAGGAATGTTATAACAGTCAGTATATAAGTATAAGTTTAGTCAATACGCTTTTAAATTGTCAAACATAGACAAAGTAATGCTTAATTATTGTGTTATCTGAATTAATAATAAATGATGATATGATTTCTTTCGTTCTTTGTTATAAAACCCCTGACACTTTGACACTCGACATTCAACTGGGGACTTGCCAGCTGCATGCTGTAAATAACTCTACCACTTGGGTGACTGTATTGAGATCATCGTACCATAAAATTGCCACTGGTGCGATTAATTGACGCTGCAATAACCAGCTCGTCTCGCACAATGAAACAAGGCCTAGCGAGAGTGCTGTTAATGAAGAACAGACATATTATATTATATTATATTTATTTAACGACTGTGTCCGTCTTGTGAAAAAAAATCTCTAATTATATTGGTCTTACAGATGAGCTTTCATTGCACTTCGACGCTCTACGTAGCACAGTTTTTCATGAGCAGAGCAGAGTTGGTAACCAGCGATTCGTGCGTCTCTTTTAACCGACGTCATAAAAGATTGACACCCCTATTGTGGTTAAATGATATGCCAACTAAATACCGCGTGCACGGTGTTGAAGCGTTCCACATGTTATTGATATAGCCCAGGATGTTCAGAAGATTTACAGCTCTATATGGCTTTGAAACTTAGAAGTCCTATCGTGCAAAACACACTGAAGCATGCACACATGACCCCGTTGCTTGGGATGTGAGAGCATGCTAGGGGAATCTTAGTTCGAACTTGGTTCAAAGTTGGGAAAGATTGCCCTATAAACATTACCTAGCCCGCTTCTTATCATTCTTCAGCAATAAGGTTACAGGTCAAAATAAACTTACACGAATTGTATACATAAATTTATTACAAAGTACCAGATGAGGGAGGGCGGTTGGTCTAGTGGATAAGGACTCAGGCTCGCACACCGTGGGCCCGGGTTCGGATTCCGACTAAAACACTAATGCACTTCTTTTACCGTGGTTAACCAACTCCTTAACCATTCCTTATTAAAAAGCGAAATCGACTCCTACAGCAATTTAAAGAGCAGTGGCCCCTGCCATCGCATTTCTACCCCTCGCACATAAACATTGTGATCTAGCGAAAGCAAAGAACTTTCGACGAATTCCTCACTCATAAACTCTCCCAGTTGATGGCGCTGGATTGTTGTATTCTTGAAAACGTTCAACCAGCTTATGACGTGATACGAGCAATAGTGCTGGAAGTGCTCATATTCACACGTGTCTTCTGCAGGCTTCACGAAACGTACCCAACCCTGACCTTCTTTGTTTATCAGATGACATGCGCAGAAGGCATTTCTATATTCCGAGCACTTGTTCATACTAACTTGCGTTCTGACAAAGTTCCTTAGTTTCGATACGCTTGTGAATTTATCGTCTAATGCCGGAGGGTAGACCCCATTGAATATGGGTAGCAAAGAGTCGACATTTATGAGAACGCGATCTTCTTGGGTCCTTGAGTCGTCGAAGTTGTACTCAATCTTCAAGCGTTTGCCGTTAATAAATGTAGTGCTGATTGTGTAAGTGGACAGTTTCCACAATTTTGTTTGAATACTGTTACTTTGCTCGTTGTTGGGCCAAAGTGCTTTTATGAAACTGCGATATTCTTTAAAACACAGAAAGTTGGCCATATAAAGAATTACATCTTCCGGTAGAACAAATTCTTTTGATGTTAAGACCGGTGGTGATGGTGACACCTCCGATATTTTGCGCTTCCGTGAATTCATAGTGATCGCACGGTAGCCTGATGTTTATTACAGTTATCTCTTCAAGTTTTTTGGAACAGCGTAAAGGATTGGATGCGTTCTACACGTTACATTGAATCTCACAGAGTCAATCATATAGGGTATGAGTTTGTCGTTTTATACACAAATTCTAGAGTCACTTATCTAGAAATGTTATTAGCTCTCAGTTTTTGCAAATAAGTCATTGGTTCTCAAACTCGAATGTTTCGTAAACTTCCTTATCAACGGGTTAACTAAGAAGATAAGAGAATAAACCCAGTCCCGAGCACAAATACGTGATTAGTCTTAGCCTTTGAAATTTAGCTTTTATTTATAATGCTAGTCGTAGCACATTCCATATAGAGCTTATGGTTGCTGCTTACTTTGGACATCACTCGTACTAACTTTACGGCTTCTTTCACGTGGAGATCTCTGCGATAAACGTACGGCGTCTTATGTTATGGATACTTTATTTGCGATCCGGTCGGGTTAACAAAATCTCATTTAACAGAATCATGGTGATCGTTGACTTCCTTGTTTTCATTTTTATATTTGGTGTCGATTAAGCTGTGTCTCCAAATAATATAATGACTGCGCCGGCGTGCTACATCAGAACGTTGAGAATCATTACAAAAACATTCACTATTTGCTTCACCATTTATCACTGTCTGATTATACTGTTCATATTAAATTACGTGATGCGCACGGTAAGGCCATGAAAAATGCATAATGCTTCATGGAACTTGAAAATCTTTCAGCGAAGTTGCGTTGTTCTCATTACATGGTCGATTGAATATACCCAGCTTACAAACTCAACTTTCTATTTTGCCTTACAGTTGTGTCAATGTGATGTGATGTGACTATAAAGCTAAGCAGAGATATAATCCTTGTGATAAAATTTCGAGCTCCTGTTCTTGGTGGTTAACAGCAGTCATACGTATAGTGACATGGTCGTTTTCGCTCAAGTGGTTGAGGGTTACGTAACTTTTTTCGAAAATCGTCTGGATATTGCAGGAACTGAGTACCTTCGGCTTTTCCGTTATTATTAAGATTAACCGGCCTCTGAACCTCGTAACAATAATCAGTATTTCATATTTTGTGACGGTTCCGTACACAATCTTATTTCTTCAGGACTATTAACATGATTTATAAAAGCTTATTATTATATGTTATACAGACTTGACGTGTTGTTATGATTCTGTGACATAATCTCATTGCTAAATTGCAGTAATTTTACACCTGTTATCGCTTAGCATATACTAAGACAAATTTTTACATGCAAATATTCATTATAGTTATATTATACTCAATACGTCATTTGTTGAATTCACAAATGCAAAATGTTATTTTTGAACATGAGGCGAGCATTAACGAAGGCCACATGCATCTTTATGAAATTCTGTATTTTTTGAATATTTATCAGAAAAAATCTCTCACGCTGTCCCGACGTGGATTGACAAGGGGCTTTGAAAACTGTCGTTTTATGAAATTATATACAACTTTTGTTACGGAACAGAACCGTTATAGACTACATCTAATAGTTAATGCTAATGGCTCTCCGCGCCATAGCACGATCATATGCAAGGTCACGATCAAGATAGCAGTGTCGCTCATGTAAGAGGCCTCCTAGCTCGAATTGATTGTTCTTGGAAGTCTTGATTCATTTTGCACAGTCGCTAATGAATCAGACACGCAAACTTATTGAGACTTTTTAGATGACATGTAGAGCAATTACTTTATTGACATGATGAATTATATTCCTGCTCGTTAAAGCCAATATAACGAAAAATGTGACCACTGTACCAGATGCATTGGACAGTTTTTGTAGACTGTCTCCTTGGGAAAAAAAAAAAATACAAAATATTTTGCTCTAGGGTTCCACATTGTGAGTGCTCGAATGTGTTTGTTCACTTGCTATCATGCGAACTTTGAAGACTACCAGAGATAATGTTCAAGTTTGCCAGTCCTGCGGCTGCAGTGTCGAGTCCAACGATTAGTTTGTCGGGTACCCATTCTACAACACAACCTAAGCATTACGATTCTTACATCAAACGGCAAAACATGAACCGCACAGCTAATGAGCACAGTCCGATGCAGTGTTCAACACAGAGTGTTGAACACACCTACGACCTTTGCCGCACTTCTTAACACAACAAATTGTTGTATGCAAGCATGCTGTGCCGCAAGGAGTATTGCGGTGATGGAGCGAATAAATCATCTACTAGCACAGCTACTGCCTGCCATAGGTTTATCTTTTTAAGATGCTGCAATACTGCCGAGATTCGCGTGACCGCAATCACTTCGGAAAACCATCGCCATGTGGTGACAGGGATACTGTGGGAAGTGCAATAGTTAAATGTGACCACGATTTGGCTGAGACAAACAAACAAAAGACAAAGAACACGATGAATTATCACTATGAGTCATCACGATGAATCATTGTGTGTTATAAACACTAAGCTATGTTTGGATCTGAACAATGAACTATAATGCCCGGAATATTAAACGCGTTCTCAACTGGGTCGTCTATTCGAAACCATGACCGTAACGAAAACCATCCGTTGCCAGGCACGTTCTGCGAAGCACCGAGCGAGACTGTGAATGTCGACAATCGTAGCTTGGTCTATGACAGCAGCTAAACAATGATCAAGAAGTCAGCACGATCATCATCGAATGAAAACGGCTCTGCTGCAGAGAGCTTCCTACTACCACAACTATCATTGTCAGCTTTTCCAGATCTTGTAAGTTCAACTTCTGTCGGTTGACTAAACTCGCCCTGTGAACGTCAACCATAAAAACTATCCGTAGACCAGAATGCAAATGTTGTCGCTAGTGATGTGACTGCTGGCAGTCTGGAAATAGTTAGTGCCAAGTAATTCTATTTTCATCGATGCTACAAGAGGTGTATATTCGTCTGCGTTATATCAAATGCTGTTAGCAAACCACTGCATGGAACGTTCCACTCGATCATGATACAGTGCATTTGGTCCACGTGATATACAGTGCCTGCCTGCTAGAGCTCTGACGTCTCCTCTGGTGCAAGACAAACTTTTTTGCTACGCTCATATGGTGATGATGATGAAGTTGGTTAACGGCGGAAAAGACCGCCTAAAAGACGCAGGATAAGCATTGCTTATCCTGCACGCTCGCTAGCACTCCACACTGATAGGGCTTTGGGGAAAAAATAAAAGTACACATATTCTATACAATAGTTTATTGTTACGGTATACATACAGCAGGATGACATGAATGGCACTATTTCTAAATTGGATTTTGATGCAGTATTATGTAGACACAATATTAATCATGTACCAGCACCACTACCACCGTCGTAAACCTTTTCACTATTACTCCCGTGAACAGTGGAACCGATTCTAGTGCACGACTGTATAGAGGAGGGAACCCTGACGACGCATCTCTATCCCTCGAACATATATTGCGTCATCTAGAGAACGAACGAATGATTTGGCAACGTCCTCGTCGAAAAACCCTCGCATTTGTCGGAGCGTAATCAAAGTTTTCTCGAGAATATTCAACCAGTTTGAAACGTGTTGCGAACAATAATGATGGAAATGGCCATATTCGCATGCGCCTGCTAGAGACTTTACAAAGGCGTCATAACCCTGGCCGTCTTCGTTCACCAAGTGACACGGGCAGGAGGCACGTTCCTCCTCTGGACACATATTCAAATGAACGTGCATTTTGACGAACTTTGATAGCATCGGAACGCTTTGGAATTTGTTTATCGTAGGAGGGACGATCCCACCGAATACAGGCAACAAGCAGTCAAAATTAATGAGAATGCGATCTTCTTTTATTCTTGAGGAATCGAAGTTGTATTCAATCACCAACGGTTTTCCGTTTATAAACATCGATGCGCACTGGTGAGTAGATAGTTGCCATAGTTTTTCTCGAACACTGTCGCTTTCATCACCATGGGGCCAAAGCGAGCGGATAAAGCATCGATAATCTTCAAAACACAAAAATTTCGCCATGTAGAGAACCATCTCCAGCGGTAATAAAATTCGCTTCGACGTTAAGAACGGTAGCGGTGGCACAGCCCATGATGTTTTGTTTTCTCGTGGATGATTCATTAGAATGACAAAAAACACACGTGCACTGGGTTCCACGGAGAGCACTTCAATGTTCGCTATGGCGCGCCAAGAACTCAAAACGTTTTATAGCCTCAGACCATAAAGGTGAACCCGATGATAAAAACATCATTATTTTCATTTTATCCGCAGTCGTATGATTATCATATCATGAAATATAGAATAGTTTCAGTCTCTGTTGAACGATTCCATAAACCAATCATTCTCCACCTCAGGTGAATCAATATTAGAGTGTCGACAAGCCGGCCCTCACCTCTTTGGCAACGAGCCATTGCCTCAGCAGAAACATATGGCGAGGATATTTATAGCTCTGTGTTATTTTGTTTTGATACTTGGCGTCAAGATGCTGCCGTGTTTATAAATTCTAAATCATACAGTATTACGTAATTGACAGCTTTATCGTCCACTTTTGGAATCACAGCAATGAACCCGACTTTTGCTTAGTTATGAATGAACCACCGAGAATCTAGTCATTCACAAACATACTAATTTAATAAGACCGGATGTGTACTTGATAACCCGTGCGTTATGAAGAACGATTCACCCGGACCTGATTCTGCTGAATGATTCTACAGGTCATCATTCGATAAGGTTTGACACTGTCTTTGATAACCTGGCGTCACCCCGACTTACAGTACAAATTGTTACTAACCACTCAATCAAATTAAAACTTATTTCGATGTCTAAAGTTCTAGCACATGGAACAGCAGCAAGACGCGGGTAAACGCTGTAACGCTGTAGTGACTATCTGCCATGCATTCTATGCTACAATCCATCACAATGTGTGTCATATGCACTCGTAGTATCTTAACACCTGTGGTACGAAGTAAAATTTGTTCCTGACTCACGTGAACTAAAAAGACGTATTTCCAAAAAGAAATGTGTTCGTCGGAGTCGATCTTCTTGCGGGTTTTGTTGAAATGTTTCCAAGCATTTGATATGATTATTCACTTGCAGCTGGAACCCTCTACAATCTGCTGTGGATACGTGTTGTTTCGTTGAGCGCAATTAGTGACTCTTCGAACGCACCTCAGAATTGACGACGACCGAACAAAAAATTGGCGAGAATCGCAAAACTTCGTGGAACTTGCTAGATTGGAAATTTACTAACGATCCCTTATGGTAAAACAGCAGCGCACATCACAGTTAACTTTCCAAGCCTGGGACTCACTGATTCACGATGTTATCTGGTTATGACGACTGACTGCTGTATGTGAACTTTTCCTACGGTCTGGTGTAGAATCTTACGGTAAAACAGAACAGACAGAATGTCAGTTTATTCTCCAATGCAGGGAGACTAGAGGGAAGGAGTCCGAACGCAATGTTAGAAAAGTGGTCGCAAAAAGTGAGGAACGATCTTATAATTGCATCGCCTGGAGGCGCCACTCCTGCGGGGAACCGTTAAGGCGCGGTGATTTTGAATCGTTGATCCACGATTTGTCGTACATTTTATCTGAATAACGCAGCTTATAATATTGATGAGTAATATTGCTATACTTTCATTCAAATTACGAAATGATAATATTTCAGTAATTTTTAGACTTTGAGGCGATCAATATTGCAAATGTTTTATTTTTGTTCGGTGACATGTACGATGAAGCAACCATATAGGGAATATTGCATCATCGATTTTGACGATTTTTTTTTAAGACGCTATAAACACAAATAAAATACTGTATAGAATTGACATCAAACCTCAAACCAACAACTTAAATATGAGAAAAATACCATATTACGGTAATAGAAGCGATAGCTGAATGGTTAGCATGCTGGACTAGTGCGCAGCAGGGCAGGGGATCGAGACCCCGAGAGGAACATTTTTTTTCGCAATATTACCCATGAATTAAATGCCAAAATAGAAAGATCACTTTTTTTGCTCCCCAATTTAAGTAATTTTTAAAAAACTGTATTTTGATTATAATAATGCTTTAGAAAAAACTAAACCGAATTGAACTGAACGAAGAACGATCTCAATCGAATCAAAACGACAATTAAAATCATTTAATTCATTCAGTTCAATTCGGTTTAGTTTTTTCTAAAGCATTATTATAATCGAAATACAGTTTTTTAAAAATTTCTTAAATTGGGGAGCAAAAAAAGTGATCTTTCTATTTTGGCATTTAATTCATAAGTAATATTGCGAAAAAAATGTTCCTCTCGGGGTCTCGATCCCCTGCCCTGCTGCGCACTAGTCCAGCATGCTAACCATTCAGCTATCGCTTCTATTACCATAATATGGTACTTTTCTCATATTTAAGTTGTTGCCCCGAATGGGGTTTAGATTCGGCTTGATTTGTTGGTTGGTTTGAGGTTTAATGTCAATTCTATACAGTATTTTATTTGCGTTTATAGCGTCTTAAAAAAAAAAATCGTCAAAATCGATGATGCAATATTCCCTATATGGTTGCTTCATCGTACATGTCACCGAACAAAAATAAAACATTTGCAATATTGATCGCCTCAAAGTCTAAAAATTACTGAAATTTAAACGGTGCACATAAAATCGTTTATGCGTCAGATGGAATGACATCGCGGCTCCATATCCCGCTCACTTCATTTCACCACCAACGCCACACTTCACAGTTAGCTCAGATCGACAAGAGCGCTCACCGTGGCTCAATTTGACAACATCTTTCCTCGCGTTTTCGGGCCACTTTTGCGACGATTCTGCCATAAGCGTTCGGGCTCCTTCCCTCTAGTCTCCCTGAGGGTCAGGATTGGACGTGCCAGGGATCTGCGTGAAGTTGGCCCCCCAAAGTCATTATATTTCTTAATTTTTTTAAATGCCAATCTTTTGAGAATCGTTTGACAGTGATTGAGAGAAAAGAAAAATCGTTTGAGAGTAATTAGTTTTTACGGAAAATTAATTTCAATTTTTGGTGTGAAGTTGGCCCCCATCAAGAGACTCGGCAGAGTCTCGGGACACAAGTATGTATGTATGTATGTATGGTTTTTTTTTTTTTTTTTTTTTATTAAAAAATAATAGAGGCTCTGGGATCGTCGTCCCATCTAGCCCGTTGTTACAAATATACAAACTTACATTCTAATTTATCACAGTCGTGTCGCTACGTGTTACTCTGAAAATAAATCGCATGGCAGGAAATACGGTTTGCTTAGAAAAAAAAAAAAAAAAAAAAAAAAAAAAAAATTCAGAAGAAACAACCGAAGGAAACGAAATGAAATAAATGCTTACAATAAACAACATAAAAAATAACGTAGACTTACTAATTATAACAGATTTTGTACTCGTATGACTTAGACACAAATGTCGATTTTTTTTAAGAACTTCTCCACAGCTTGTAGAGCATGTGGCTCCATCAAATACAAAAAGAGATCGACGCTGTACGGTAAAAATCCATTTTTTTTTAACAAGCTCTTAAGCAACTCCTTTCTCTGTTGCTCGAACCGAGAACATTGCCAGAAGACATGATCCGGGGTTTCATCAGATTCGCCACAGGGGCATCTTGCAGATGGAACTATTTTGAAGCGGTTAAGGCTGGATCTCAAAGACGTATGTCCGCTTCTCAGGCGATTCAGACTTACAATTGTTTTTCTAGACATTTTATATTTATGGTACCACGGGAAACGTTCGCGTCGATAAAAGGCATTAAAGTATTTCGACCCTTTTTCATGGATTTCAGCCCAACACCATTCATGGAATTTGATTTGTTGGATAATTGAGAGGAAGGGCGGATCTGGTATAGTAATAAAGTAATACGTTCTTTATTAATAAGCTAGGTTTAATAACTGATTAAATAATACAATGGAAGTACGTTCAAACTAGTACGTTGACGAGCTCTCACAAGACCGCTTTGTTCTCTTGTTCGAGTTAGACTAACGTACCGGTATGTTAACGTACCGGTACACGAGGATAGTAGTATTACTACGCCCGCGCATGCGCACTGCTCTCGAGTACGAGAACTACTTTCCAACACTCCCGCCGTTTGAGTACGTCGAGAGTCTTATACCTAATTTTTGGCACAAATACATAAACTGATTCTTTGGAAGAGCTTTTGTGAATATGTCAGCTGATTGCTGTTCTGTAGGCACATACTCTATTTTCAAATCCCCATTTTCTACAACCTCCCGGATGTAATGATATTTTATATCGATGTGTTTCGTTCTCTTGTGGAACTCGGGATTTTTCACCAGTTTAATTGCACTTTGATTGTCTACATTTAACACTGTTGAATTTACCGGTAAGTGACCAAGATTACTTAGAAGCTTGTGCAACCATATGGCCTCTTTTGCTGCTGTCGCCGCTGCGACATATTCGGCTTCAGTTGTGCTGAGTGTGACTAGTTTTTGTCTCTGAGACGCCCACGAGATTATTCCGTTTGTTATACAAAACGCATACCCCGTCGTTGATCTTCGTGTCTCAGGATCGCTCGCAAAGTCAGAATCAGAAAACCCTACGAGTTCAAGCATGCTCCCGCCGCTTGTATACAATATTCCGACTTTTATTGTACCGACTAGATACCGAAAAATTCTTTTTACTGCTTGCCAGTGACTTTCGTTGTGATTGCTAAGGTATTTACTTACTGAGTTCACTGCAAACGCTATATCAGGTCTCGTTACGACTGCTAAGAACATTAAGGACCCTACTGCTTCTCGAAATGGAATATTGCTCGATTCTTTTTCGTTATTTTCATTTGGCATTAGCTTTACATTTGGATCGGCTGAAATGCTTACAGCTTTTGATTCGTTCATTTTAAATTTATTTAAAATCTTCTTTGTGTACGCTTCCTGATGCAAGAACATCGTTTTATTTACCCTGTCTCGTTCAATTTGAACCCCGACAAAAATTTCCCCATTACCAGTAGTAATCTCGAAATCTTTTTTCAACGATTTTATCACAGATTCGAGAACTTGACTAGACTGGGCTGCAATGAGTCCATCATCCACAAATAACGCTAAAAATACTTCGCTACCATTTACACTACCACGATATATACTGTAACGTGTCGTTACATCAGTAGCGCCATCTCGGGAGAAATCTGCGAAATACAAAATTAATTATAAGAACGAGTGATAATTATAACAACAAATAACAAATACGACAAAATAAGAATAACAATGAACGAATAGTTAAGGAAATGGCCGATAGATGGAAAATGCTCTCATTAACAATAAGTAGTCAATGAGGACATAAAAGAGAGATAGTGGAAACGGAAAATTATCTATTCAACCAGAGCTTCTAATATAAGGGAAGACGCCAGAGTAAGGTCATCTTGACCGAACACAGGTACGACCCGAATACAGGAGGCTAGGAAGATTAGATCTTGGTGGAAAAGGAGAGTTTGTGATGGGAGTATAAAAAAAAAACTCACCTGAAACCCTCCCAAGTAACACTGTGCTTCGGCAAAACTCGGGGTTAAACGCTTCGTCAAATTCGTCGGTAAATCTGTCGGAAGCTTGCATTTTGAATTAATAGTTTATATCCTGGCTCAAAAGTAGGGATTTTGCAAACTGGTGAGAATTGAAGAAATTAAGTAAAAGTGAGGATCCTGGCTCAAAAGTAGGGATCACTCACGACTTATATAATTGAAAGAGGAAAGGGAGAGAAATAAAAGTGTGGAAGAAGAGTAAACGGACTAACGAAACAAAAAAATCTACGGAAACTTACCTTATCGTAACATTGTAAAAACACTGGATCGCACATTTATAACGACACAATACATGTACACAGAACATCTCAGAGAAATTAAATAAAAGAAGAATTGATCTGTAATGAATCCAACAGAAGGGTGTTCAATATTTTTCTTTATTCGTGTCCCGTACTCAAATTATCATTGAAACAACCTATAACGTTTCATTTGGCGCCCAACGTGGGGCACGATAAAGAAGAATCAACCTGGTTGGACCTTACGATTAATTCAAAATTGGGACTAGTAAAATGTCCAACGAAGAGCCATCCCTGCAGTGGGAATCGACGACAGCAGATGGTTTGCTGGCTCAAGGAGTCAAAGAGAAACCAACAATGGGTCGAATTTCAAATATATCACCGGACCAAGGTGAGAAAGAACCCGAGGAAGAATTTCAAAATAAGAATGCAACATTTAATCTAACGGAACCAGAGAAAGAAGAGATAACACAAGAACAACTTGATGAGAAAATACAAAGATTAATACGAGAGGTTGCAAATTTGAAGAATGAACAACGTCTGGAGAGAATAACCACAAATAACGATATAAAAGAATTAGATGAGAAATGTGTCCTGAGATGTCGGAAAACGCAAGAATTATGCAAAGATGAATTCAAAGGGGAGATTGATAATTTAGAGGCTAAAACCGATAGAATGATCACTATTGCCAAAGGCATGATAACTGAGGCCTATGAAGAAGCGGACAGAGAAATCAAATCCGATATCGATACTATCGAAAGAAAATTGCAACGAATCATGACAAATTTGTCTCAAGTCACAGAAACATCACTAGAGGTAAATACCTCAGTAAAGAAAAATGAAGAACGAATATCCAAGTGCGAAGAAGAATTGAGGGACAGGATGTCTCAAACAATGAATTTGAGTCATGGAGCTGGATTAAACATGAGTCAAATGTATGCTGCAAAACAAAAACCTCCGATTTTTAATGGGGATGGAAAAGAAAGACCCATGCGATACCTGAAGGAATTTCAACAATTTTGGAGGATAACTGGGACAGCGGATCTACATTACTTAATTAGCCAATCATTAAAAGATGCTGCAAAAGATTGGTGGCGAGTGGTGGAAGATGAAGTCCACACAATTGATGATTTTACCAGAAAATTCACTCTGAGATATTGGAGTAAGGAAATTCAAGACAAAGTCAGCCGGAATCTTGAATTTGGAGCTTACGAGTGGGATCATCAAAAAGCATCAAGAGCTGAATATGCAACTCGTATTTTTGGGAATGCGAAGGATTTAAGTAAGGGCTTAAGTAACGAAGAAATAATACGTTACTTAAGTAACCATTTTAATGAGACCGTACGCTCAGCAGTTCAAATAGGAACGATAAAAACGATTGAATCATTTTTGGAATTACTTGAAAGTTTGGATGGGGCCGGACCATTGAATTCACAAAGAGGACACATCAAACAAGGAATGAGTGGAGGAAATGGTGGCCAACAAAATAATAGAATGTGGCAGAACGCAAACAGTTATGGTTCTAACAATTATACGCAACGATGGAATGGATCAACACAAAACCATAATGACAATCCGTGGGGTGCGCCGTTTCAACAAAATCAACAAGGACCAGGGAACCAAAAACCCTGGCAACAAAGAAATCCACATAAACAAGGATGGGGTGAAAATCAAAGAGAAGGAGCACCTTGGAAAAATACCCACAATTTGAATCCAGGAACACCACCATGGACGCAACCGGAACAAGTGAAAACAGAAACTAGACAAACAGTAGATAACGAAGGAAGGAGGAATAATCAAGGCCATGAACAAGGGGGAAATATGCAACAGGAAAATCGACTTCAGGGAAACGAGTAGATGTTGCGCCCGAAACGATGACCTTAACACTACAGAAAAAAATATCACGAGGCGCAACAGACGAAGAAATAATACAAGAAGAAATTAAAGAAACACTCGCACGTCAAAAGAGAAATAAACATAAGAGGGAAAAGAAAAAAGAAAAAAAAGTGGATAAAAGGGCCAACAGGGACATACACTCAGTGGACGGATTAGAAAAAGAAGAAAAAACAAAGCAACAAAACAAACAAACGACCAGAAATATCGAATCCACCTTCGAAAGTCCTCGGGATTTTTTGATGGATGAAGGGTTAATGAAAATTGCCGACAATGAAATCTATCCAAAATGTCCAATTATTACAATTAAGGTCGAAGGAATTGAAGCCAATATGCTAATCGATAGTGGAAGTGAAATATCGTGTCTCTCTGAAGATTTTTTTAAGATTAACGAGGAAAAATTTAAAGGATGTCCAAGATTGCCGGTGGTCGGAGGAGAGGTTAAAGGAGCTTTTAGTGGAAATAAAAGCCGAATAAAAACTCAAATAATGGTAGAAGCAAATATATATGGCAATACTGGGACATTACAATTAATGATCGTCCCTCGATTACGACGAGATGCATTATTAGGAATTGATGGCATGATGAAACTGAAAGTCCAGGTAGATGGTGGGGCCGGAGTCGTACGAGTAAAAGATCAAATCATGGCGGAACTAAAGGACGGCTTGTGGAAAGAAATAAAGAACTCTCAAAAGGAACAAGAGGAAAAAGAACAAAATGAGATTCAACAATATATCACAGCCATACAACAAGAACAAGAAGTTCAGGATGAAGAGGTTACAGAAGAACAAGTGGACGAAAAATTGAATGAAACTGAGAACATGCCAGAATATCTACGATCAACATTTAAAAAACTGATTTACCAATACAGGCACATATTCACTAAAAGACCAGGAAAAATGTCGGCGTATGTTCACAAATTGATTATAAAGGATCCAGAACCATATATGCACCGTTCGTATCCTGTTCCATTACAATATCGCGAAAAAGTCAATATGGAAATCAAAAGGATGTTGGGCCACGGGGTGATAGAAAGAGCTACGAGTAGATTTATCAACCCTATGGTTACTGTTATAAAAAAGGATGGGTCGGTGAGACTATGCCTCGACGCTCGACAATTAAATCAATATTTGGTCGAAGACCATGACTCAGCGCCTCCAACAGATGAAGTTTTCCAGAGATGTGGTGGTATCAAAGTTATGTCTAGTCTGGATATGACAAGTAGCTTCTGGCAAATACCATTGCACGAGGAATCAAGGAAATATACTGCCTTTTTACACGAAGGAAAATGTTACCAGTTTACAGTAACTCCCTTCGGGTTAAAAACAAGTACAGCCAGTTTGATTAAAGGATTGGATATCGTACTACAGAATCTGGGGGATTCAGTCATCAATTTCGTGGACGATCTGTGTCTCGAAGAGTCCTGAAGAACATCTACAACATTTGGGACAACTTTTTTATCGAATTCACCAATATGGAATGACGTTAAATTTTAAAAAATCATCATTTTTTCATGAAAAAGTAGCATTCTTGGGTCATATACTAACAACTGACGGAATCAGGCCACAACCAGAGAAAATAAGAGCCATCCATGAGTTTCCACCACCAACAAATCTTAAACAATTGCGTGGATTCCTTGGTCTCATAAATTTCTATACAAAATTTACAAATAAACACGCGGAAGAAACAGTGCCACTGCTTGAACTATTGAAAAAGGATGAAAAATGGGATTGGAATGAGAAACGACAACAAGCATTTGAGAGAGTCAAACGACTATTTACGGAAAGTGTGATTTTGAGACACGCCGATACAAATAAACCGTATATCCTCACTACAGATGCCAGTGATTATGCCATCGGAGCAGTTCTCGGACAAGAGAATGAAGATGGAGAAATTGGAGTAATTGCCTTTGCCAGTCGAACTTTGAAGAACGCAGAATTGGGATACATCACTACCGAAAAAGAATTACTAGCTATAGTATGGGCATTACAAAAATTTCGGACATATCTTTTAGGAGCGAAGATACAAGTCATCACGGATCACAAAGCTATCACTTTCATGAAAACGTGCCGATTTGTGGGAGATCGATTATTAAGATGGGCACTACTTCTCCAGGATTATGATCTTGAGGTGAAACATTGTGTCGGAAAAGAAAACAAAGTCGCGGATATGTTGAGTCGACCTTATGACCAAGAAATACACAACAAGAATAATCAAAAACAGATCATAATCGCAGCAATATTTGCAAAAGAAATGAGCCCGGAACTGGTCGAAAATTTAAAGATCTTTGGCACGGCCCAACGAGAAGATAGCACTTTGGAAAAGATTTGGAACCAAGTACAAGAAGAAAAAGAAGAGGACCCGAAGAAATATCGGATTACTGAAGAATGTTTACAAAAACGGATGAGAAATGGAAAGTGGAAAATAATGATCCCAACTATCATGATCGATTGTTTAATAGAAGATGTCCACGCAATGTACGGACATGTAGGAGCAAGAAAGATATTCCGAACCCTCGATGAAGATTTTACGTATCCTCACCTGGCCCGAAGAGCAAGACAAATCATCTCACAATGTGACATTTGTCAGAGAAATAAAGTGGCGGTACAAACAAATTATGCAAAAATGCAGAATATTATACCAGATGGACCTGGAGACCTTTTGTCAATAGATTTCTTTGGCCCATTACCAACGTCAACGGGAGGAGTTAAACATATCTTAGTCACTATCGATGCATTTACAAAATACGTAACTTTATATGCACTGAGAAGGGCGAATGCGACAGCAACGATACGAAAAATCTTCGAGGACTACATACCGAAACACGGAAAGCCAAAAAGGATCCAATTCGACCATGGAACTCAGTTTACATCAAAATTATGGCAGGATAAGCTGGAAAAAGAGGGCATTAAAGCAATTTTCTCGTCAATACGCCACCCACAAGGAAATATTGTAGAACGCGTTAACAGAGAGCTTGCTCGATTCTTTAGGACATTCCTCGAAGAAAAACATACGGGTTGGTATAAATGGCTTCCAGTCATTGAAACATGTATAAACGATACACACCATGAAACAACGGAAGAAACACCAACGGAATTACAGACAAAAAGGAAGCCTTATCGAGAATGGAGAAAATGGATCTTAGCTTTAAAAAATGAAGAAACCGAAGAAATACCATATGATGAAAAGCTACGAACAGTGAGAGAACGTATCATAAGAAAAGGACAACAACGGGCTGACAGATTTAACACATCTCATAAAACGGTCAGTTTTGAAGAAGGAGAGCTGGTATTGGTAAGAGCTTTAAATGTCTCGGATCCAAATAAGAAAATAACAGCGAAATTCCTACCACTATACGAAGGACCTTATCGTATACAGAAATGTGTAGGAATAGCGACGTATTTACTGCAAGACCCAAAAACGAAAAAGGATAGAGGGAAATTTCACGGTTGCCTGTTGAAAAGATACATAGAAAAAGAAAAAGAAGAAAAGCCTGAAAAGGAATTTAATCGATAAAGGAAACAACGCCACACTGTGGGAAACAAAACAAATACATAAAGGCAAAACAAATCACAACTGAGGAAGGAAATCGGAAATACATAGACCAACAGATACCTTGGGCTATATAAACAGTAACAAAGTCACAGAGGACTACTGTCGAAAACAAGAAACAAGGGAACATGGATACGAAGGTCGAAAAAGAGATCAACGAAATTAAAATATCGGGAAAACTGAGGCGAAAATTAAAAAAGAAAGAGAGACAGAAGAAAAGAAAATTGGAACTTCTAAAACAAAAACCAAGGGAAGAAGGAAGATTAATTCAAGAAAAACAACAGATTCAAGGACACAGAATTAATGAATTCGAATTAATAACGGTCACAGATGAAAACATCAGGAAGTGGTACCCGGGACAGTCTCTAGGGCTGTAAAGTGAAAAAAATATATATATATAATATATATATTCGTTGAAGGAGAGGGCCAACGACAACCGAAATCATTAATCAAGGAAACGTCAAAGTGAGAACAAGTAGAGAAGAACAAGGTGTCAGAATGAATTTCGAGAATTATGCAGCCGATTTGTTGGAGGGTGAATACACCGGGGTGGAGATAAGTGGAGTGATCTCACCGAATCAAGTCTGCCTTCATTTAAACAACAACGATCACATGTGTCAAAAAATTATACACGCGGTTCAAATGATCCAGATCGATGATCCAGAAGTACATCCGTGCCTAGAGGAGGAACTATACCCTGGAAAGGCGGTGCTGTGGCGGGAAAATGGAGCATTTTTTCGAGCAACGATAACCGAAAAACAAGGAACAAATGTAACAATTTGGGCTGGAGATTACGGACGGGAATTAGAGGTAATCCAAGAAGAGTGTTTTACGACCCCAAGATGGACGCTCAACGTGCCATACCAAGCCGTGATTTGTGGGATAAGAAGAATTGGCCCCATAAATGGTGAAAATTTTACACGCTGGGAAAAAGACCAACTCCGTGAGTGGGTAGAAAAGGAAAAATGGGCGCTCAAGGTTAGTGAAGAAAAAACCGGGACTGACGCGATATGGGGAGAACTTGCCCTTGAAAAAACGTGCGACTTAGGGGAAATAAATTTTGAGGACGTGGTGTGTGGTCTACGAGTCGGAAAAAAAATAAACAACACACCAGTGTTCAAATGGCAAGTCGCAGGAGCAGAGTGGGGCAGCACCCTTGACCGTGTGAGAAAATTCATCAATTTCTCACACGAAGAAATCAGTGCGTCAACAACCTCGGAAGAAGGAACAACGTCAACAACATCAGAAGCAGAGACGGTCATCGCAGATGACAACACAGCCTTCGAGGAAGAAATGACCTTGGAGAACCATGAACTCTTGGTAGAGTGGGGCATCATCGAAACCCAAACGACGGATGACGACCAAGAAGATGATGACGGATACCAGTCCAATGGATCTCTGTGATCAGAGAAAAACGAAATAAACAAGATTAGTAGGAAACACACAAGTGCAAAACGGCAAATCAAAGAGTTTTTTTTTGTGTTATATACCAAAGTTCAAAACATTGGTAGTTTTTTTTTTTTATATAATGAAAATAGGAATTAAAACAGAAAAATGTATAAAAATAAGATAAGTTAAATAAGAATAAAAGAAAAAAAAAAAAAAGAGAAAAACGAATCGAAACCAAAACAAAAACATAAAACGAAAGAGTTAAATCATTAGATTCCTTGCAAAACCAAATTAGATTACAAGGAGAAACATATGGGAAAGAGACAGGAAGAATAACAATAACAAGTACCTGCGAACAGCTGGGGAAATAAGAAAAACAAAACAAAAACAAATAATAAGAAATTTTATCCAGTCGCAATACGTCTGCGACGAAAGAGCCTGGCTAAAATTTCGGGGGGGCAATTAAGGGATTACATATACAAATCCATTCTATAAAAAAAAAAAAAAAAAAAAAAAAAAAAAAAAAAAAAAACATAACAATAAGAAAAACAAGATAACCGAACACGAGAGGCAAAATAATAGAAAAAAGAAACAGAGATAGGAAATGAAATTCAAAACATACACAGACATTTAAAAGGCGGTAAAAGGTATCTATAAGAATAATAATATCATCTGATAATAAGAAATTTTATCCAGTCACAACACGTCTGCGACGAAAGAGCCTGGCTAAAATTTCGGGGGGGCAATGTAACGTGTCGTTACATCAGTAGCGCCATCTCGGGAGAAATCTGCGAAATACAAAATTAATTATAAGAACGAGTGATAATTATAACAACAAATAACAAATACGACAAAATAAGAATAACAATGAACGAATAGTTAAGGAAATGGCCGATAGATGGAAAATGCTCTCATTAACAATAAGTAGTCAATGAGGACATAAAAGAGAGATAGTGGAAACGGAAAATTATCTATTCAACCAGAGCTTCTAATATAAGGGAAGACGCCAGAGTAAGGTCATCTTGACCGAACACAGGTACGACCCGAATACAGGAGGCTAGGAAGATTAGATCTTGGTGGAAAAGGAGAGTTTGTGATGGGAGTATAAAAAAAAAACTCACCTGAAACCCTCCCAAGTAACACTGTGCTTCGGCAAAACTCGGGGTTAAACGCTTCGTCAAATTCGTCGGTAAATCTGTCGGAAGCTTGCATTTTGAATTAATAGTTTATATCCTGGCTCAAAAGTAGGGATTTTGCAAACTGGTGAGAATTGAAGAAATTAAGTAAAAGTGAGGATCCTGCCTCAAAAGTAGGGATCACTCACGACTTATATAATTGAAAGAGGAAAGGGAGAGAAATAAAAGTGTGGAAGAAGAGTAAACGGACTAACGAAACAAAAAAATCTACGGAAACTTACCTTATCGTAACATTGTAAAAACACTGGATCGCACATTTATAACGACACAATACATGTACACAGAACATCTCAGAGAAATTAAATAAAAGAAGAATTGATCTGTAATGAATCCAACAGAAGGGTGTTCAATATTTTTCTTTATTCGTGTCCCGTACTCAAATTATCATTGAAACAACCTATAACGTTTCAATACATTTGTCTGCTTCAGTCTCGCGGAGACTGAACTTTCGTAGAAACTGACGAAACCTCTCGTTCCAGCACCGGGGTGCCTGATTCAAGCCGTATAACGACTTGTTTAGCTTGCAGACGACGTCGTGTTTTCGTCCTTCTGCGATGTTGGATCCCTCAGGAACTTCCATGAATATTTCTTCCTTCAGCTCTCCGTGAAGAAAGGCTGTTCGTACGTCGAATTGTACAAGTTCCAAGTCTTTTTCTGCGACTACGGCCAGTAGTACTCGCAGAGAGTCGTATCGTACGACTGGTGAGAAGGTCTCTGTATAGTCGAGGCCCTCTTTTTGTTGAAACCCTCGAGCACATAGTCGAGCTTTGTACCGGTAAATGTCGCCGGATACGTTTTGCTTCACCTTGAATACCCATTTGGAGTCTATGGGTTTTCGATCTTTCTGCCTTGGTACTAACGTCCAAGTGTTGTTTTGTTCATGAGCATCGAGCTCCTCTTGTATAGCCTCGGCCCAATTCTCAGCGTCAGGAGCATTCATCGCCTCCTGGAATGTATTAGGTTGATTATATTCGGCAAAATCAACAACATACCTAACCGGTAGCCGAATGGTGGCTCGATCACGAAGTTGTCTTCCGGTATCGCATCGTCGTTGTGCATCCACGTTTTGGTGAACTTGGATCTCAGGCTCGATCTCTTGAACTTCCTCCTGTTCATCGACTTGTTCCTGGTCATGAACCTCGTTTTGTTCGTTTTCGTTGACAGGGAACGCGTATTCGTCTTCTTCTTCTTCGTCGGCTTCGGATGTTTTTCGTTGTGACGTCTCGTTGAAGATGACGTCCCTCGAGACCCACACTTTGTGCGTTTTTGGATTGTACAACCTGTAGTTTGTTGACTCGTTTTGGTATCCAACAAAAATCACTTTTGTCGCCTTTGGATCTAATTTCTTACGAAATTGTTTGTCAATGTGCACGTAGGCGTCTGATCCAAATACCCGAAAATGGCGGACATCCGGTTGCTTCCCCATCCAGATTTCGTAAGGTGATTTTTCATTACCGGTCGATGGTACTCGATTTAACACGGTAACTGCCGTCGCGATGGCTTCGGCCCACAGCGAGAGAGGGAGACCCTTCGCCGTTATCATCGTGCGAGCGCTCTCGACAATCGTTCTGTTGTCTCGCTCGGCTTTCCCGTTCTGTTGAGGGGTGTACGGTGCTGTGTTTACAAACTCAATGCCTCCGTTTGCCAAAACTGTCTCATATCACGATTACAATATTCACGACCATTGTCCGTGCGTAACACCCTCATTGTTTTGCCAAATTTGTTGTGTGCGAGCCTCTCAAATTGCTTGAACGTGTCAAAAACATCAGACTTGTGTTTTATGAAGTAAGCATACCTGTAACTTGACGCGTCGTCTTTGAATGTTACGCAGTATCTTGATCCACCTACTGATTCCACCGAAAACGGACCGCACACGTCTGAGTGTATATATTCACCGGGCTGTGTGTTTCTCTTTGTTTCAGCCTTTTTGAATGCAAGTCTGTGAGATTTTCCAAGCGCACAGGACTCACAGAAGAAATTGTCAATGTCAGTTGGCTTGACTCCACTTATTTGCCCCCTTTTTATCATGTCACGCAGCACTTTGTTATTCACATGTGTAAGGCAGTTTTAATTGTCTAAGGTGGGAGTGAACTGTGGTGTTTGATTTTTCGGGCGCTACGATCGACGAGCCTGAATATGTGGGCTCCCGACGCTGGTAGTCAGTTGTTACCTGGTACGCGACGAGACGAGTCTCAACATGAAATAAATTAACGAAATCTATCCATCTTGAAATCTCTCACACTTAATTACTGAATTAAATAAATGATATGGGCTTAATTTTATTTTCCCCTTACATCTCAGAAGTGGGATACCCTAACACAAGTGGTATAAAGTGCGGAAAACGAACATATACGTAATTTAGTTTCCGAAAAAATACATATGTATAAACGTGCGATCATGAGTCGATCGGTTGTTGAGAATTCAAAAGCTGAGTGCTAGAATTAAAAAATAAGTAACGCAGGAACAAACCACAAGTCGCGTGTGAAAGATAACGGAAAACGTGGTGATCATGAGTCGATCAATCGTTGAGAATTCGAAAGCTGAGTGCTAGAATTAAAGTCATAAAATAATGTTGGACAAACCGTGAGCGGTTGTCGTGAAGGTCAGTATAAATAAATAAAAAACATGTACTAACACATGGGGTACGCTTTTTACTGCCGTAGTTTGTGAAAACTGTTTGGAAATTTTATTAAAAGACCGAGCTAAAAGGCTAGAGAATAAAATAAAATTTGAAAAATTAACGTGTCTGAAAGTACGTTGAAGCTGTTGGGCGATTTGATTTGTGTCGGTGTGCCAGATCTCTCGTGTGTCTGAGTGAAGCGTCGGTGTTTTCGACGAGTTTTTGCTTATAACGGTTCGATAAGACAATAAACAGTTTAGTGAGCAAGAGACAGAGATATCAGATACACAGTTCACGCGCGTATGTGTTAGGATGTTATTAACGGTGCTTGTTCGAATGCTGAAAAACAGTACACATAATTGGGTACACTGATTCCGAACGTATTATTCCGTGAGTGCTAACATAAAAGTTTGTGATAGCTGTACGTTGTTATTATCGGTGCTCGTAACGTGATAGTTCGAAGAAGTCGTATGACAAATTCAAAATATGGATCCATACAAATTCACTGTCCCAGTCCTCAAAGAGATTTTGGCAAAAAATAATCTAAAAACAACAGGATCGAAAGCCGAGTTAGTAAGCCGGTTAATGGAGTTCGACCCAGAGGGGAGCTGGATGGATCAACTGGGGGCGGGAAATGGCGGTTTGACGTTGGATGAAACGTCGGAGGACAACGCCGACATGACTCGCCATAATGGACAGTCGAACGTCTCGCCTTTATCAGGACGCGAACGCGAATTCCTTGAGAGAGAATTAGAAATGGTACGTAGGGAGTCGCGACTTTTAGAACGAGAACTTGAAGTTGCGAGGAGGGAAATTGAACTCCTACGAAGGCACTCACAGCCACTCAACGCCGTTAGTTCATCGGATTCAGCCAGAGCGCAAGAACCAGCATCGCGGAGTCAATCGCGATCCGAGTGTAGTATCGCTAAAATACGCGATTTACTTCCTGACTTCGACGGAAAAAATGATTGTTTCGATAACTGGGAGAGGCAAGTAACACTTTTAAAAACAACATATAATCTTGATGGAAATGCGACTAGAATTTTAATAGCGTCTAAATTGAAAGGCAAAGCTCAAAGATGGTTCCATTCCAAGCCCGATTTCATAGATATGGAAGTCGATTTGCTCATGAACGAACTAAAACAAATGTTCGGTGTTTCGGTGGACCGTGTAACCCGTCGTCGTCAGTTTGAAACACGAATCTGGAAAGCGGACGAAACATTTAGTGACTACGTTCACGAGAAGATTATATTGGCAAATAAAATCCCCATCAATGATGAGGAAATAGTCGAGCACATCGTCGAGGGCATTCCGGTCGTGAGCATGAGGAATCAAGCACACATGCAGAGGTTCAACACAGTCGATGAGCTTCTCAAAGGATTTGAGAAAATTTCCATTCGCAATGACCAAAAAACCTTATCAACGAAGGGGAATGGGAAAAATTCAAGGTCAATAGTCGACCGTCATAAAAAAACTGACAATGATGGACAACGAGGAGTTATACGTTGTTACAATTGTAACATGCCTGGTCATTTGGCCGCGGTGTGCAAAGAACCGTCGAAGGATAAGTCATGTTTCAAATGCAAAGGCACCGGTCATTTCGCGAGAAATTGCCCGTCAAGCTCAACTCCTGAAGAAAAGAAGAAAGAAGAAATACACAACTTAGAAAAAACTCAGGACGACGACCAATTCTGGAAGGTTGTCGAATTTCGTTTCGTTGAAGCGGAAGATAAGGTTCATTTCGTCTCACTACAGGCCTTGCTCGATACTGGTAGCCCGATAAGTTTTGTGAAAATGGCGATGATTCCCCCGACGGTGAAGTATAAATGTTACGAATTGTCTAACAAGTATAATGGTATTAACAACACGAACCTCGATATTAAGGGCGTTATCTCGGTAGACTTGACGTTTGAAGGTAATACGCGACAGAACATAAGTTTATATGTTGTACCAAACGAAACTATGCATAGCGCGGCTATTATGGGGCGTGACGTATTGCGAAAATTCGGGATGAAACTAATTGTTGATCCTAATACATTTGCGGTAGACACGGAAATCGGAGAAATAATGAATATCGACGTTACGAATGCGAATTGTGTAAGCGATATGTTAGATATAAATCCCGAGATGTCTTTGGACGTACAAGAAGCTGTCCGTACGATTTTCGAGACCGATTACGTGAAGCCAGAGCGTCCAAAAGTCCCGAAAGTTCAGGCAGTGTTAACTTTAACGTTAAAAAATCAAAGTCCTTTTCATTTCTCACCAAGACGTCTGTCTTTTGCCGAGAAAAATAAGTTGAGAGAAATTTTGGATAGATTACTTGCTAATGGTGTTATTCGAGAAAGTAATTCCGACTACGCGTCACCCGTAGTTCTCGTAAAAAAGAAAACAGGAGATTTAAGGCTCTGTATTGACTATCGTACGTTGAATAAGCTCATAACACGTGACAATTACCCAATGCCTCTGATCGAAGACTTGATAGACGCTCTGAGTGGAAAAAGATATTTTAGTCTACTCGATTTGCGAGACGGGTTTCACCACATAAAAATCGCCGAAGACTCGGTAAAATATACGGCGTTTGTAACCCCTCTCGGCCAATTCGAGTATTGTAGGATGCCTTTTGGCTTGAAAACAGCTCCATCGAGGTTTCAGAGACATGTTAACGAAGTTTTGGCAGATCCCATTCGGGCGGGAGAAATCGTTGCTTATATGGACGATTTTTTGATCGCGACACAGTCGATTGACGAGCATTTACATGTACTGAAGAAAACGTTTAAGCTACTCGTTGAAAATAAACTCGAGCTGCGAGTAGATAAGTGTAAATTTTTACAAACCCAAATTAATTACTTGGGATATCATATTTCCGAAAAAGGGGTCAGTCCGACGAGCGATGGAGTTGCAGCGATAGCGCAGTTTCCGGTACCGCGTGATGTTCGTGCCGTACAGTCGTTTCTTGGTATGTGCGCATATTTCAGAAAGTTTGTACAAAATTTCTCAATAATTGCAGCCCCGATGTATCAGCTCCTGAGAAAGGACGTTAAGTTTCATTTCGGAAAAGAAGAACTAGAGTCGTTCGAAGCGCTCAAGGAAAAACTTATGAGTACCCCGGTTGTAGCGTTTTATAGCCCAAGAGACGAAACTGAGCTGCATACTGATGCCAGTTCACTTGGTTTTGGCGCAATTTTATTGCAGCGCAAAGCTGATAATCGGTTACACCCGGTTTTGTATTTTTCTAAACGAGCGAGTGAGTCAGAGAGCAAGTTACATAGTTTCGAACTGGAGACTCTGGCGATAATATACGCCTTACGCAGATTCAGAGTATACCTTCACGGAATCAAATTTAAAGTAGTGACGGACTGCAACTCGGTCGCTCTAACCCTAAAAAAGAAGGACATAAATCCTCGAATAGCACGGTGGGCTCTAGAACTTGAAAATTTCGATTATCACATCGAGCATCGAAGCGGTAATCGTATGAAGCACGTAGACGCATTAAGTCGAGAACACAATTTAGTTCATGTCGTTGAGGAAAATTCAATGGAGTTCAATCTTGCGGTTACGCAAAATACCGATCCGGAAATTGTCTCAATTAGAAATCGGCTCGAGAAGTCGGAGGACAGCATGTTTGAAATGATAAATGGAGTGATATACAGGAAAAAGAATGGTAGAGTTTTGTTCTACGTACCGAAGTCAATGGAAAGTAATGTTATTCGCCGATATCACGACGAAATGGGGCACCGGGGTCCAGAAAAGGTATGTTCTGCTTTGGGACAAAATTATTGGTTCCCAAAATTAAACAACAAAGTAAAAGAGCATGTGAGTAGTTGTCTCAAGTGTTTGGCGTTCTCGCCGAGTACGGGAAAGTATGAAGGGTTCATGCATAATGTACCAAAGGGGAACACGCCTTTTCAGACCATACATGTGGATCATTGTGGGCCTTTTGACAAGAACCGTTTAAAACAATATTTGTTAGTAATAATAGACGGTTTCACTAAATTTACGAAGTTGTATGCAGTAAAGTCGACGAAAAGCAAAGAGACAATTGAATGTTTGACTCAGTATTTTGCAAACTATAGTAGACCTCGTGTGTTAGTATCAGACCGAGGCACCTGTTTCACGTCAGAAGAGTTTCAAGCGTTCGTGAAAGATAATAATATTCGACATGTTTTGGTCGCGACCGCGTCTCCGAGAGCAAATGGTCAAGTCGAACGAGTAAATCGTGTCCTTACACCGATGATCGCGAAACTAACTGAAAACTCGAGTGGAAAATATTGGTATCGAACTCTGCAAGAAGCAGAATACGCGCTAAACAATACGGTACACAAATCAACAAAAAATACTCCGAGTAAATTGCTCTTTGGCGTGACACAGCGTGGCACGGTTGTAGAAGGTGTAAGCGACTTTCTCGATGACCACTTGCTCACGGAAAACCGAGACCTAGAGGTCATTAGGTCATCCGCCGCAGAAAATATTGATAAGAGTCAGGTCTATAATAAGACTTATGTTGACAAACGACGAACCGAACCGCATCAATATAAGGAAGGAGATTTGGTAATGGTTAAAAATTTGGAAAGTACTCCGGGAGTGTCAAAAAAGTTGATTCCCCGTTACAAAGGACCGTATGTGGTCAGAAAATGTCTTCGTTTTGACCGATATGTTGTCGGAGATGTAGAAAATTGCCCGCTCACACAACGACCATACGAAGGTGTTTGGGAGGCCGGAAACATGAAACGGTGGCGTGAAACAACAAGTGAAAATGAAGAGTTGCCGGAGACCGATGGTCCAATCTAGCATAAGCATGTGTCGTATGAAGAAGAGAGTACATTCTTGTTTCACATCATGAAAAATATATAAATTCATGAATCTTTTATATAGCCGTGTATGTCCCTGGCTGTTAATGTAAAGACACAACTAGAATTAAGATTTTGTACAGTTTTGCTCATGTATTTCGAACGTCGTTGTGCCATTAAAAGAAAAAAAAAAGGGACGAAAGATCGTGCAACTATGTTGTCCGAGTCGGACAATTAGCCAGGATGGTCGAATGTAAGGCAGTTTTAATTGTCTAAGGTGGGAGTGAACTGTGGTGTTTGATTTTTCGGGCGCTACGATCGACGAGCCTGAATATGTGGGCTCCCGACGCTGGTAGTCAGTTGTTACCTGGTACGCGACGAGACGAGTCTCAACATGAAATAAATTAACGAAATCTATCCATCTTGAAATCTCTCACACTTAATTACTGAATTAAATAAATGATATGGGCTTAATTTTATTTTCCCCTTACACATGACCCATGCGCTCGTGCCACGTACGCAAATTCACTGTTGACACATTTACTTCGTCATTTGCATTCTTTTTCTGGGCTCTAAACAACATACGGTATATTTTGTTGTCTTGTTTGGTACCGACACCGAAAACTTCACCGTCGCGGTTGATTGTCACATATTGGCCCTTGAAAAGAACTTCGAACCCCTTTGACGTGCATACGCTTACCGAAAATAAATTCTTACGGATTTTTGGAAGGTATAATACGTTTTCGATTCGAGCTTCACGCCACTCGCCGTTAACAAGTCTGTCGATTAATATTGTCCCTGTACCGGTAACATCACACACGCCATTATCCCCGAGCGATATCGACTCGCCACTCCTTGGATAAAATTCACTGTACCAGTCCCGTCGGTAAGTGATGTGTCGCGATGCACCACTGTCGGTAATCCACACTTCACTTGTGTCCTTGGCCATAAGCTTTTCGAGTTCGTCACTCGATGGCTCTGTAATACCGGTTCGCTCGTTGGAGGTCTATACAAAGGCGCACGCGCCGCGCGAATTTTCACCGTCTTTGCCTTGTTTGTCTCTTTTCTTTTTTCGACAGTCACGAGCATAATGTCCTTTCTTTTTACAGTAAAAGCACTCAACACTTGTCTTGTCACTTTGTTTGTCGGACTTACCGATAGACCTGTTGTTTTTGTTCCCACCGCCGAGACTCACTGCGGCTAACGCTCTTGTGACGTCATCATCCCCTTCGAGTCGTCTTTCTTCTTTGATTAACCGCTCAAGGAGGTTTTCAAGCGTTTGATTCGCTTCTGGAACACTGTCCCACGCTGTTTGTAGCGCATTGTATTTCGATGGGAGACTTCCAAGTACTTTAGCCATTACCACCGTGTTCGACACGACTTCACCCACATCTTTTAATTGTGCCGCCATATTTTGTACGCGAGACACGTGTTGAACGACCGACTCGTTCAGTTCCATTCGATGACTGTGGAATTTTTGTAATAGCAACAACTTATTCGAGGCTGATTTCTATTCGTGGATTGTCGCCAATTTGTCCCACATTTGTTTCGCCGTCGTGCAATTCAACAAACAATCGAGTTGCGAATGTGCGATCGAGGTTGAAATGTAACAAGTCCATAGCATCGTCTCTTATCCACTTTTTACCGTCGGCTGAATTCACATCTGCCGGTTTCACTCTTTGTCCCGTGACTACGTCTTGAATCGCGTTCGCGATAAGCACCACGTTCATCTGGAATTTCCAGGCTTGAAAGTTCGAACCGTCGAATTTGTCTACTGTTTTTACTAACGTACCTTTTCTGCCATTGTCTTTCGATTTTTGTTTCGCGCACTAAATACCGGTACCGTGGCACTTTATTCAGTGTTAAAATTCGAGATAACTTTTTCTTTCCCGATCACGAAAAACCGTTACAACTTTTTTCAAGTATGGCGACCTCTCGTCAACCAGTACGTGGGAACCGAAAAATACAAACGTGAAACTTTTCTTACGTACCAAACCCTTCTCTCAGGTTATGTTTTGGAAGACTGAGTGTCTGGGCCCATAACCTGTTGGATAATTGATAGGAAGGGCGGATCTGGTATAGTAATAAAGTAATACGTTCTTTATTATGTCACAACCGACGTTAAATTTTTCTTTTTAAATATATATAATAGATCTACAAGTTTTCCTTTCCGAGAATTCTTCGAATAACACTCGCTACCCGGCCATAAAATATGACACGCGACACACACACTCCAGAGTTAGGACTAAATTTGTAACCGAAACACTTGTAACCGACGAATATAAATCAAACTAGCTTCCGCTATATTTCCGGACTACACTATGGACTATACGAAACATCCACTCATCTAATTAGGTCACTACGATCTTACTTCTAAGAAAACCTATAAATTCCTACTATTTTTCCGCATTTTAGCCCTATAAAAAGGCCATGTCTCTCCACAATCGCCGCATTCCGTTCGCACCTAGAGTCGCGTCTATACTGTTAGCAGTAGTTCGGTTTGTCATTCGGTTAGCCGTCTTATAATTAATCTCTGACCGAACTCCGGGTCTTCTGTAGAAGAGAGCGAGTCGAGTTCAGAAGCCAAAGTTAAAGTACCAAACTCAATATTTGGACTTAGAATCTTTTAACCTTTTCTACGACACAACAAATCACAAGTAAGCTACAACGAACCAAAGATTTACACGACACCTCTCCGGTAACGTAACCATTTATATTTTGTATCAAGTTTGTATTTCATCATTATATTTACTAATAACTTGTTTTCATTAAAAGTACATAAAGAATATCTAAATCTTTTGACTCACTTAACACCCCGAATCCCTCTCCTAGTCGCAACCTAGACTAAGGCAAGACTTCTCGAGGTCTATCAGCGTAAGCCCACGATACTCTTAGGAGTATATTTATAAAAACGCTCTGCGTATTAAAATGCAGGGAAAAGCTTATGGGACATAACGTTTACCGCTCGACGTTCAAACACCCGAACTTTTCCTTCACGCCTCTCCGGACGTGACATATAAAAATTTGGTGACAGCGGTGGGATATAATTGATTCTTATTAGAAGATATTAATACGCTGAGTGCCTACCCCTTGGTTGCCACTAAGAGATAATATTTCCTGAAGACAATTTTACCTTAACAAATTAACCAATTCGACCAAAAATGGCGAATCCCGATCTTGCAAACATTACACATCACCAAAATATTACTGATGCTATGCTCACAAGCATGGGTGAGTGTATGGCATTGCAACAGGCATTAATTCATGTACCAAATTTTAACGGCAAAAATATGCCCCTTAAATCATTTATTGAAGACGTAGAAAACGGTTTTACATTCGTGCCCGAGGGCCTTAAAAATTCATTTTTCAAAGGAGTCTGCTCCAAACTTAAAGAAACAGCTCGCGACGCGGTTGCTGATAAAAGAATAAATTCAATCGAAGATTTATCGAAAGCTTTAAAAGAATATTTCTCACCGAAGAAATCATATCCTTATTATTGTGCAGAAATTCAAGCCGTCAGATTAAGACGAGATGAAAGTGTTTTAGATTATTACACACGAATAAAGAGATTAAGAACAAGCGCAATCGCCGCTTTAAAAGACAAATTTACAGAAGAAGAAGCAACTCAAATGCTACCCATGCTCGATGGAGTAGCCCTAGAATCATTTAAAAGAGGTTTATCTGATGATTTATTATACGCCATTAGCGTTCAAGACCCTCAAACTTTAGAAGACGCACTTAAAGTCGTCCAACGCATTGAAAGAGACATGCAAGGAGCAAATGCTCGGAATTCAAATTCATTGAGATACACTCATATCGAACAAAATAATCAGCCTCGGTTCAGAGATGACGAACCCCGTCGAGTATCTTTCCAAACTCGAGAAAATAATTTTGATAATAAAAATTCAAATTTCAATAAACTATTTCATCGCGATACAACTCCTCCTCGCGATCAGCGACGGAGACGCGAAGATTTCTCAATACAACGATTTCCAAACAGAAATCAACCACGAAGAAATTTTTACAATTATCCTCCGAATCAATTTCGCGAGCCACCATTTTATCCTCCTATGCCTTACGGCCCACCTATGTACCCTCCGTACAATGAGTATAATCAATTTTACCAGGGAACGTACCCGATGTACCAAAACCCTTATTACAAACGCGAAAATTCATTTCAAAATATGAGACCAATCTCTCCCCGACCTATTAATAACACTTCAGATCATTTAAACTCCCAAAACGCCCGTCAAACGGACGCGTTGACGAGCGACTCTCAAAACCAGCGTCCTACAGCTGTGAAGTTCCTCACAGCAGGAGATATGTTAGATGGGCCAGCGGACAAGGTCGTTCCCCAATAATCACTTTACGAGCGCCAGAACTCGAAAAAGGTTACGGACGTTTCCTAATAGACACGGGAGCCGACATAAATATAATAAAATTACAAGCGTTAAAACGCAGATGCATAATAGCAACACATGATTTTCTAAACTTATCAGGTATAACACCAGAGAAAATTCATACGTTAGGTTCCACAGAATTAACCCTGTTTGATAAACCAGTAAAATTTCAAGTGCTTAACGAAAATACCGCCATTCCCGCTGATGGAATAATAGGCATCGAATTTCTTTTAAACGAAAAGGCAGAAATATCTTTCCACCATAACACTTTAGTAACCACGTCAAAACCAATAAACCCGATCCCATTTGAAAATGTTTCGGAAGACACAGATCAAAACTCAAAAATCGCCTGCAACATAGCGCAAGAACAAGAAGGTACGTCTTTTATTTTAAAGGCTCGTACTCGCATGAAAGTCCCAATCAAAATAGCTAACTCAAACTTGAAGACGGGATTTCTCCCACGAATCCAAACCCCAGAAAATATATTTATGGGAAATGCAGTCGTTACAAATAATAACGGAACTTGTTACATTTATGCGATAAACGCTTATGAAGAGGACGCCCAAGTTGACGTACCTCCGCAGCATCTAGAACCCTTTGAATATTACGACGATTCAGAAGATTTCTTTGAACCTGATAGCAACGACAGTGCATGTGAATCTCCAATAGATAGAGATCGACGAATACGTGAAAGCCTTCGCTTAGATCACTTAAATTCAGAAGAGAAACAACATGTTCTCGATTTGATAAAAGAATATCCTCATCTGTTTCACTTGCCTGGCGACAAGTTACCCGCTACGACGGAAATAAAACACTCTATACCCACGACGGACGAACTACCCGTTACTATACGACAATATCGTTTTCCACCCGCTCATAAAGATGAAATAAATAAACAAGTTAACAAATTGTTAGAAAATAACGTCATTGTAAATTCAGCCTCTCCGTATAACTCACCTTTATGGATTGTACCTAAGAAGCCAGATTCGAAAGGAAATAAACGATGGAGAATGGTGATAGACTTTCGGGAACTAAATTCAAAAACTATAAGCGATGCTTACCCTTTACCCAATATTACTGAAATTCTTGACAGACTCGGTGGAGCAAAATATTTTTCAACTTTTGATTTAGGTAGTGGATTTCATCAGATCGAAATGGATCCCAAAGACAGACAAAAGACTGCTTTTAGCACTCCTAACGGACATTACGAATACGCAAGAATGCCATTTGGTCTTAAAAATGCCCCAGCCACTTTTCAACGACTAATGGACAGAGTTCTTCTTGGATTACAAGACAGTGAATTATTCGTATATCTTGACGATATTGTACTTTTTGCTACTTCCTTAGAGGAACATGGAACAAAGGTTAGAAGACTTTTTAATAAACTCAGTAATGCTAAATTATCACTTCAACCAGACAAATGTGAATTTCTAAATACCGAAGTAATTTATCTCGGTCACATAATCAGCGACGGAGGTGTCCGTCCTGACCCTAAAAAGACAGAGGCAGTCGATAAATTCCCGATACCCAAATCAGTAACGAACGTTAGACAATTCCTCGGTTTAGCCGGTTATTATAGAAGATTCATAGAAAATTTTTCTGAGAAAGCAAAACCATTGAGTGATCTATTAAAGAAAACTGTCGAATTTAAATGGGGATCAGAACAACAAAAGGCATTTGATTATTTGAAAAAGGCTTTGTGTTCCTCTCCCATATTACAATATCCAAATTTTGAAGAACCTTTTATATTAACTACCGACGCGTCGAATTATGCTATCGGTGCAGTATTGAGTCAAGGAAAAATTGGGGAAGATAAGCCAATAGCTTATCTATCAAGATTATTAAATTCAGCTGAACAAAATTATAGCACCACAGAAAAAGAATGCCTTGCCATAGTATACGCGATATTGCATTTCAGACCATACTTATACGGACGACATTTTACACTTGTTAGTGATCACGAACCCTTAAGATGGATAGATTCAGTAAAATTGCCTGTTCAAAGATTAATTCGTTGGAGAATACGATTACGCGAATACGAATACACTTTCGTTTATAAACCAGGTCGATTCAATTCAAACGCGGACGCACTTTCAAGAAACCCTGTTCTTCCAGAAGTTAGAATATTACCTATATCATCTGCCGCAAAGAAAACAACGACGGTAGGCCCTCGCAGTGCTACCGCCCCAAATCCATTAATAAAACGCGGACGACCATTGGGCAGTAAAAACAAACCTCTAGATACAGTGTTCGAAGTATCAAATCTACCTGGGAACACAATTGCTGAACGAGTAAGAAATCGAAAGATTATTAGTAGACCTCCCCCTGTAGTACCAGTAAAACTACCACGAACTCACACTAAAGCTCAAATAACAAGGGCCAGCTCTGACTCATCCGACACGGAGCAACGACCCCCAGTTGCGCGTGCACGGAACAGCGCTTTTCCAAGTCTTGCAGAAAAGAGAATTGCGCCCCAAAAATCCAAATCTCCTCCAAAACCTCCACCTTTAAAACGCTTTACGGACGCGTTAAAATTTGCATTTGACATAAGCGAAACATCAGACGATAGCATTCCTCAAACAGACACTGAAAATTTACCAGGACCAGCAAACAATACAAATATAATTGAAATCGACGAGAGCCCTAGAAGAGACCCATACTGGTGGGACAGTGCCCAAGGTAATAATAACGCGAATAAAAGTTGCGGGACACAGACAGAAGATTGCACAGAGTCAGAAAATACGGACAATGAAATTGGAAAAGCCCGAGAATCAATGATAACTTTCCGACACCCTATATGTAGATCGACGCCTGCCGTCGCATTTAACGAAAAGGAAACAAGTAGCGATGAAGAACCCCGTAGAACACTTGAGAATAATTTACGACTGGATTTTAATAACTCAGAAAATGAGTCCGAGGAAAGCGACTCCGAAGTTGTCGAAGAAGTGGTACCTCGAGACCCAAATAGAAACATGTCACAGACAATACCCCCTGGACTTTATTACCCTCAGATGAAAAACAATGATAATCTTCTTCAAGTGAACACCACAAACGAAAATTTAACTTATTGAAAAGATAATTACTTACACTTCATTTCTGCCGACTGCGAATTTACCACAAGTATATCACGATTATTGATCGAAACCGACAAAATTTTTCCACAAGATTTAAAATTTAAGAAACCAAGGCGAAAACAAGTTTTAATAACAAATAAAGGAAAGTACAAAACATTAAGTGCAGTACTAACCGACAAACATTTCGAAACTTTTTCAGTCCAAGAACTTAAAGAAGTACTTCAAACAATTAAAGATACCATTGATAAATACCAAATTAAAACTCTCAGGATATCAAAGCCCGGAGACATGTTAGAAAATTTTAGCCACTCCTTTATTGCCGATTTAATCGAAGAATGTTTACACGAATGCGCCTGTTCAATCACAATTTGTCGTGGAAATGTGACAATTCCCGATGAAACGATACGGCAAGAAATAATATCAGAATATCATGAAAGTTTAGTAGGTGGACATAAAGGTGTAACAAAAACATATAAACGCATTCGCGAAAGATTTTATTGGCCGAACTTAAAAGATGACGTCACCGAATACGTGAGAACTTGTCAAGAATGTCAACGACAAAAGTTAACCCGTATAAAAACTCGTGAGCCAATGATAATCACAGATACACCAACAGAACCATTCGATAAAATATCCATCGATACGGTAGGACCTTTACCTGAAACCCCGAATGGGAACCGACATATCTTAACTGTCCAAGATAACTTGACAAAATATTGTATTGCCGTTCCGGTTCCAAATATAAAAGCTGAGACGATAGCCGATGCACTAGCTCGGAATGTAATCATTCAATTTGGTTGTCCAAGAATTATATTGAGCGATCAAGGAAGATCCTTTGTAGGGAAAGTATTTAATAACCTTGCAAAAATATTCAAAATAAAACACCTAACTACTTCCAGTTACCACCCCCAAACTAACGGATCATTAGAGAGAAGTCATATCGTTTTGGCAGAATTTATTAAACATTACGTCGATAAATATGAGGATTGGGATAAACTCGTCCCTTTTGCCATGTTTTCATATAACACAGCCATTCATGAATCCACAAAATTTACACCGTTCGAATTGATATACGGTAGACCCGCTCGAACGCCTAGCGCTTTTTCTCCCTCAGATAAAACCGAGACATACGGCAACTATTTATGCGATCTCACATCTCGCCTCGACGAGATGCGCCAACTCGCTTCAAGATCTCTAATTAATTCAAAACATCGATCAAAACGATATTATGATAAAAAGGTCCACATTGAGAATTTTAGACCAGGAGACATGGTATATGCAATAAAAGAACCAAAAAGAGGTAAATTCGATAGTTGTTACGTAGGTCCCTATAGAATTACCGAGGTACTAGACAAACACAACGCTATATTAGAAACAACCAACGGAAAGCGAATATTGAAACACTTAGACAAGTTGAAACTATATAAGGCAAGGAAAAAAATAGACGAAAAGGAACATCTAATAACTTGAAGAGAGAAAGAAATAACGTTGAACGAAGATAAAACACGAGCTCATCGGTGCAGGACCCATGTCATGCTGAAAGACCATATAACTCCGAGATTTTACGACCCAAGGACCAACCAACAATCAGAACGATGCATACGTACTACTACGAAAATAGATATCGAAATTTTTCTCCCGCAGGAACTAAGAAATTATAAGGAAAATTTTAAATAAAGAAATTTTTTTTTTTTTTCTCGTACTCTAGTTTAGAGACTCCAAAGGGTTAAGGGAGGTAACATCTCAAACTATATAAACCCAAGGAACATTCAATCACGCATCCAGTCACACAAAAAAATTTTTCATAACGTTACATCGTGTCTCTTACGTGAAAATAATCTTAACCGGCGCAATCTTCCGCGAGACTATAGTCACACAATTTCAAAGTCAGAAAACAGTGCAAGAACAAATTTTTAAAAGATCTTCTTTTCACCGGAATATTACTACCACACCATTAAGTTTTCAAGACTAAATCCTCAAATACCAGGTAACTTAATAAACTTATTACACCCAACTAATAAATCAATACAAATTACGGATAATTGCTGACCAAGATATCAATATTCTTTTATAAATAAAACCAAGGAAATTTTCTTTCTCGGATCAAATATATTTTTTTTTTCTTTCTCAAAAGTTGTGAGCAAAACAAAAGTCAATCTTTCCTAATAACCCCATCCAAAAATAACCCATTACGAGACTAGGCTGCAGAAAGGTTTGCACGCTCGTATCCTTACCCTCTATTGCGAGACTAGGCTGCAGAAAGGTTTGCACGCTCGTATCCTTACCCCTCTATTGCGAGACTAGGCTGCAGAAAGGTTTGCACGCTCGTATCCTTCCCTCTATTGCGAGACTAGGCTGCAGAAAGGTTTGCACGCTCGCATCCTATTTACCACACCTCACCTAAAACTTTTTTTCCTCGATCTCTTTGTTGTGCTCCAACTTCTATGGGCCGAACTCGCCGTGCCGGAAGAAAATATCAACTTCGAAAACTTTATGCTCAATATTCAAATCAAAATTCGATCTATTTCAATTATTACAATCCTCGAGTAACTTCAACAAACAACAGCCAGCAATTATCAGTAGTTTCAGATAAAATAATTCATCCTGAAACACAATTAACAAATTCCACTTCGGGCGCAATACCGTTAAACCACGATACTTGTAATAATCAACTCAACAACGACTCATTAAACTTGGAAAACCAGCAATCTCACAATACCCCTTGCGAACCCGCAAGATACAAATTAACTCCATTAACCATAAACCGCCGCCAATAGAACCCAAAAAAAAAAAAAAAAAAAAAAAAAAAAAAAAAAAAAAAAAAAAAAAAAATTCATGAAGAAAAAGAAGAGAGTGGTGTCTATATAAAAATATATATATAAAAAAAAAAACACACGATAACAATCTTTTAAAATAGTAAGAATAAGAATACTAATCTTCAACAACATCTCACACCTAACTCAAAAATTAAAAAAACTACGTACTTATACCTATACTTCTTTATTTTAGAGCCAAAAATGTGTTCCTTTAAGGCCATCATAATATTTCTTGCATTTGGACTCCAAGAAATCTGGTCCTCACCAACCCGTGACATACAACATTCACTAACGCATAGACGAAATCGAAGCAATTCACAATAAAATATGGACCCAAGTGTCGTCGCTGACACATATCTCGCCAGCCTCAGTACAATAATTGACGCCATATACTTCGCAAAACTCGGACAACTACATCCCGAATTATTACACCCATCAACCTTGGAACAAGCTGTAAAAGGATTTCTGAAAACAAACCATAAAAACCTTTTTCCTGTCTCGCTCGAAGAAATACATCCTGAAACCCTAGCAAAAATATCCCGCCTAGCCGCCTCCTATTACAACGGAAAAATTATCATTGTCCTACACATCCCTCTTCTTGAACCAAGTGCATACTTCCTCTACAAGCTCCATTCTTGTCCCACAAATCAACTCATCGGAAACAACACCGAAGAAGCCGCATATGTTCAACCAAGAGCCGCATACATAGTAATATCAAGAGATGCAGACAAATTACCCGAGAACGACCTCCCTCGATGTCAACATCTACGTAACTACCAAATCTGTGCACCCACATATCCAATATACGAAGTATCAGCTCGCCGTACCTGCGAACTACTCTTAATGACGGACGGAGGACAACGATCATACGACGACTGTTAAATAAGAGTAATGAAAAAGCAAACACCTTACTGGAAACAACTAGACACTATGTCGGGATGGTTGTTCTCATTACCACGACCAGAGAGAATCCACATCTTATGCAGTAACGAAGCAGCCCTGGCCATCGGGTTACTGACCTACATTTTACGAGGATTTTTCTTCCACTGCGCATACAAAATCTACACCAAGTGCCGAAAACCTGTCCCTACACCAGGAGATCTACACCACAACAACCATATACGGAAAAGTTCTTCTGGCCATCATCCTGCTAACTTACATTCTCCGAGGGTGCCTACTCCGCCTAACCTGCAAATGCATCGACAAAAGTCGTACACAACAACCTAACGAGGACGAAGAGAATTACACATACCAGAAGGAAGAAGAACCACAGCCGACCCCGGGACCAGAACAAACCTACGACGTACCCCCGCAAACACCTTGACCAGTATTTTACCACGACGCTTCAACTCAAGCCGAACCCAAGCCACCAGCACCATAAAACAGAACACTGAACACAACACATACACACATACTCTAATATGCACTCTATACTAACACTAGGTTAAGAAATTTATGCATATCGAATTCTCCAAATCAACTTTTTCTTTTTTTTATTTTCTCGTGAATGAAAGGATACGGTATCAATACTTATCCCTCACTCTCTTTCCAAGACACCTTGACCGTATTACACTTCGTGAATACACCTCATATTTCAAATGGCACAGGCTTCCCGAATGCAATTGAATTGCAATCGATAAACATGTTATTATCACAAGAATAATAACCCAAACAGATCAAGTCGATCAACATCGTGACATAAACAAAAAAAAGGGCAATCGACAAACCTCTTGTTTTGTCAAGCCATCTCCATAAAAGACATCTATATCATCGCTAATTTTGCCGTCTAAAGCCAATGAAAGAGGAATAGTCAATCTTATTATACGGTCACAAATTTTCCACAATCCTGTATTACCAAAAACAATTTCTACACCTATTCCTATAATTTTATTAAAATTTTTTTTTTCCCTCCTCTTCCTAAGATACGAAATCCACATCAGGCAACGAGAAGCAAAAATTTAATCAATTCAATTTTCACCATTTAAGCATATATTCTATTTAAAAATATTCAATATGCATAAATTGGTAGCCACCGAGGACGGTGCCTAATTTTAAGTGGGGAGGTGTCACAACCGACGTTAAATTTTTCTTTTTAAATATATATAATAGATCTACAAGTTTTCCTTTCCGAGAATTCTTCGAATAACACTCGCTACCCGGCCATAAAATATGACACGCGACACACACACTCCAGAGTTAGGACTAAATTTGTAACCGAAACACTTGTAACCGACGAATATAAATCAAACTAGCTTCCGCTATATTTCCGGACTACACTATGGACTATACGAAACATCCACTCATCTAATTAGGTCACTACGATCTTACTTCTAAGAAAACCTATAAACTCCTACTATTTTTCCGCATTTTAGCCCTATAAAAAGGCCATGTCTCTCCACAATCGCCGCATTCCGTTCGCACCTAGAGTCGCGTCTATACTGTTAGCAGTAGTTCGGTTTGTCATTCGGTTAGCCGTCTTATAATTAATCTCTGACCGAACTCCGGGTCTTCTGTAGAAGAGAGCGAGTCGAGTTCAGAAGCCAAAGTTAAAGTACCAAACTCAATATTTGGACTTAGAATCTTTTAACCTTTTCTACGACACAACAAATCACAAGTAAGCTACAACGAACCAAAGATTTACACGACACCTCTCCGGTAACGTAACCATTTATATTTTGTATCAAGTTTGTATTTCATCATTATATTTACTAATAACTTGTTTTCATTAAAAGTACATAAAGAATATCTAAATCTTTTGACTCACTGAACACCCCGAATCCCTCTCCTAGTCGCAACCTAGACTAAGGCAAGACTTCTCGAGGTCTATCAGCGTAAGCCCACGATACTCTTAGGAGTATATTTATAAAAACGCTCTGCGTATTAAAATGCAGGGAAAAGCTTATGGGACATAACGTTTACCGCTCGACGTTCAAACACCCGAACTTTTCCTTCACGCCTCTCCGGACGTGACATTAATAAGCTAGGTTTAATAACTGATTAAATAACACAATGGAAGTACGTTCAAACTAGTACGTTGACGAGCTCTTACAAGACCGCTTTGTTCTCTTGTTTGAGTTAGACTAACGTACCGGTATGTTAACGTACCGGTACACGAGGATAGTAGTATTACTACGCCCGCGCATGCGCACTGCTCTCGAGTACGAGAACTACTTTATAACATGATTTCTAACTTCTCCCTCCACAAACCTATAAGATCCGCTACAGGGAGACCTAACTGAGTATCACGTCCACTTTCAAAAGCCGCTTTGTCTTCTGTATCTGCTATTTCATTGCCTACTAATCCTATATGTGCGGGGACCCAAAACAATTTCACGTTTTTGCCGCTGTCATGAAGACTTTTTAGTTGATTTTTTAAGTACGTTACCAGATATGATTTCCTGGACAGATTTGGTCTGGAAGAAAGAGCTCTCAGAACACTCGATGAATCGGAAAAAATTGCAAAGTTTGATTGTTCAAGAGTTGCGATCCAGTTCAGAGTCTCGGCAATAGCCAAAGCCTCCGCTCTGAAAATCGATGCAAAGCCTGGAGCCCGAAATCTTTGCACCTGGATATCAGGAAACATTATCGACGAAAATCCTACAAAGTTACATCCTGGTACCTTTGAACCATCTGTAAAGAAACATTCCGAAGCCATCAAAGTATCTTTCAAAACCTCTAGAAAGGTTTCATTGGGATTTTTTGACTCACGAATGGTAGCACCTTCCTCAAAAGAAGTACAAGGATGAAACATTATCGATTCATAGTTATATTCATAACATAGAGGCTTTCTTGAAGATGTGAGTAAGTGGGCTACCCTATCAAGCTTCCTGAAGCATTCGAGTAATACAAATTTGCTATCGCGGTTTATCACCATCGGGTTGTCCTCGATTTCGATTATTTTTTCAAGAATGGTGATCAACCTGTGATCACAACTGTTGGCTTGTACTCTAGTTAAAAAATTTTTGCCCAAATATTCAAATCGTAATTGCAAGGGTGGAACTTTCGCTTCCGCCAAAATAACATTAGTTGGAGTCGAAGCTCTGTATCCTAACGCAAGTCGTAATGCCTTGAATTGTAGTCTTTCAAGTCGAATAAGATCTTGTTTTGACAGATTATGGAAAAGAAACCCACCATATTTTATTCTAGAGCGAACGAGAGCTATGTACAGTCTAGTTAATAGAGACGGATCTGCACCCCACCAGGTGTGTCTTAAACAGCTTAAAACTTTCAGAGGATTTTGACAACTTTCAACGATTTTTTTAATCTGGGCTCCCCATCCTAAGTTTGATTGGAGTTGCATTCCTAAGAAACGGACTACTTTTGATTCGTAAATAGTAGAACCCTTGAACGTGGACTGTTGTATCCTTCGATTCATCGATTTTCTCCTATCAAAAATAATAAACTTCGTTTTTTCGGGTGCCATTGATAGTCCAATCTTATCTAATTCCTCATCTATTTTTTGGAGAGAGTACTTAATTTTATTGATAGCAGATTCATCGACTTTAGAGGTAGCAAGGACGGCGACGTCATCAGCGTATTGGATGATTTCACAACGAGGGTCAATAGAGTCTTCTAATTTCATCACGTAGATGGCATATAATAGCGGGCTGAGAACACTTCCTTGCGGAAGTCCTTTGTAGGACCATCGAACTTCGTCAATATCAGCAAACTTAAATGACAAAGATCTAGACGACACCAAATTAAAAATAAAGGCTATTAGGTTGCTTCGAAAGCCGAGTCCTTTAAGTTTCTCTACCAAGACATCAGCGAGCACATTATCATAGGCTGATTGAATATCCAAGAAGACAGCTGAAACTTTTTCACCCGATTTGAATTGCTTTGATTATCTCCGCACATACAATCGACAGATTATCCAAACACGACTTCGACTTACGGAAACCAAACTGTGATTTTGGAAGTTTTTCGTAATATTCTAACCACCAACAAATTCTGTAATTTATCATTTTTTCTAGTACCTTGCAAAGACAAGGGGCCAAGGAAATCGGTCGAAGTTTGGAGCCATCACCTTTCGGAATAAAAAATATGTTATATTTACGCCATTCCTCCGGGAAGGATTGGGTAGCAACGATTTCGTTATATATTTTCAAAAGTAATACCCTTGCTTTATTAGGTAGGCTAGCAATAATTTTGTAGTCAATTCTGTCAACGCCGGGACTTGATTTGAGATTAACATTGGAAATAGCAAAGCAAAGCTCATCTTCCGTAAACGGTAACTCTAAGAAAGCGTCTTGTCCAGGATTGTGAAAAGAGGGAGTTGCAATTTTTACCCACGGTGGACATAATTTTTCGATCATGGCTATTCACCTTTTCTTCGTTGTATTCGTTTGCATTGTCTTTATGATTAAATCTATTTTTAAAACACTTGATTTTTTTCCATAAGTATGTGGGGTTAGTGTTCTTAGTTAAGCCATCACAAAATTTGATAAAATTTTCTTTTTTAATTTTACGGAGACCATTCTTAGCCCTGATCTCTGCTCGTTTAAAAGCCAAAAAATTGACGCGACTTGGGAAACATTTGAAGCTAAGAAACGTAGCTTTTCTAATTCGAATTAATTTATCGCACTCTTCGTTCCACCACGGACATGGCGGCCGACCGTTTTTTTCTTTACGATGAGATCCATTTGTAAAGGCATCCGAGCAAGGCGTAGCATGTTTAATGCTGTCTTCGACCAGTGCAACGAAGGACGAATACTTCAACAGAGGGTCGCCACATCCGAGGACAAAGTCAAATGCGAAATCGATTCTATCCTCAAGATACTTCGAGAATTCGCCCCAAACCGTTTTTCGCGTGTGCAATCTTTTCATGGGTCTATGCTTGAGGTTCGAAAGTGTGTGGCACTCAAATTCGATTACAATCGGGAAGTGATCGCTACCCCATGAACTTTCACCTACGGTCCAATTGTAAGACAACGTTGAGCTATCATTTACGAATGTAATATCAATCGCAGATTCTGAGTTATATGCACCGCTGTGGAATGTAAATTGTCCTTCATTCTCAGGACAGCAATGTCGAGTGACTCAATACCATCGACTATATTTCTACCGACCGAGCAATCCCTAGGGTCTCCCCACAAAGAGTGATGAGCGTTAAAATCACCTGCTACTAAAAACCTACCATTAAATTGAGAAAAAAAATTGGACCACTCGAGAGCAGTGATATTAGGACTACTTGGTGATCTGTAACAAGAAACGATAGTGAATTTTTCGTCTTTGAGATCCAGTTTCAACGCGCAAACTTCAATCTTTTCGTTGCAATTTCTAAGATTATGAATTATTTTATACCTCAAATCATCCCTTATCGCAATGGCTACTCCACCACCCCTCTGAATAGGGCGATCCTTCCGTACAACGTCGAATCCTCTCAAGTAGAATGAATCTCCTTGTTGAAGCCAGGTTTCTGATAACAGTAAAATGTCGAAATATCGTGAATTGTTCTGAAGTTCAGGTACTTTTTGTTTAATACTTTTCGCATTCCACTGAACAATCTTCAATTTTGTTAGTCGATTATCCTGCATCGTGTTCGACGTGGAGATTATTTGTTTTTTTAATCCTCTCCATCAACAGCGCCGCATTCTTATCAGCTGAGAGTATACGAAGTATATGTCGTATGCCCTCCAGAATATCGTTCGATACGTCCTTTTCCGTTGATAGTTCTTCCAGAAACAAGTCTTGGACTTGGGGACCTCGTTTTCGTGGACCATGTCGATTGTTTGTTGACCAAGCCTGGTTTGTTGCTTCTCCTGACGTTGATGACCTCAGCGAGTTCAATGGTGTATTCTTCTCCTGTGGAAGTGCGGGGAAATGCTGAGCAGTCCTTGGCGGGACCATATTTTGTTGTTGTTGGAGTTGTCCAGGTCTCTCAAACGTTCGTTTCGCAAAAAGATAGGGAAGATTGTCGAAAGCCATGATGCGATTGATTTCCCGTTCATTACAAAGCACCGGGCAATTGCGATCAAGAGTGCGATGATTACCGCCGCAGTTGATACAACGAGCATCAAAATTGCATCTCTGTCCCTCTTCCAAATGATGAAGATCTCCATAGTTCAGACAGCGAGGTGGTTTACGACAGTACTTTTTGGGGTGACGTAGTCCACCACATCCGTAACACACCGTAACTGACTCGATGTACGGGACTACCCTTACACGAGTTCTCCAAATAAACAAATTGTCAGATAATGTCTTACCTCTAAATTCCACACACAGAGAATCACCGTCAATCCATTTCGTTTGCCCGTCGACAATCGTGCGCCGAGGGAGCCGACGAATATCCAAGACATCTACTTCTTTGTTTTCCAACGAGATTGCCGTTTTTAGCTCTTCAATGGAAATGTCTTCGGGAACATCCCAAATCTTTCCTTTGCGCGACAGAGTGTATTTTGGTATAAATACTTTTAGTTGAAGTTCAGAGAGATATTGATTAGAAATGGATTTATTGGCTTCGTCACGTGAGTTAAAAGTTAGAATCCATTCATTCTTACCATAGGTATCCAGGGTTTCATATCTAATATTTGATTTGTGTAACTTTTGTGAAATTTTTAAGATTGGCAGTGATTTCGTGTCTTTATCTTTCGGCAAAAATTTTACATGCACAATATGGAGCTTTATCATTTTTATCATACAGTGTAATTTCTTGCCTGTCGTGGTCCATTCTTGCTTCCAACTGTGAAAAATCCGATGGCATGTTCGACGTAGATGCTTGTTGTGACGATTTATCCGAACTGTCCTTGCCTTTATGTTCGTACATCTTTCCACCTTGTACCGTAGTTTTTGTTTTTGTTTTAGGTTTTTTGTTGTCGGTGTCAGTATTCTTGTTGTTATTGCCGTCCTTCTTCATTGTTTCGACTAGTGCATTTGCAACTTTTTTGGTACACTGAGGTTTCTCACATTCCTCGTTTTTTTCATCGAAACTATTCCTTCTTCTTTTTATAACGTCCTTTAATTCCAACCATTGTTGAAAATTCAAGGTCTCACTATCTTTCGCACTAATCAGGTAGTTAGAAAAATCATCGAACTCTTGTTCATTCGTGGCGACTGATTCTACCCGCCCGAAGGCGAGGTTATGTCAGAGCGTGGAATACTTATAACGACTGATTTGGAAAAAATCCCAACCAGATAATTGAATAATCTTCTTCTTATACCCTTTATTCTCGCCACAACCCAAAAAAACTGAAAAACCGAAATAAATTGGATCAATTATTTACACCAACTCGCCAACGAGCAACCCTCGGACGTTCGTCGTCCTCTCTCGTATGTATGGTTCTGGGCTGGCTCTGATCTGCGCCCTCTGGCGCGGAGATCATACGGCCACGTTCTTTTGCGGAGTAATAGTATTTGAATTTTGTGCTGATTCTCAATTTTTCTTTTGCCTCTACCTGGACCTACATTTTTACGTGGGTTCTGAACCACGGAGAGAGCAGTTTAAGACACTTAGAAAAAATCCATTGGTGTCGGGGGGAATCGAACCCGGGCCCACTGGGTGTGAGTCGGGGACGTTACCACTATGCCACTGCCTCTCTGGGACACAAGTACACAGGGAGACTAGAGAGAAGGAGTGAACACACCGTGCTTCTTCTTCTTCTTCTCTCCTGTTTGGCTGAGATCACCGCGCTTTTATTCCGTGATCCCAGCCTGGCCACTGGTATCACCGCTTCGGCCAATGCTCGTGTCAATTATGTTCGTGTTTATTATGTTTGTTGTTTTAGCGTTATTTACTTGTTTACTTTGTTTTTAGTGCATCATTTTATTTGATCTATCTACTTATTACCACTCTCATTGCTTTTCCGGTGCTTATCGCTCCGAGTTTGATGTTTAAGTTCAAATTTTTTTTTTTTTTGTAACTGATTAAAGTGTTCCCAGTTTATCATGCTATTTTGGAGGTTTTTTGTATGGTCGTATTGTAAAATCTTAATAAATTAAATCTGTATTTTCTTTTATTTCTTGTGTGAATTTTGTTATTGCTTTCAGAATATCTGCGGATCTGGAGAAAGCGAGGCTCCTTATTTCATAGGGTGGTAATTTATTTAACTTCTTCAGGGTGTCACAGAGTTTTATTGAGCTTGTCCTGTTTACATCGCACGACCAGAAAATATGATTTAGGTCCTGGGTGTCAAATCCGCAAGGGCATATCGTGGAGTCTGCTAAGCCAATCCTGAGTAGGTGATCCCTGGTCCCTATATGACCTGATTTAATTCTGTTTATTAGAGTGATGGTGTTACGCTGCAAATTCAGTCCATCCCACCAAGGATTTTTGGGGGTTGAGCTCGGACTACGTAATTTATTGTATACTATGCCTTTTTGCAAAAATGCGTTGTCTAGTTGTGCATGATCTTCTTTTATAGTGTCTTTCTGGATAATTGAGGCCATTGTGCGTGGTCTCAGACTCAGGTCCTTATAGGCACCTTCGCTACAGGCTTTTTTGCAAGTTCGTCAACTATCTCATTTCCCACTACCCCTCGGTGAGACGGGCACCATATAAATTCAATTTTCCTATTTGTCATTGTGATCCTGGAATACAGGGACTTGATTTCGAGACATAGGGGGTGGAGTTTTGCATTGACCTCTGCTTGGCTTAAGGCAAGTAACACACTAAGTGAGTCTGTTACGATCATGATGTTTTTATGGGTGTATTTATTTTTCAGGAAGGAAAGAACTTCAACGATTGCACTTGCTTCTGCCTCGAAGATGTTTGCGAGGCTGGTTGTTTTAAATATTCCAATAGCCTTTATTTCTGGAATAAAGTAGGCGTAACCGACGAACTCGCCATTTTTTGTTTTTGATCCATCTGTGTACGCTATAATAAATCTAGAATATGGATTATTATACTTGGATTCTAATTCTTTTTGGAAATTAAGGTTTGCCTTCTTCGGGTTTTCTGATAGTATTTTCTTTCCTGCTTGAACGATTGGTTCGATGTATGTGAGTTGTGGGAGTAATGGGATTCCAAAGCATGGGATTGTCTCTTTTCTTTGTATAAGTTGTATTAACTCCCTATGCTTGGACCAAATTTTGAACAGAGTAAATCTATGGTGTTGTAGTGTTGCTGTTTTTTGTCGCTCTAGTAGCTTTTCTGCGAGCTTGATTTTTGGGATCAGCGGGTGGTTGCTTACGGATTGAGCTTTGGTCAGGAAGTAGGTGGTTAGTTTTTCGGCTCTGCTTTCGAGTGCTTGTTCTTTGCAGAGGTCCAGAAGAATATTGGTAGGGGTAGAACGGAAACAGCCAAGTACCAAGCGTAGGGCTGAGAATTGTATTGTTTTTAGCTCTTGGAAATTAGATGTGGTTGCCGAGCTGGAGCATGTTATTGCCCATTCTAGTCGACTACGAATCAGACCTTTATATATTGTAAGGAGAGTTGATGGATGGGCCCCCCATGATTTTGCTGCCAGTGATTTGACGATGTTTGTTGCTTTTTGCGCTTTATTTTTTGTCTCTTTTATGAAAGATTTCCAATTAAGTTTTGTATCCATTCTTACTCCTAAGAATGACGCGTTACTATTGTTTCGAATTTGAGTTCCATTTAAATGGATGTATTTATCACTTAAGTTTGTTCTCTTTTTACTAAAGATTATGAACTTGCTTTTCACCGTGCTTACATTCAAGCCCAGTTCGTTTAGCCATTTTATTAGAGTTATTAGGGCGTTCTCTAGTTTTTCTATTCCTTTATCAATGTTCTTTTCTTTCACGTATATGACGAAATCGTCTGCATATTGCAGCGATGCGACGTCTCTCCCTATGTTTTCATTTATTTTCCTCGTGTAAATATTAAAGAGTATCGGGCTTAAGACAGAACCCTGAGGTAATCCCCGGTCGGTGTTTCTTATATCTTTTAGCTCCGCATTTTCGTTAGAAGTCTACCTTGCGAGAAGATATGTGGTTTGCTATCAATCTTATGATTAATGTTGGGATATTCATTTCTTCCAGGTTTTTTACAAAAACATTTGGGATTACATTGTCATAGGCCCTTTCTAGATCTAGAAAAATAGCTAGTACGTTCTCTTTTTTTATGAATGAATTATAAATGTCCGTAGTTAGGATTAATATGTTATCCAAGCAAGATCTATTTTTCCTGAACCCATACTGAGTGTTCGGGATTCTAAAATCTGTCTCTAGATAGTACTCCAGTCGGTTCTTGATGGCGCGTTCGAATACTTAAAGCAAGCATGGAGCTAGTGAAATTGGTCTGAATCCTCCTTTCGGTTTGGGAATCAGACACACATCGTATTCATGCCACTCTTTTGGGATTAATCCACTGTACATTATTTTGTTGAAAATTTTTCTAAGAAATTCTAACATTTCTTTTGAAAATGCTTTTATTGTTGCGTTACTTATACGGTCTTTGCCAGCCGCTGAAATTGGTTAAAGTTTTTTAATAATGCTTTCTAGTTCTTTAATTGAAAAAGGCAACCATATTCCTTTTGGAGTATTTCTTTCAGTCATGGATATTATTGGAGGCAGGAAAGCGGATGGGGGGGCTATTTTGCGTATTTCTATTTCAATCTCCGTTTCCTTATTTTGTTTCGAATCTGCAATCGTTAAGTGTTTTTTTTTGTTATATTTTCCGCTAAAGGATTTTACTACGTTCCAGACTTTTTGGATCGGGGTATTCAAGTTAATACTGGACATGAATTCTTTGAACGACTCTCTTTTAGCTTTTTTGAGAAATTGTTTGGTGTTCTCGTCTTCTTGGATCCAGGCTTCTAAATTCTCCCTAGTCGTATTACTTTTATATTCTTTGAAGGCTTTTCTCCTTTTTTCTACGGCAATGCTACAAATCTGGTTCCACCACGATTTCGGTTGGTGTTTTTGTCTACCTTCGCTTCTTAGTTCTTCATTGCGGATTGCTCCGGCTTGACCCAGGCTATCTAGAATGCTTTGATTGATCGTGTTATATTTTTGGAATAGATTCTGGTTTGAGATAGGGCCGTTCGGTATTTTCCGTTTAATATGTCTGTAAATTTTCCCCAATCAACCTTTTTGGTGGCTATAGATGGTCTGCACTTTTTATTTCCTAAGCTTTGTCCGGATATTTGGATCTCGATCACTTGGTGATCACTTCCAAGGTTGTCGTCGAGGACCTTCCAGTTACATAATGGCGCTAAGTTGGGGCTTGCAAATGAAATATATAAAACGTCCCAGGTCTCATTTTGATGTATGAATGTTGGAGATTTATCGTTTAGAGGGATTATTTCGATTTGATTGACTACTCTATGCAAGGCTCTTCCACACGGATTCCAATTTCTGCTCCCCCAGGAGGGTGATTTCGCATTGAAATCTCCCCCCATGATGAAGTTCTTGCAATGTTTGTTGAGGGAAATTATGTCGGCGAAAAAGTTCTCCCAGTTTTCTGGTTTTAGTTTTAAGTGAGGGGGTTTATAACTACTTGTTACTATAACATTGTTCTTATTTTTTAATTTGATTTCTACTGCTACTGTTTCTATGTTTCTATCCGCCCAAATACACTTTTCTAGAGATAGTATTTCGAATGATAGGCCGTTCCTGATACCTATTGCCACTCCTCCTCCTATTTCTCCGGTCGGTCTGTCTTTTCTGACAACTTGAAATCCGGGAATTTTGTATGGGATGTTTGGGTGCAACCAGGTTTCCGACAGTATTAGGATGTCTTTCTCTTTTATAAGGACAGGTAGCTCGTGGGTTTTTCCCCTCAGTCCTCTACAGTTCCGCTGGGCTATTGTTATGCAATTTGGAGACATAAAAGGACACAAAAGTTGATATGTTTGTAAAAGTTATGGAGAGAAATTTTAGTATTAAGACATTGTGGGGGGTATAGGGTACTAAATTCTTTTTTTTTTTTTTTCAACTGTTTATTTGATTATTGAATTCGGGAAATTTACATTGGTTCTTTTGTGCGTATGTATTGGAGTTAACGAGGTTTTCTGTTTGTTTATTGTGAGGTAGATATTGTAGGGGTTGAGAGTTAGTTAGATTTTCCCAACTATCTCCAGGATGGGACTTCTCATTTTTCCCTGTGTGCTTAGGAGTTGACATCACGATATTTGGTGAAGGTTCCTCAGAAGTTTCCGTTACCAGGATGGACGTCACTTTGTATGTTTTTTCGTGTGTTGATGTGTTTCTCTCGATCTCGCAGTCTGTTGTTTCTTTCTCTTCATTTCCTGTAAAAAGATTATTATTACTCATGTGAGAAAGATTCGAGATTGGCCTAACCGCGTGAGTGTCTTTTTTTGGGATCTTTCTTCTTGATAGGAGTGTTTTTTTGTATTGTAGTTTGTCTCTTTTCTGTTTTATGAATTTAGGTCCTTCTGCCTCTTCTATAGAGGGGAAGTCCTGGATTCGGTTCTGGGGGGAGAGGAACCATGCTCCTTTCCTTGTGGGGGTTGTTGACTCCGCTCGTCTTTGTAGCCACGTTTCTAGTCGGTAGTGACTGTCTAGGCGATTTGATTTGACAATCTCCAGAGCCTCCTCTCTCTCTACGTTAAGTTGGGATTTGATTTTATTGACGATTTTCAATTTTATATATGATGGGCAGTTTGAATCGCTTGCTGGGTGGGGACCTTTACAATTTATGCAATTTGGTTTTGTGTTCTTGCATTCTGAATGATTGTGGTTGTCTCCACAAAACGAGCACCTTGAGTTCCCCCTGCACTGTTTTGCCAAGTGGCCAAACCGCTGGCATTTCGTGCACCGTCGAACCTGTGGTTCGTAAGGGACAATTGGTATTCTCGTTTTGTAAATTACCAGTTTTTCGGGAAGATCGTTCCCTTCGAAGCTGAACTTTACGGAGTTTGTCGGGTCTAGTTTAGTGTTGTTACCATTTCTTGACACTTTCATTATTCTCTCAATTTTGATTATTCGTATTGGAGAGCTTAGCCATTCTATGCCCTCTAAAATTTCTTTTTCGGTTAAGGAGGGGTCTATATCCCTTCCCACTCCCAGTCTCGAGATCTTACTATCTGGGATATATGCTTTCCACGAGTCGGGTAGGAGGGAATCCTGCATTTCCACCATTTCATTTGCTTCTTGGTAGGTGTTCATAGTGACCATCACCAAGTTTCTTCCTTTTCTTTTAATTTTTTTTATCGAGCCGCTTATGTTTTTAAGTTTTTTCCCTATGAGCATGGGATGAATGGCTCCGATCTTTCTATCCCCTTCGGATCTCGGTGGTATTTCATCTGTCGTGCGTGTATCGAGGTTTTGCGTAATTAGAACAATGAAAGGTTCAATGGCCTTTTCCGAGTATCTATTTTTCCTTTCTACAAAGTTCCGCAGATATTCACGTTTTTTCTTATGATTTGGTTCACTTGATGTGTAAGCGAGTGTCGTAATTTCTGAGGTTTTCTCGGGGCTGGGGATGCCAACCTCGACCGGAACGTTTTTTCTCTTTTTTCTTTTCGGGGCTATGAGCCAGTCATCGTTATTTTGCGAACCAAAAATAACCTCCTCATGGTTTCCTGGTCAATTTTTTCTAAGTCTATCGGAAAGTTACTTACTTTTGAGTCATTTTTAATAATGTTCGCCATTGTTGGCGTCGTCTCGTTCCCGTTACCTCGGAGCGATAAGATTTTTGGTGGAATAATTTGAATTTGGCTTGTGCGCGACCGTTATGTTCTCAGTCCTCCGTTTACGAGTCCGCCATGTGGCCTGCTCCACTAACAGTTTGGTTAATTAACTTTTAATTGGTGATATTAACACTTTTAATGGGATATTATGCTTTATTTTTTAGAGTTTTTTTTAGATTAATTTGATAAAAATTCGTGACGAAATCTGGTTGAAGCAGATTTTAGTGTTTCCAGCTGCCACCAGGCGGAATGTAGCGCTGCCGATGCCATCGCTCGATGACTCTTAAGACCATGTTACGTCCCGAGAGGGAGATTTTGATGAATGCACGGAATTGCCGATTTAGAGCGCGATGTTTAAATTTCTGAGAACTATCGCCAGTGAGTCTTTTGGTTTCCGCACGATTCCCGTAACCAGATTAATATATTTTCGGATTTTCTGAGATTTTCGGAATTTGATATATGCGATAATTGGTAAACTGAATTAAGGATGAGGGTTAATCAAGTCCGCAGTTTTACTCTCGTTTACACTTTGAATGAATAATATAATTTTATTTTAATAAGAAAAGAATGAACTGATACAATATTATTATTATTATAACTTTCCGTTGAAATATTTGAATTCACGCACTTATAATTATTCGATGGTGTTCTATGAGAATGATTGAAGACTTCAGACTGATTTTAGTTTATGGATTTAGGGGTTCTGAGTCTTTTGAGAATTTTGGTAAATTCGACTGTGCGGTTTGGCTTTCGGATAAAGTCTGATTGTTAAATTTGCGAGTTCGAATGGCTGGAGTTCACTGTTGAGGATTTTGAGAGAGGGATGTCTTGTGGAAGGGTTTTACTTTTTGTTATTCTGATTGGCTAAGGTGTTCGTTGGATTTTATGATTGGAGTTTTAAGATGTGGGGGAGGTTTGCGATTTTTGGATTGGTGGGTAGGTGTTGGCGAATCGCAAATCTCGGTTTGCATGATTTTTATATTTTATTGTTTCTGAATTGGCGAAGTGATTATTTATAAAAAAGGCATCAAGTTTGTTTTGGCGAGTTAGGGTTTAAGATTTTGAGTTGGAAGTGTTCGGAGAATCACATCCTGTTTGTGCTTTTGTTATCTGATATGTTTTAATATTGCAAGAGATTCGCTTTCTGTCTTTTTGTTTGATGTGATTTTTGCCGTGGGAAAGGAATGTGTGAAAGATTTTGATTGCGTTGTGTGATTCATATTATTTAAGTGAACAATTATGGTAGGAATGAATAGTTGTGAATTATTGTAATTACGGAAAGTACTGAATTATTCTATTTATTATCTAGTCTTCCTTAGTTATCGACGAATGATGATATTGGTTGGTAAGTAACTACCGACGGTTGGTTATCGGTAAGGTAGAAATAGTTGATGTGGAGAAAAAAAAATATATGGGGGTCTAGCGTGAAGGCTACGACGTAACAACCATACGGCCATGTTTGTGTAAGACTTCAGGTTAGTGGCTATTTATGCGCGAAATTTGATTTGAAGGGATGGGAGGAGGAACGAGAAAGGAAATCAGATTCTGACGTTGATATTCTTGATAAAACGGAGAATATAGGTAATTAGCCTGGCTGAGGGATTGGCGATCATCGATTCTATATTGTGAATCAGAGATTTTAGGAGAGATTGACGTTCAAGTTCAAAGCGAGGACAAGCCCAGAAGATGTGATTGAGATCTTGAGAGTCATGGCCGCAAGGGCAGGAAGCAGATAGGGAAAGATTCTTACGGTAGAGATTGGCTTGAAGACTGGAATGATTCGTTCTCATCCTGGTGATAGTGACAATGGATTGGTGGTCAAGACGTTTCAGATTAGAGAACCATGGTTTGAGCTGGTTGAAGAATTGTTGGAAGTAAAGGGTACCTTTGGTTAAACCAACGTTAACAAGAGCGCGGTTAGTCGATTCATTGCATTTCTTTTTAGCCAAGGAGAAAAAATCAGAGGCGGGAAGGCGGATTAAAATAGGAATGCCACTCGAAATGGCTTCTTTTGCGAGAAGATCGGCTTTTTCGTTGCCGGGGATGCCTACGTGAGCGGGAATCCAGGTGAGAGAAATGTCAAGATGAAGTTGGACTGCTCTGCAAAGAGCTAAGTATATTTTAATGATGATAGGGAAACTGTTACGGGAGGAGCGGAATTGTAGAGATGGCGTGGAGAGAACTGAGGGAGTCTGCGAAAATGTGGGTCTTGGAAATGTTATTGTCGATAACGAAGTTTTGATGGTATGAAGAATGGCAAGGGCTTCAGCAGAGAAAATTGAGGCTTGTGAGGAAATTTTGAACTTTAAGGATAGGTTCAAACGAGGGCAGTAAATAGAAAAACCCACGTTATTACTCGGATCAGACTTGGAGCCATCTGTGTAAAAGTATATTGAATCGGTAGGAGAGAATGTTGAAAGAAATTCGGTGCGAGGAGAGGCAGAGTTTTTTATGGTTACACCTGAGGTGATGTCGATCATTGAAGGTGGAAGAGATGAAGAAGGAGAAATCGTGTAGATGGGAGGAAAGGAGGAGGATTCGATGAAGTTTTTATGGCAAAGGAGGCAACGATAGGACAAAATGAGAGGAATTTGAGAAACGTTTGTGACCGTGTTACGTCCTAGCCTAAGCTAGACGCCTCCATAATTTTTTTTATTGCATTCAACCTTCTTTAATCATCAGCAGGTAAACTCGCTTACCAGTTTCATCATTCGTCGATAAAGAAATATATAATTATCGATAAAACGAATAATCGAGTATGTATTCTTGCAATAGTACATACTCTCTACTATTAATACATAAAATATCAATATAATAATACGCATAGACCCAGACGTAGATAGCCTTTTTTCACATAAATGACAATAGACCATGTGTTGCTCGAGCGGTTCGTAACCGGCAACCACTTGAAAAGCCATAAAAGCTTTAGCTCGAACTACCCAAACCTTCACCTAACATTTTCCCAGCAAAATATAGAGAAACATACAGCAATTATTCTCTATCTCTCTCACAGTAAAAGATAAATCAATAAACCCTAAAATTCTACGAACCAAAAACATCAACACATAAACAATCCCACGACTTTCTGTCGTCTGACCAAAATCCCAAACCTTATCCTAAAGAAATAATAAAATCGAACAATAATCCTATTGTACGACGATTCGATTTCCTATGCGACTTCGCCAGGAAGTCGAATATCAATTAACTCCTCATTATCCGAAACAACGCCTCGCGTTCACGAAAACCCGAACGCTAGGCGAGATAAAGATTTCCCATGCATGCTATCAGCACAACCACGTGCAGCCCTTCGAGACTAGAGCGATCACACTCGATAGTCTTACTCATAACCCAAACAATACACAAAGTCCAAACGCTAAATGACTTTTCTTCCCATCATCTTTCCAGAAAAGTCTCCCCCACTAATCTAATCCAATCACAAAATACCGACATCAAATTAACAATCCTTTAACCAATCTGAGTAAAAACTATAACGAATCTGAACCCTTCCACATCACCTTACCCCCAAAAAATCTTACAAAGAACTCGAACTCCAACTACGAATTGTAAAATTACAATAGTCAGTTAGCATCGAGAGTCCGAACATTTAACTTCATCTTTAAAAACCTTAATCCCGCGACAGTTATATAAATTGTACGCGAACTCCAAAAATCAAACTCGACTCTTCGAACTCCGAATTGTGAATTACCATTTCTGTCAATAATAGCTAACTCATAAAAACTCAATATCAGTCGAAGTGTAAAACAGTGTTAACAAAGTGTAATAATCATCAAACTCCGTGAACATTGAATAAATAGAATTATATTTTGTTGGATAATCGAGAGGAAGGGCGGATCTGTTATAGTAATAAAGTAATACGTTCTTTATTAATAAGCTAGGTTTAATAACTGATTAAATAATACAATGGAAGTACGTTCAAACTAGTACGTTGACGAGCTCTCACAAGACCGCTTTGTTCTCTTGTTCGGGTTAGACTAACGTACCGGTATGTTAACCTACCGGTACACGAAGATAGTAGTATTACTACGCCCGCGCATGCGCACTGCTCTCGAGTACGAGAACTACTTTCCAATATATTTGTGTGTAATCAAAGACAGTGTTAATCTTTTATTAAAGGGGCAATATTTGACTCCTTTGGATTGAAACCTCTCAAACCTTAGTCTACCAAAAGATTAAAAAACCCAAATCCTTCAAACAATAAAATATAGTATCCTAAATCGGAAATCACGGAGACCAAATCAAGGATCCCAATCGCAAAAATCATTCGGGATTCATAAATCGCGGTCAAACATCAAAACCTCCGTGGATCCAACGATCCCCTCTCTCGGAAAATCACTAAATCAAAATACACCACTTTTAATTTTATATTAAAATTGGTGGCAGCGGAAAACTACGAAAATCACCTAAATCTTTAAACCGTGAGTCACACCTTTTTCAAGTCTATATTAAAACTGGTGGCAACGGAAAAACAACAGACAATCGCCAAAGTTGTAAATCAAATATCTTCGAAATTTTTCAAACTCGAAATACCATTTTAAGTCTACATTAAAATCGGTATCAATAAATCACACAAATACGAACTCCATAAATTTATAAGTGAATCAATTATTAAAATATCTAATTGATAATACTGTCGAACATCTTCAAAGTGAAATAAACCATTTTCTAAGAATATATTAAAAACTGGTAATAGTGAAAATCTGTGAAAGACATTATCATGAAGAGTGACACTCAGTTCACGCCCTCGTATAACAACACTTGAGACGACTACAAGGATCCAAGGCCATAAACCAGCTGTGCAGAGAAGAGCAGGTCAAAAACACCGGCAGCGGCAACCTCAAGAGGACCAACACGACAACCCAACAACAGGTTCAACGGCACGCGTCAACGTTCTTCAAGATCTTCAACCCGTAAGTCATAAAATTTACAATAACCATGGACAATCAAGAAGCCATGGACATTTCCGGAATACACGGCATACAAAATCCAGCGGGTCAACAAAATCCACAAGTCAATATAGATATAGAAAGACAACAACAAATAATAAATCAACAAATAGCAGCTAACATTAATAGACAAAATGCACCTAATCTAAATCAAACCTTAGATAACCCCGTTTATTCAATGCATGCGAATTATAGAGACTTCACTAGATATGTACCAGAGTTCAACGGTACACCAAAAAATTGCTCACTTAACGCCTTTATCAGCTATTGTGAATCAGCGCGAGAATACGTCCCAATAATAACTGAAAAACACATAGTAATACTATTAAAAAGCAAATGCAAAGGCATAGCTTGCGAATGTCTCGAAAGCTTTGACATTCAAACAATAAATGAATTAATCACTATCCTCAGAAACAGATTCATTGCGTCTAGACCATTATTCACGTGGATAACCGAATTACACACTCTCGAACAAAAAGAAAAAGAATCCCTATTAGCTTTCTACAGTCGCATGAACCTCCACTTAAATCAAATGAAACAAGCTATTGACCTCTCTAAAGTACAAGACCCAGAAGGAGCAAAAAACTGGACCCGAGACATGGCAATTGACCAGTTTCGTAAAGGCGTAAACTCAGCATATCGTCCTCATATTCCTTGCACAGTATACCGGACTCTTGAAAACATTTACCAGTGTGTAATGGAAATAGAAAAAATGATTGGTCCAATAGAAACAAAAAATACCAACCAATCAACTTGCTTACCAATTAATCCATACAGTAATAAAAATCAAAATCCCAGAAATTTCTCGAATCAACAGTCAAAAAAAAAAACCCGACAAATTCTGTAATTTTTGCAAGAAAACAAACCACGTGAATGACGACTGTTACGCACTCAAAAGACAAAATAATTCAAACACAACAGAAAACAAGAGCAAAGTCGTTTGTAATTACTGCAAAAAACCGGGACACGCAATAAACGAATGCCGTAGACGAGCATATAACAATAGTAGAAACGTAGAAGCGAACCCAAATAAACAGCAGGGAAACGAACAAGCGACCCCTCGACCAGGTGCGTCGACGGGACCAAACCAATAAACGCACCAAAACTCGAAAGACCTGAAGTAATAAAACAGACTATCCTTCGGGCTAATTGCAATCTCAGCGTAACTTCAGATAATTATAACGCACCAACAATAATCATAGAGTCACGCGATTTAATCAATCAACAAACCCTTTTTCTCGCGGACTCGGGATCGCAATTAAATTTAATAAAAATTCAAAACATCGCTAATAAAAACCTAATAAATGATTCAATCATTTATGAATTGTATGGTATCTCAAATTTAGATAAACCAAAAACTCTCGGTCAAATTAACATCGTGATTTGTGGAAAGTCGGAAGTATTTCATCTCGTTAGGAACGATTTCCCTGTAGACTTCGACGCAATACTTGGTCATGAGACACTCGGTAATAATAGAGGAAAAATTGACTGGAATGAAAGGTGTGTGCAAATCAATGACGTGCAAATACCATTCACAAACACAGAATCATTTCTGCTCAAGGCCAGAAAGAAAATGATCATGTTTGTACGAATAAGTAACGCACTAGAGACAGGTTACGTACCTCGCATACCATTTCCAGAGGGCATTTACGCAGGCGAAGCCTTGGTAAAAAATACTAACGGCAAAGCTTACCTCTATGCCATCAATACCCTCGATAAAGATGTTAAAGTAGATGTTCCGATAATCTCACTCTATCCTTTCGATATGAGCACAGATGAGAACAATCAAAAGAATATAAATTCCGCTATCGGCAAAGCCAAAAAACACGAAATTCCTCGGACGCGAGAAAATCGTGCAGAAAGTGTGATAAATCTTTTGCGTCTTGACCATCTTAACGACGAAGAGCGTAACGCAGTATCAGCACTTGTTGCAGAAAATGCAGACCTCTTCCATATACCGGGCGAGCCTCTCAGATCAACTAGCGTGTGCAAGCACAGAATTATTACAGAAGATGACAAGCCTGTCAATACAAGACAATACCGACATCCACCTTTCCAAAGACCTGAGATTGAAAAACAGATTAACGACCTGTTAAAATTAGATATCATAGAATCGTCAAATTCACCGTACAATTCACCGGTGTGGATCGTTCCAAAGAAAGAAGACTCGAAAGAAAATAAAAAATGGAGACTAGTAATCGATTTTAGAAAATTGAACGACGTCACAATAGGCGACGCGTACCCTCCGCCACTAATTACCGATATCTTAGATCATCTCGGCGGAGCAAAATACTTTTCTATTTTCGATTTAGCATCCAGATTTCACCAAATAGAAATGGATCCAAACGATAAACATAAAACGGCATTTACGACCCCTCACGGTCACTATGAATCCAATAGAATGCCTTTCGGATTAAAAAACGCACCAGCTACTTTCCAACGCTTAATGGACCTTGTTCTTAAATGATTACAAGGTAACGACCTGTTCGTATACCTGGACGACATAGTCATCTATGCTCGACCCATGGACGAACATGAGGCCAAATTCAAAAAACTCGCAGAACGTTTACGAAATGCTAATTTTACATCACAAACTGATAAATGCAAATTTCTGAGAACCGAAGTATGGTATCTAGGACACCTTATCTCAGCAGACGGTTTAAAACCCGATTCTAAAAACATTGATGCCGTAAAAAAATTTCAAGTTCCAAAAACACCTAAGAATGAATAAGAATTTTTAGAATTAGCAGGATATTACCGTCGCTTCATTAAAAATTTCTCAGCAATAGCAAAACCATTATCAGATCTCACGAGCAAAAATGTTAAATTCCACTGGAATTCCCAACATCAACTAGCATTCGAAACATTACGCGAGAAGTTGTGTTCTTCGCCAATCCTCCAATATCCAAATTTTTCCGAACCGTTTATCGTAACAACAGATGCATCTAATTACGCCGTTGGCGCAGTTCTCTTATAAGGCAAAATCGGAGAAGACCCAATGGTAGCAGCAGCTTCTCGAGTCCTTAATAAAGCAGAAAGGAATTATTCCACCACCGAAAAAGAAATGGTCGCAGTGGTCTTCGCGCTAAAATTTTTTAGGCCTTACCTTTATGGCAGGCAATTTACCCTTTTGACCGACCACCGACCACTTGTCTGGGTCAATTCTATGAATGACCCGATCTCTCGTGTACTGAGATGGAGAGAACGTTTAAAGGAATTCGATTTCAAAATCCAGTACAAACCGGGTAGAGTAAATACCAACGCTGACGCATTATCGCGTAACCCAATTACTCTCCCGATTAAATTCAAATGGCGAATTACCAAAAACCAAACAGGTGGTAAACAACTCAGTTTGAATCCAGGTATCACCAGACCTCATCCTTCCACCTCTAATTCGGATGATAATAGAAAGAAACCACGTGTTTCTAATCCTATTCCAGAAGGAGATCCACAGGACTCCCTAACTTCATACAGCGATTCAGAATTGACTGATTATAGCGACACGGCAATTCCGAGAGAATAGTGCGATAATCAGGTCAATAATGAATCAATCGAAATCTCTAACCCAAATCAGCAGCCTGATCAACTGTCTGATAAGAGCCTCAATATAGAGAGGACACTAAATCCTGAGCTCGAAAAAATAAATTACCTAAATCATTTAATACAGAGACTCATACGAATTTACGAGAGCACCAAAAAGCAAATTTATCTAAATCTAAAGACTCGGTAGAGTCTCGGGACAAGTACATTTGACAGCTCTGTCTGTCGTCTGCTTGCCCGAGGCTCGCCCGAGTATATTATCTCTGATAAAGTAAATTTCGGTGGTGGGGGTAAAAACTGAAAGTCATTTTCTTGAATTACGAAGCTCAGGAGACAGATGATGACTTGAAAATTGGTTTCGAGACTAATTAAGAAAAAATCTTTCGATTGAGCCTTAAATCAGCACGATTGATGCCGTATTTGCTGAGAAAAAACTTTGCACAGGCTCAAGATTATGCAAAAATTCCAACACATCGAAGAGTTTGACGTGTCTGTATATGTCACAATGAAAGGCCTCAGTCTGCCTATCGAGGTTCTCATTGATCACGAGTGTGCTCATTTCCCTGTGTTCCGATTGGTCACGAATGTGACTATATTCAGTCAGTACAAAGACCACGGAAAGTTTGTATCAGGGAGACTAGAGACGTAAAGGAGTGGACACAGCGTGCCTTAGAATGTACATGAAATCCCGGCCAGAAACGACGGCGCTGTGATCGCAAAGATCTTACGTATAGGTCATACAGATTGTAGATATATATTTTATGTTTACATTAAAACTTAACCTCAATGTGTCAAAATACGGGCGGCTTTTATATATCCACATGAAAAACTTTTGATCGATTAATGTTGCTATTTATTGTGGTTAAAACAATAAACGTATCCAGTTCTGTGAATGAAAATAAATTGGAACATCAGAAAACTGTGTAATCTACATGATTTTTTGCATGAATAGACAGAAAGTGAGGACATTCTCTTTCCATGGAAAAAAACATTATGATTAATTTCGATAATTACACCCATCCCAAGCTGGCTCTTCAACAATAAAGAACCGGATTAACTGTTAAGACAGTAAATAAAAACGATAGTTTCTTTTTCAGATGACACAACTTTTTATTTCAATTAATATATTCAATTTTTATGGATCACTCCGAAACTGCACAAAAAAAAGTTTTTCGTTCGTCGTTCGCTCATAATGCTTCGACAATCCGTACGGAAATATAAATTCTGTATTAATCTTTGAAAAAATACTACGCACTCTACTTTCTTCTTGACGTATTTTATCCGTTCCTTCAATAAGTTAGATAGTCAAAATTATTGTATCTCTTTTGTCAAAATTTCGTTGTTTTCGTTCTTTTTTTTTTCAATTGTTCATCTCATTTTCGAATTTCATCATTTTACTCAACACATTCGTTAAATTCACGCTAATAGCGATCGAACTTGGTGATCAAATTGTATTAGACTGGAGGATGAAAATGTCGAATCGTACGATGACGTATAACCTCAAATGTATCCATAATCTTGGTGCGAGACTTTTTTCTCAATTGTAAAAATGTGCGCAAGCGCGAAACGGACTGTATCTCAGATCTCCTCGACCCATGCGATGCTAGTGCAGAAAACAGAACTATTTCAGGACGCAATTTTGAGTACACCCCCACCACTTATTTTCCTATGCTGTGTCCACTCCTTCTCTCTAGTCTCCCTGGTTTGTATTTCACGGCAGTTTTGACAGTGTAAAGTGTGAGAAGCGTAAACAGCATATTTTTTTGCGAACTTTCCTGTAGATCCGTCGTGGCCAAAATTTGAACTAATTTGTACGTCAGAGCCGCAAATTTGTTCGAAGTGTTGACAGACGGTAAATATGGAATAATTCACGTAAAAAAGATATCAATTTGACCCTTTAAAGCATTCATTTTTCCTTACGTGCAATTACCTCAAAACTTTGTACTCGGGGGTTTTCGGGGTCGCTGATTACAAATCTGCACTCAAAATTTAAGAATTCAAGATGGCGAATCCAATATGGCGGACAAAAAATGCAAAAATTGTTTGATGAAAGCAAAATATAGTACTCGGGGGTTTTCGGGGTCGCTGATTACAAATCTGCACTCAAAATTTAAAAGTTCAAGATGGCGAATCCAATATGACGGACAAAAAATGCAAAAATTGTTTGATGAACGCAAAATATGGTACTCGGGGGTTTTCGGGGTCGCTGATTACAAATCTGCACTCAAAATTTAAAAATTCAAGATGGCGAATAGAATATGGCGGACAAAAAATGCAAAAATTGTTTGATGAAAGCAAAATATGGTACTCGGGGGTTTTCGGGGTCGCTGATTACAAATCTGCACCCAAAATTTAGAAATTCAAGATGGCGGATTCAATATGGCGGACCAGAAATGTAAAAATTGTTTGATGAAAGCAAAATATAGTACTCGGGGGTTTTCGGGGTCGCTGATTACAAATCTGCACCCAAAATTTCGAAATTCAAGATGGCGGATCCAATATGGCGGACCACAAATGCAAAAATTGTTTGATGGTAGCAACACATGGTACTCGGGGGTTTTCGGGGTCGCCGATTACAAATCTGCACCCAAAATTTCGAAATTCAAGATGGCGGATACAATATTGCGGACAATAACTGCGAAAATCATTCAAGAAAAGCGAAAGTTGGTACGCGGGGGTTTTCGGGTTCACCGATTAAAAATCTGCATCGGAAGTTTGCTGTGTCTGTATATGTCACAAAGAAAGGCCTTTTGATGCTATCGAGTTTCTGATTGGTCATGAGTGTGATCATTTCAAGTGTGAGACGCATAAACAGCGTATTTTATGCGAACTTTCCTGTAGATCCTTCGTGGGCAAAATTTGAACTAATTTGTACGTCAGAGTCGCAAATTTGTTCCGAGCGATGACAGACGGTAAATACGGAATAATTCACGTAAAAAAAATATCAATTTGACACTTTGAAGCATTTATTTTTCCTTACGTGCAATTACCCCAAAACTTTGTACTCGAGGGTTTTCGGGGTCGTTGATTACAAATCTGCACTTAAAATTCGGAAATTCAAGATGGCTGATTCAATATGGCGGACTACAAATGCAAAAATTGTTTGATGAAAGCAAAATATGGTACTCAGAGGTTTTCAGGGTCGCTGACTACAAATCTGCACCCAAAATATCGAAATTCAAGATGGCGGTTCCAATATGGCGAGCCATTGATTCAAATTTTTTTTATTGCAACGAAAGTTTTGGTACTCGGGGTCTTCTTCTATCACGGCACACAAAAATCTTTTTGCCTCCTAGACTTTCACGTCTCCATAAACTTAATCTTTATATGAATAATATTGTTCGGTATTTGAAGGAATATTAAACTCATGAGTCGATGATAATACATTGTAATTTTCGAGCATCTTGCTTTTATAGAAAATCGTAATTCTGGGGCTCCTCTCAATAACGAATCGTCTCAATACCGAAGATAATTATTCAAAATTGTATATCGGATCGATTCATAACTTGGGGAGAAACTCTTCATATTTATACTGCTGCGATTTCTCGATATATTTTTTTTATTTTCATGAACAGCTTGTAAGCCGTTAAGGAAGCATTAAATTTTTATGATTCACTTCCTAAACTCACTGTTCTTCAAAGGTTCTTCTAATGTCGAAGTGAATTAACAACACTTTGTTTCCAAGTTGTAAATTAATCGGCCAACAGCAGATCATTATTCCCAGAATTTTTATGTATGTATTTAGCTATTGAAGTTTTTAAAAACACGGCAACGCTACCATAGTAATAGCGAATCATATAAGAGTAAATTTATAGTATTCATAGTATATGATCAGTCCAATTATCTAATCGGGTATGAGTGGAGTGGACAGTAGATATAAATTTGTCATTAAAATGAATTCATGATGTAATCATGCAAGTACGAAAAAACTCTAGACTTCAGAGGTGTTGAGAAAAAAAAGAGTGATATCAAGGGGTTTTAACAAGGGGAAGATGTCCCCTCCCCGGGGAAAAAACCCTGGACAAGTACATTTGTTTGACTCCCGTTTCCATCTGTTGTCACAATAAGTTATCCTCCCCCCCTAACCCAAAAAATAATGAAACCCCCAAAAAAACATAGCAAAAATGCCAGAATAGATTTGAGAATTTGAGAAAAAAAACTCCCTAGCCAAAAAGGAAAATCCCTGGCCCCCTCCCCCCTTTAAAAAATGAAACAATTTGAAGAAAATTGCCTTTTGCCAAAAATACCCTAACAAAACCCTGCCAAAAAACGCCTAAAATAATTACAACCCCAAAAAAAAAACATACAAAAAAATGCCAGAATAGATTTGAGGAAAAGAAGTCCCTGATTCGAAAAAAGGAATACTCCCTCTTGCCTCAAAAAAAAACCTTAACAAAACCCTGTCAAAAAAACGCCTTTGATTACTACCCCCCAAAAAAACATGGAAAAAAAGTGAGAATAGATTTAAAAAAAGAAATTCGAGAAAAAAACAACCCAGCCAAACAAGTTCCCTGAAACTTACCAAACACCCACCAGAAAAAAAACCCTAGAAAAAACTACTTCCTCCTCTCCACCCAAAAAAGTGGAGCATCCGATGAAAAAACCAGCCTAGCAACAAGAAAAACCGGTCCAAATGAAAAAATAAAAATGGGGTGTATAATAAACAAATAATAAACCTAGTCTATAAAAAAATCGAGGAGACAATGATTTACGTTCAGTGCTGAAATTTTTAATATCAATAACAGGACAAGTTTTCATTGGTGCTTGATTATAGAACAAAAAAAAAAACCGGTCGAAAAAAAACAGTCAAAATGAAAAAAAATAAAAGGGGTATATAACAAACACAAAAACCTCTATTCTGCAAAAAAGTTGAAAGGACAACGATTTACGTTCAGCGCTGAAATGTTTGATATCAACAACAGGACAAGTATTTCATTGGAGCTTGATAAGATAATACTTATAAGAAATATTGAAACAATCAATCGAAAAGTGTTACCAATCTACAAAAAGAAAAATCGGTCGAAAAAAACAGTACCCAAATGAAAAGAAATGAAAGGGTTTTAACTAACAAAAGAACCTAGTCTACAAAAAATTAAAGAGACAACGATTTATGTTCAGCGTTGAAATAATATGCTTGAGAATAGATCAACGAGAAAACGAAAAAAACTTGGTTTTCAAAAGAGGTACCAAGTTACAAAAATAGTCATACATATAAAAACGAGTCTGGAAACAGGATCAAAGAGAAAAAAGAGTAATTGGTGGATAACAAAAAAAAATAGTGTACAAAAAATTAAAAATCGAAAAAGATGATGATTCACGTTCAGCACTTACATTTAGAGTGATATTTATTGGTGTTTGAGAAAAGATTAACAACAAATAGTTTTCGAAAGTGCAATTCTTCCACATTGTTCGCTCGATGGGAATGGAAAAATCCTCTTGGTAACAATTTGTTAAACGTTCACCACCGTCCGTTCAGCGTATACGCACAGAGTACTTGTCCGGCCCATAACTTTAATTTAATGAATCTGAAGTTTTACTGAAATAAGCAATAACTTTTTCGTTTCCTGATTGATCTTGTGATAGGACTGCTCCTAATCCTGTATTAGATGCATCTGTATCTAAAATAAAAGGTTCATCAATGATTGGGTGAACCAAAATTGGAGGTGAAATTAAAATATGTTTTAAATCTTCGAATGCTTTATTGGCATTGTCATTCCATTGAAATATAATTTTTTCTCCAGTTAATTGATGTAAAGGTTTTGCGATTGTTGCAAAATTTTTTTTACGAATTTTCGATAATAAGAACATAGTCCCAGAAAACTTGTTAATTCTGTTTTGTTTTTTGGGATTGGCCAATTTTTAATACATGAAATTTTCTCTGGGCATGTTTTGATTCCTGTACCTGAAACAATATGACCCAAATAACTAATCTCTCTTTTATTCATGATACATTTTTTTGGATTGGCTTTTAAATTTGCTTCTTGTAATCTCATTAATATGATTTCTGAATTTTTTAAATGTTGTGCAAATGTTTTGCTGAAAATAATAATGTCATCTAGATAAACTAGACAAATTTTTCTAATTAGTCCTTTTAAAACGATGTTCATTAATCTGATGAAAGTAGCAGGGGCATTACATAATCCAAATGGCAGAACACAAAATTACCATAATTCATCACCGATCATAAATGCCGTTTTTTCTTTATCATTTTCTTCAACTTTTACTTGCTAATATCCGCTTTTTAAATCAATTACTGAAAACCATTGAGCACCTGTCACCGTTTCTAAAATTTCATCTATCCGAGGGACAGGATAAGAATCTTTTTTTGTTAAATTATTTAAATATCGATAATCTATACAAAATCTAATAGAACCATCTTTTTTTTATAAATACTGGTGGTGAGGAGTAGGGACTCGAACTTGGTTCAATGATTTTCTGTTTTTTCATTTCTTCTAAAAGTTCGAATGCATTTTCTCTGTAATGTATTGGAATTCGTCTCGATGGTAATTTAAATGGTTTAGCATTGTCTGTGTCAATTTTGTGTTCAATATAATCGCAATGTCCGAGATCACTATTATTTTTGGCAAATTCGTTTTGGAAAATTATAAGTATGTTTTTAAATTGTATACTTTGTTCTTTTGTTAACGATTCTGTTGAAGTTTCGAAAAGTTTCAATAGATGTTCAGGAATGTTTTGTTCTTTATCTATTTCTGTTGTACTTAAGTACTGTGTTGAAATGATTTTTATATTATTATTGAGATTAAATCTTGTTTTAATTGTTTCCTTAAAATTTTCCAGTAAACCACACTTTGATAAGAAATCCAAACCAAGTAGACAATCTTGTGAGATATCTGCAAATACAACATCCAATTCGACGGAAAAGTTTTCGATAGTAACTATAGCTTTACGAATTGTTTTGAATGGAAAAATTTCTTGTGAGGCCGTTATGATTTTAAAATGAGTTGTGGACAGTTTCAATTGTTCAATTTTTTTTTTTAAAGATGTTGTATTTGGCAATTGTTATGTCTGAGGCAGTATCGATGATCACTTCGATTTTTTCATTTGCTATTGTGCCATTCAAAACCAGGCTTAAATTTAATTTATTTGTACCGATATATTTTATATTTGTGGTCGAACCATTCTTTTTTGGAATGACCGATATTAGTTTAAAGATTTTTCTTTTTGTTTTGATGATTGAGAATCTAATCGACGAGGTTGTTTACACAATCTTTGTGGGTGACCAATTTCATTACAATTCCAGCATTTTATGTTGTTTTTGTTGTTGTTGTGTTGTGTTATTAAGAGTGTTGAGTGTTTCTGTATAATCTTCTTTTCGTTGAAAATATTTTCGATTGTTCAAAAAATTTTTTTGTTCTAACAGGTTTATGGCATGTAATTCTTTTGCTCTGTTAAGAGCTATTTTTAATGATAGAATGTTTTCTGACCGAAGTGTTCTGCGAATTTTGAAATTATTAACTCCTGATATAAATTGTAAGCAAGCTATTTTGTCTTTTGTTTTATCGTTAGCTTCTGGATATGCACATCGTACTAGTCTTTTTAAATCATTTGCAAAAGTTGCTAATTCTTCTTTCATATTTTGTGTTCGAGAATGTAATTCGCTCATCGATATTTGTATTAGATTTTCCGTACTATAAATACAGTCAAGCGTTTCTTTTAATTTAGTATAGTCTTGGACTTCTTCAGTACTTAAACTATCAAGTATTGCTCTAACTGGTCCTCGTAGAACGGATGCTAGAACAATAGCTTTCTCAGTAAACGAATATTTGTTAAATGTAGCTATCATGTTGAACTGTTTGTGAAACCGGTCCCATGAACCGGTTCCATCAAATGTATCTGTTTTTAATTGTTTGTTTTGTGTTGAGTTAGTTGTGCTACAAGCAGAAGTGTTAGGGATGTTATCAGAGGAAACTACAGTAATAATGGGTTCGATATTATCTTTGTTGGTTTTTCTTTTTGTTGATTTCGGCGAGGAAGAGTGTTGCTGTCTCTTGAGTTGCTTTTTTTGTTGCTTGGATCGCTATTTCCTGTGCTGCTTCTCGGGCTGACTCCATCGTAGATTTCTTCACTTCTCGTAATAAATTTTCGATGTATTGATTATGATCGTTGATAATTTTATTTATTTCTTCTCGATTGAGAGGAGCAGTTTCGTCTTCGTCGTGTTGTTGTGTTCTTTTTCGTTTATTGCGAATATCCATGATTTTTTTTTTTGCACTTCGAATAGTTTATCCCACTTCTGATACCAATGTTACGTTTACATAATAATCACACACTTTTTTTTTTGTATTTATTATTTTCTTTATTCACATTCACGGTCGCGATACATCTGTGTCGGCTCTAGCCCGTTTATTTTCTGACTCTTTATTTATTTCGTTGTCAAGAAGATCTCTCCTTTTTTATTCTCGTCTCAGTTCGTTCTTTTTTTTGTATCGATCTTTTTATTCGCGATTGTATCCAACGTCATGTCCTAATCGTAACAATATATTCTTTATATAATATATAAGTAATATATATTCTTTATATAATATATAAAAATAAATATATACAAATTTTTTTCACATTACTTATTCACTTTTTACGTGCGCGTGAAACAGGCAGAATGAGCAGCAGTACAGCGAGAGAGACAGCGCGAGGCGCAACAGCTGATTATTACTTTAGGCATATATATACAGACGCGTCACGAAGCATTTGAATGAGAGAGACAGCGCGAGGCGCGAATGTGGTAGAGGGACAAAGAGAGTGCGAGCGACGGGAGGGGGTATAGGTGCCTAGTGCGAGCCGCTAGGCCTTACTTTCTACGTATATGTATGTGTGAGTGTGGAATTTTTGCGATACTGAAAATCGTAATATTTCGCCTCACGTTTCGAGTTCACCCACTTCTAGAGGTCGTAGGAAAAAAATAATGACACCATTGGAATCGGATTGTACGATTTATATGATTAAAGTGGCGTTAGATTTTCGCTAGGTCGACGCATTTTTTAATGGGATCGAGTTGAAATGTAAGAGGGCCGAATCTCGAGTATAGATACGCGGCGCGACTTGCCTTGTCGTTTACACTCTTTTCTTTTCATACTTGGCGTCAAGACGCTGCCGCGTCTCTAGATACATCACGCTTTACATTTTGCTGGTACTGCTAGTTATCGAAATGTATGTTTGGCTTACTAGCAGTTCCCGAAATAGCAGTCCCTAATTCAATCCTCACAGCAACTTAAGAACTAAGTAACAAGTTTCTATTGAACCGTAACATTTGCCTCTAGTCCAATAGATTTGTTTTACTGAAGGAACATATAGAGGATCACACTTCCTTTTTGAGTTGCTAGAAAAATCAAATTGATGCTTTCAAATCTGGTACCATGAATCAGCATATAAACATGTTGTGTAGTTTTATTAATTAATATTTTAAAAAAATGCAGAAGCCGTTGTGCATGAACAGTGTGTGGCTTCCCATGCGTGATTGGGTGATCAATTAACTATATGCACCGGCTTGCCTATCAATCGTAGAGCGATATGCAGTTTTACTGAGCTTCTAATGGCGCTAATCAACTGAAACTCGGTAAAACAGGTAAAAATACAGGTGTTGGTATTGGCCAGGTTTTCCACAGTTTACCTAGGCCCCGTGGGCAGCACTGTAAGGGGTTTCACGGGAATAGCAATAGTCCAGTGAGGTTACAGTCATAAGATAGACACGTAAAATTCTGTTATAATAAATGCAGGAACAATAAAATATAAAAAAATACTTGAGGTATCCTAAAATTAAGCAGTTTCCTCACATTTTTCTTTTCTAGTCCCAATTATTTCAGATTGTATTCAGTCAATACCCTTTGAAATTATCAAACATAGCCAAAGTAATGCTTCATAATTATGTTTTCTGAATAAATTATAAATGACAATATGATATTGTTCGTTCTTTCTTAGAAAATCCCCCACACCTTGGCATGGAACATTTAATTATGGACTTGTCAGCTGCATTCCGTAAATGACTCTACCACTTGTACTAGTATATTAAGATCATGAAAGCTCTGGATGATAACCAGCACTTGATTTGTCGTCTGGTCACGTCCGAATGATCTCGGGTGCGTTCGATCGTTCGATGCCACGTTACCACCTGGCACACTGCAGGGATTATGACGAAGTATGGCAAGAAATACATGACAAACGTTCCTACAGCCGTAAAGGATTCAAGACAAAATTATTTTACAGCCAGAAATGGTACTCTATATAGCCATCTTCTGAGTTCTGTAGACTTTCGAAGTTTCATCCAATCGCTTGGTCATGCATGGACTATCGAGAGATTAGTCCACTTTAAACATGCTAATTTGATGAGACCGGATGCGTACTTGATGACCTGTGCGTGATCAAAAATAATTTAGGCTTGATTGATTCTACAGGTCATCATTCGATAATGTTATGCCCGCAAATCTCGTCACGTGGGGACAAGTTGTCGAGGACAGGTAATTCGAGGATTGCCAAAATGAGTCAATCTCCAACTCAATATTATACAACAATACTATAAGGTTTATTGAGAATAAGATAAAACGCCTAAAATAATTACAACCCCCAAAAAAACATACAAAAAAATGCCAGAATAGATTTGAGGAAAAGAAGTCCCTGGCCAAAAAGGGAAAATAAAATTCGAAAAAAGGAAAACTCCCTCTCCCCTCAAAAAAAACCTTAACAAAACCCTGTCAAAAAAACGCCTTTGATTACTACCCCCCAAAAAAACATGGAAAAAATGGCAGAATAGTTTTGAAAAAAGAAGCCCCTTGCCAAAAAGAAAAAAAATAATGCTACGGAAAAAATCGAACGAATCGCTGTCACAAAAAATACCGAAAAAATGCTACAACTCTCGCCAGCAAAAAAAAAGAAATTCGAGAAAAAAAACAACCCAGCCGAACTAGTTCCCTGAAACTTACCAAACACCCACCAGAAAAAAAACCCTAGAAAAAACTACTTCCTCCTCTCCACCCAAAAAAGTAGAGCATCCGATGAAAAAAAAAACAACAGACTCTTAAAGAAAAATAATTGCTGCATAAGAAAAATAACTACTCGACAACATGAAATATGAATGAGCCAATGAGTTACGTTCAGGACTAAAATTTATAATATCAATAATGGGACAAGTATTTCATTGATGCTCGACAATAGATTCATGAGAAAATTTAAAAAAAGCAGTTAGTGGTTGATAAGAAAACCAGCCTAGCAAAAAGAAAAACCGGTCCAAATGAAAAAATAAAAATGGGGTGTATAACAAACAAATGATAAACCTAGTTTATAAAAAAATCGAGGAGACAATGATTTACGTTCAGTGCTGATATTTTTAATATTAATAACAGGACAAGTTTTCATTGGTGCTTGATTATAGAACAAAAGAAAACCGGTCGAAAAAAAACAGTCAAAATGAAAAAAATTAAAAGGGGTGTATAACAAACACAAAAACCTCTAGTCTGCAAAAAAGTTCAAAGGACAACGATTTACGTTCAGCGCTGAAATGTTTAATATCAACAACAGGACAAGTATTTCATCGGAGCTTGATAATATAATAGACTTATAAGAAATATTTAAACAATCAATCGAAAAGAGTTACCAATCTACAAAAAGAAAAATCGGTCGAAAAAAACAGTACCCAAATCAAAAGAAATGAAAGGGTTTTAACAAACAAAAGAACCTAGTCTACAAAAAATTAAAGAGACAACGATTTATGTTCAGCGTTGAAATAATATGCTTGAGAATAGATCAACGAGAAAACAAAAATAACTTGGTTTTCAAAAGAGGTACCAAGTTACAAAAATAGTCATACATATAAAAACGAGTCTGGAAACAGGTTCAAAGAGAAAAAAGAGTAATTGGTGGATAACAAAAAAAAATAGTCTACAACAAATTAAAAATCGAAAAAGATGATGATTCACGTTCAGCACTTACATTTAGAATGATATTTATTGATGTTTGAGAAAAGATTAACAACAGATTATGAAGAGTTTCTCCCCAAGTTATCCGATATACAATTTTGAATAATTATCTTCGTTATTAAGACGATTCGTTATTGAGAGGAGCCCTAGAATTACGATTTTCTATAAAAGCAAGATGCTCGAAAATTGCAATGTATCATCATCGACTCATGAGTTTAATATTCCTTCAAATATCGAACAATATTATTCATATAAAGATTAAGTTTATGGAGACGTAAAAGTTTAGGAGGCAAAAAGATTTTTGCATGCCATGATGGAAGAAGATACCGGATAAGGAATAATAAAAATAATAATAAATGCCTAATCTTTGATAGAATCCATCTGAGTCGGGTACTTCCAATCCACTCGATGCACATGTTTATTCTATACTGTTTATCACTGGATGAATAAGTTTTTTTTTCAATACTTTAGTCTCTTTCGTTTCATTCATCGATGAAAGTGGTGATGCCTATTAAAATCGAGTATATTAATGTTACCTTTCACAGTGTTGTCATTTATTGCGATAAGAAAAAAACGTTTAACAAATTGTTGCCAATCAAACAATATTGGTGGCCTCAAGTTACATAACCTGTGGCCCATTTTTGCAATTTTTCCGCGTTGGCTAAAGTTTTTCAATTCCGATCGTGGAAAGGTGTTGAAAAATTTCACTTCTGAAAATCTAAGGGGGCTATGTTACATCCTACCGAGCAAATTGACTTACGCCATTCTGGTTCTCAAAATGACATCACCCAAACCCGAAAAGCAATACTTGTGATGTCTATATTCCAACCCCAATTAACAATAAATTATTGTAACTTAGCAGTAAGTCAGTTAACAATATCGTTGTTATAACTAAAATAAAATCAATACTCGAGGCGTCGCTAGTCCGGGTTTGAGCCGCTATAGAAATACTGTAACTTCCACAAGACTGAGTCCAATGAAAGAAAAGGAGAGCAAGAATTACAGATTTCAAGGGATATTCAAAGGTCCAAGATATCCAAAACTCCCCTACGCACCGAGAACCCTGAGTCGGAGGCTTGCGTCACCCCGAGTGGTACCGTCCAAACCACCCCTCCTATCCAAGGGCACCGAATCGAAAAGACATAGGACTCGAAGAATTCGGCGCATCTCCACCTAGGAACCCACTACCCTACCAAGGAAAATCATACGAGGATACCCTATTGACAAATTAATAAAACTGACCGTTGCCGATGCGCCTTCACACTTTAGTCCTCGATACCAAGAAATCCTCATGAGTCACAAGGGTTAAACTGAAGAACCGATCAAGAGTGGGGACATCAGAAGTGGGGGCACATTAGAGAAAAATCACGAAGGATTAAACAGAGGAACCGATCAAGAGTGGGGACATCAGGAGTGGGGGCGCGATACAGAAAAATTAAGAAGGATTAAGGAGAAGATGCGTAGATCGCGAGAAAAATTAGAAGAAACCGCGAAACAGTGACACATGTTCCCTTTCCTAAAAGAATAGGAGGAGTTTAGAGAGACAACTGGAGAGGGATGGTCACCTTATAATCCCTGCAAAATCTAAGCAGAGCGTCAGTCTTTTCGTCAGTTTTCTTCGTCAGTCTTCGCCGAGGAAACCAGCCACCAGTCGGAGACTCTGCACCATGAGAAGTCGTCGTCGAAGATCAGCCTACTAGTCGGAGACTCTGCACCATGAGAAGTCGTCGTCGAAGATCAGCCTACTAGTCAGAGACTCTGCACCATGAGAAGTCGTCGTCGTAGATCAGCCTACTAGTCGGAGACTCTGCACCATGAGTCAGTTATCACGTCGAAATCAATCTATCAGTCGGAGACTCTGGACCAAAGGGGTTCGTCACCAATTCAACAGCCAACGTCAGAAGATTTATTAGAAAAAGGACTCTGCCAAAATTCGACTCCGCCGAAAAAGAACTTAGCCGATTTCACTGCGCAAGGTGAAATCCACCCCGCGATCAAGAACAGTTGTGACTTTGAAATTATTCGGAACATCCCTCGCGAGTTCAAATAATCCGATCGGTTATCAACCGAAGCCAACAAAATTGTGAATCATTGAATCGGTCACTAAAACTAGAGTCCACTTAGTAGTGTGTGTGTGTGTGTGTGTGTGTGTGTGTGTGTGTGTGTGTGTGTGTGTGTGTGTGTGTGTGTGTGTGTGTGCGTGCGTGCGTGCGTGCGTGCGTGCGTGCGTGCGTGCGTGCGTGCGTGCGTGCGTGCGTGCGTGCGTGCGTGCGTGCGTGCGTGCGTGCGTGCGTGCGTGCGTGCGTGCGTGCGTGCGTGCGTGCGTGCGTGCGTGCGTGCGTGCGTGCGTGCGTGCGTGCGTGCGTGCGTGCGTGCGTGCGTGCGTGCGTGCGTGCGTGCGTGCGTGCGTGCGTGCGTGCGTGCGTGCGTGCGTGCGTGCGTGCGTGCGTGCGTGTGTGTGTGTGTGTGTGTGTGTGTGTAACGGGTTATTGTAAACCCTCAACCAACATTTATAATCATCGTTGTATCGGGACCATCAATCGTCGTAATAAATAATCAACGTGAGTAACTGCAAAACAAATATCCAAATTATCTCTTCTGGTAGAAACCCTTTTCGGATAATCCTCCCTCTAATATCTCCCATATCGAAGACGAGACTTCCGTCCCTGGGTAAAGGACTTGATTGTCTTGACCCGAAAGAGAAGTCAACACAGTGTGCGTCCTCTCCAATCTCCGATAAGCTCACGGGGACGTAACAGCTAGATAACCTATTGATAAGTTATAAGTCGAGCGTCGCACCGCTCAGCCGCCGTACATGCGCGACAGTCTAGAGCAATTTGCGAAAATGAAATGTTCCCTCTCCGCTTGTCTGACTGGAATCATAAAAGTCTTCGCCCACGCTGAAAAATTAAAAGAATGGGCTTAAACTTTTCTATTTCAATCGGGGGAACAAAGTGGGGGAATCGCATGTCCGGAAATTCGAGGGGCATGGATAACGAATTAAATACCATTGAAACTTTTGTACAAGTTTAATATTTAAAATTTTAATAAATACCATTGAAATTCTTGTCCGAGTATTGATATTGTAAATTTTGATCCTGTACATAAATGAAATGTAGACTTTTTTCATTTCAAATCTATTTTTGTAACTTAGCAACTCTTCTCCAGCGACAATTGATTTCTTATTTCTCGTTACTCAATTCTCAAACATCGATGGAACACTTGTTATTTTATTGATATCTGAAATTTAAGTGCTGAACGAAAATCATGGACTTTTATTATCATTTTTTAAGGCGTGTCTTTTTGGAAGGATTTTCTTTTTTGTTGTAAATTGATGTTCAGACATCAATAGGTTACTTGTCCTTTTATTGATATAAAAAATTTTAGTGATGAACGAAAATCATGGACTTTTATTATTATTATTATTGTGCCATTTCTACATTTTCTTGTATTTTCTTCAATCTTTTCGAATTTTTTTTTAAGAGGACATTTTCTGGGGTTTCCCTCTATTCTCTAATTTTTTCAGGGTTTCAAGCACGGTCTTATACACAGGTCTTGCAAGGAAGCCGAATTTCAGTGGTGAGAGATTAGTACGATCGTGTAATAACTTTTCTTTCGCGTCAACGCCGCTGTACGTCGCTGCTATCGATGAGTGCGGTGCGCAGTGCGTACTGCGCACGCCGGTTGAGTGACATGCAATTGTAAGCGGCCCGGTCTTATTGCCCTCATTGCTATTGCGTATATTTTTGTTATTTCGTTGGTTGTATATCGTTTTGTTGAGTTTTGCGGTTTTGTTGTTAATTTTGCTTCGTTGTTTACCCGTTTTGTTAGGATGTGAAAAAGTGTTCTCGATAATTTTTTTGTGAACATTCATAACCTTTTTTTGTCAACATGGGTAGAGCGTGTGCCGTACCCAAGTGCAAAACCGGGTATAAATCCGTTAAAGAAAAGTGTTCGGTTTTCACAGCGCCAAAAAACTCTGAACAATTTAAAAAATGGCAAGCCGCGGTTCCAGGTATTGTTTTGAAACAGTCGCAGTGCGTGTGTGAAAAACATTTCAAAAAAAAAATATGTCCTCAAGGAATGGGTGAAACGCGATTCGGAAGGTCAGATTATTGCCAAAGTAAGTACATTCATTAAAAATTTATCTTCAGAAAGTCTTTATTCAGAAAGTAATATACTATGTGTATGAACGACATCTTAATTATATTATTTTTTAAATCTTATTTTCTTTCTATTTCCATTTTTTCTTCCACATTTTATCCAACACTCATGCTACTTCTCACAACTATCTGTAAATGTCGTTTGTAACGCTTGTACACTTATTTCAGGTTCCCTACGTACATCCAAGACTCGTTGAGTCTGCGGTCCCAACCATTTTTGATAATTTCACAGAATCGGTGCCTACTGTCACAGATGAACCAACGGATGGCGTTTTCGATGGATCGAATTTCCTGGAAGACCAATATAAGTCTGTAAAATATAGATGCCGATCAAATGGTGCATTGTTTTTGCAAATTATATGTAAATAAAATATTATATGTAAATTATCAATGGCACACGATAGTCGAAACAAGTTTTTTTTTATTTCTTGTACAGGTGGAAGCTTTGAAGAACCTCTGATGGATACTCCTGATGCAGAATGTGCGCATACATTGGGTCAACGAATTCAGACGTACGTAGAACACTAGTCCATAAGGATTTTTTGTGCCGACTTTACTGGGGACATGCCCCCAGTTTTAGTTCTCGGTAAGCGGCGCTGATGGCAGCGGCTTATTCTCGCTCTCGCTCCCGCCTGTAGACTAATATGCTGGGGACATCGTGGCGTCTTTCTTGCTCTCATAGCCGTAAAGCGCTGGGGACATATGCGGTCGCTCGCGCGCTCGCTGAGGACACGCTCGCTCTCTCTCCCACTTTGTCGTTTCGCGAGCTCTCTATCTTCGTTTCTCTACCGCATGATCTGATGAAACCCCTTTCCCTCTCTTCCTGGAGTATCAACAGTTATTGGAGTTAACGTTTATTGTCAAATAAACATACAGCTTAAAAAACATTCAAATAATAACCCCTAAATATTAAGCCCGCGACACAATTTTAATACTACTTTCCACCTTTTTCTTCCATTAACTAGTTCCCGTCTCTGGAGCAACGCCGCTTCACGACAATCCGAGGGTCGAGAGTTCGAATCCTGGTGTGTCATTTTTTTTTTCGGATTGATAATGATCAGTTATATGATTGAGAATGAGATATTTATTTCCCTTAATTTAATTGAACATAGATATATATATTTATATATATATAAATGTGTCAATTTTATAATTGACACTGAGACTGTCATTTTTCTGATGTATTTATATATATGTGATTGATTTCGTTTGGTTTTTTGCGAATGGAATCAAAGTTTCTAATTATTCATTGTTTTCCGGTTGAAATTATTCCTACACCAAGAAAAGTTTAAAATAATAAGCCCTAAATATCAAGCCCAGCTCAAACTTTTTGTACCAGTTTCAACTTAAGTATAATATCAGCTCGGTTAGCGACAAGAGCAGACTCACTGCGCGGTGATACAACGGTCGAGGGGTCGATCCCCTGACGATATGTCTTTTTTTTTTTAAATGTGTTGATGTATTTTTTAAAATATGTATTTATTTTAACAAATATATATGTATATTTAATTATTTATTCATTTATTTATTAATTCATTTGTGAGAATTGAGAAAAAAAAATGTATCGTCGGAGGATCGACCCCTCGACCATTGCGGTACCGTGAAGTGATGTAGCTCTTGTCGCTAACCGATCTGATATCTGTATTTTGATTGGAAATGGTACAAAAAATTTGAGCCGGGCTTGATATTTAGGGTTTATTATTTGAGAATTTTTTAGGTTGTCAGAATAATTTTTATACGGAAAGTATTGAATAATTGTTACTGACTATATATATATATATATCTATTAGATTCAAAACGAATGTACTTGATTTTTTTTCTTCATTAAAAAAAAAAAAAAAAAGTAAGGGGTTTGAACACTAGACCCCACCCTCAGATCATCTCTCCCAGCCACAAAAAAAAGTGGCTCATAATTTCATCATTTGTTTTTTTTTTAATACTTATTGTGTTGAAAAACTTCATTCACGATAAAAATACTTGAAACTATGTATTCAATTTATTCATGCTTGAAAAAAAAAAAAATTTTAACGAGTAGGGTTTGATCACTCGACCCAAGGGTTGTGGCTCAAGCATGTTTTTGCTCCGCAACGTGTAAGAGAGAGACAGCTGCCCCATTCCCTCCGCCGCCATGACAGCTGTGCGCTCGTCACGCCGCCACGCGGCAGTTTAGGTCGCAGAAAACTTGTCTTCAGGCCGCCCATAAGAACTGTTCTTCTACGTACGTCTGAATTCGTTGATTGGGTGCAATGACGCAAGGTGCAATTCTGAACCGGAATATGCTGCCACATGAGATTGTCGACATCGGTGTTTCTTTAAATCAGGAATCGATTCAGTCGGCAGAGTTCAATTCACCGCAAGAAACTGTTCAACACAAGGTTCTCCCAGTGACACTGCTCGCTGGTGCTGCATCAACTTCTCATAACCAGGAAGTAGTTGATTCAGCGTCTGTCATGCGAGGGAAAAATTTCCTTATATCGAAGATCACGATCATCGATTTGACAAGCAACGTAGTGACAAGTGCGAAGAACCCTATTACCATACCAACATCGTGGGGTGTTACCGAATACGCAGAAGACAGAGGTCAAAAGATTGTCTTTTCGAATATTCTACGTACACACGCAAATGGCACGGCAAGCACAATCATAGACAAGAGTGTCGAGGTCGAGGCGGACAAAACACTTCGTTACTGTGTTTATGGATGCTTAATAGATCCGGAGAAATGTCAACTGCCTCCAGTTTTGATAGACACGACTTTGGTGCCAAAAATTTTAGAGACATTCAAAAGGTTGAATGTATGCCAAGGCCTCGGTCCGATTAACATTCATCATTTGTAAGCTGATTGTGTTTTCCAGGATTCTGTTCAACGATGGCGTGACAACGATTGTACGATATTTGCAAAACAAAAAAGATGCGACCGTTGCAAAAAAATGAGACAACGCATCCTCCGGAGAGAATCAAGGTCCAACAAAACTAAGAGTATACATCGTATTCGTCACTTGTCAAATCCCATCGACAGGAGGAAGATTATTGCTTTGCGGAAAAAAATTTCTCGGGAAAAACGCGCTGCGACGTGTCGAATTATTGACCGAGTCATTAAAAGGAAAGGCCAAGGAAATATCATCGATTCGTGCTGAAGCGTTGGACGAAAAATTTTCACAATTGAAAGTTCCCGCATCACAACAAACTGCGATTAAAGAAATTATCTCTGCTGCCATGAGGAGAGACACGAAAAGTCGTCGTTACTCCGAAGAGTGGATTATGTTGTGCATTTTGATGCACATACGTTCTCTAAGTTATTGTGAGTTTCTTCGAAAGAACGATGTTTTGCCACTGCCCTGTACAAGGACCATCCGCAGCTACTTTTCACTCATAAATATAAAATGCGGTTTTGACGAGCAGTTTGGGCAATTGTTAAAGAAGCACTTCGACACAAAAACTGAACAGCAGCGACATGGCGTGGTTTTATTGGACGAGATTAGTTTGCGGAAATCTGTAGCAGTGTGCTCAAGAAATTTGAGTTACGTCGGACTGACAGATTTTGGCAAAGACGGACCGCAATCTGCAGACATCGAGGAACAAGCAACGCACGGCCTTGTTCTCATGTTTCAGTCGATTGCCGACTCTTACACCCAGCCAATCGCTGTTTTTGCTTCGAAAAATCCAGTGAAGGGAGAGGAGCTTGCAAAGCTGGTGATCAAAGCAATTATTTACCTGGAAAAAAACGGGGCGAAGATTCACGGCGTTATTGCTGATGGCGCGGCCACGAACGCAAAAATGTGGTCCATTTTAGGTGTATCAGGTGCAATGGAGAACACGAAAACGTACTTTACGCATCCTCTCGATGATGGCCGGAAAGTATTCGTTTTTTCTGATACACCCCACGTCCTTAAAAACATTCGGAACCGGCTCTACAATAATAAGAAATTGCGGGTAAGTTTCGCGATACAGTTACATCGCTGTGTTGAAATAGTGCAATTTTACGTACAAAAAATTGACGAATCCTACATATTTTGTCAAAAATTATTAAGCGAGGTACTTGAAAAGAAATAATTGAATTATTATTTATAAAAATACGTTGTAGCCCTATTATGATAATACACAGATGTAGCTTGTTCCGCATTAATACTTTGAACGAACGAGATGGTACACAGAAAACCTTTTAATATATATGTAACATTAATATTTGTACAGATGAAATCGTCGGCCAATTACATATCGTGGGATTATTTCAACATTTTATTCAACCTTGACAGTAAACACCCCGGACATGCTAGGGTTTGCCCAAAAATAACACAGAGGCATGTTGTATTGGACAGTATCTCTAAAATGCGCGTCCGACTCGCGACACAGGTATTTTATGTCCCTCGTCATGTTTTTTACGTGATTCGTTTAAATTCCAGAGAAAATATAACCAGCCTGCCTTCATTTATGCATTTACAGATTTTCAGTAACTCGGTCGCCCAAGGTCTAGCCTTCTATTCATCGCAGAAAGTTGAGTCTCTCGCTGGGTGCGACGAAACAATTCAGTTCTGCACTCAAATCAACAAGATGTTTGATGCATTGAATCAGAAGTCGTCGAACGAAGGACTGACCCTGGAAACGAAGGACTACAAGGAAAATAATTGATGCAAATTGAATAGCTGTACTAATACATTAATTTCTTTGCAAGCGATGCAATCGATTTCCTCAATTTACTATCTGCAGGTTCTACAAGATTCGATCACATGGCTAAATGATTTGGAATCTGCCAAACAAAAAGGTGACATAACGGCGGACGAATACTTGACCTCACAAATGTCGCAAGCACTGAGATTATCCCTCCAATCAACTATCGATTTGTGTCGCTATCTAATCGAGAAGTCCGGTTTCAAATATCTACTGACGGGAAAAGTAAATCAAGATAACTTAGAGGTATGTATAACAATCAATATGAATTTCAGGATTTAATACATTTTTCGATTTGATATTGCTGGACTACTTCTATTCATATTTAATGTTATCTTGACATGACGATTACTTACCATGTTCGATTTATCTTGAAAGGGGGGAGGGAAGGGGCGAAACATTTTTTTGATTAACGTTACTGCATGAATCGAGTATCTGAAAAAAAAGTGGAAAATACAAACTCCCGTTTTACGTGGTTTTTACCTTCATTGAGGAATCCTAAAATGTTCGATCGTGTAGACAAATCCCTCACTGGTGCGACCCCCAAAAGTAAAGAATAACTGAAAAAGAAAATGATTTGTTAACTAAAGTGATGCATTGACAAAAAGTTTTTTCCGTTACTGTGACCCACCATATTAGATGATTCGCCTTTTGTATATATGTTTTGTTTGCTTGTATGTATGTTTGCTTGTATGTTGCAGAAATTCTTCGGCACTATCCGCCAAGCCGCTGGATGTAATGATCATCCAAGCTGCCCAACCTTTTTACAACTCTACAAAATACTGTCCGTTTATAGTGTCATAAAACCTCCGAAATTTGGAAACTGTACCGTCTCCGAGCAGCTATCGCTGCAGGTTCTGGTTTCACTACAGGAGTTGAAGTATATTTATGGACCAAAGTCTGAAGGACACTTTTTTATTCATCATCGAAATGTTAGAAATAAATTAGACGATATTTTACGGCAACATGATTTGGAGGTGGACGAAATCATAGATGCTTGCGATCATGATTATGCTCTGTCTGATACTCTCGACTGTATTATATACTATGTGACCGGTTTTTCTTTTTCCAATTCACTTTTTGTTTCAACCGCTTCGATTAGTAGGTGTCATCGACACCTACTATAATTGTTAAGATATGAATTGTTAAGATATACGATGGTATACTAACAAGTGTTGCTTTTAACATTTTTTAATGAAATTGCTTCAATTGCATGCACTGCTTTCTCTTGTCGTACCTCATCATCGTAGAATGCTGAACCGCTACTCACTTGGGTAATTTTGGCTACCAATACGGTTATATTTAACACACTTATACTGCTTTCCAGGCTATTTGTGCAAACAAATATTAAAATTGTACGGCTCATGCACGACTTGTCGACTAGCTGTGACATCACATTCGCCTTCCACGTCTTCAGTATCGAAATTAGTCGATATGAAATCACGTGGAGGACTAATTCATGCTAATTTGAGGTTTTTCAATCTTATCAGGCTCGTAGAAGCATGCTTCGTCAAATATGCCGCTCACCGAAACGTTTTCAACTTCACACTAGATGAAGTTTTGTCTTCTTACAACTTTTCGTTTCCATGTACTGTGACGATACTAACTTTTAAAGAAAAATAAAACAAAATAATAAATAAAAACCGCACGATCGTTGATCGATGTGGCGCCCAGCCGCCATATTGAAAAACTGTCAAGCGGACAGCGACGCGTAAATAATGAACATGGCCGCCTCTCGGACATCGAGAAACGTGAAGTTAACATCGATTACATAATCGATGTTAACAATAATTCAAAATAAACAATTTTAAGATGAAATTAGATTGGAATAAATGAAAATAGATGAAATAATATGAATTAAAGGTAAAATAAATGAAAATAATAGTAAAACAAGCAAAATACCCATTTCACGGACATCGCGCAACGCGAAGCAACCCGAATGCGCGCGCATCGATTATATAATCGATGTTAAAAATAAATAAAAATAAACAATTTTATCGTCAAATTAAGTTGAAATAAATAAAATAAAATTAAATAATGAAAAAATAAAATAAAATAATATTAATATCATGAGAAATAAGCTAAATAAGAATAGAGCGACACCGCGCAGGCGCGTTTCCATGCCAACGACGCACAACAAAGCAAATGCGCATGCGTGGGCGGCCGCAGTTCGGCGGCAAGTCGGGTATAAAAGTCGGTGCGCGGAGCATTCGGCAGGCATTCTTCTCTCTGGAACTGAAGCTTGAAAAAGCTAAAGAGAAGAACCTCTTCCCTCCCTGGCGGGTCTAATGGATGCCTGGGATATTGGGGTAGTTCGGTGACGTTCGACTCCCGTAGCCCAGGGTCTTTTTTAATTATTATAAATAATCCCACCGTAGCTCGGGATATTGGGGTAGTTCGGTGACGTTCGACTCCCGTAGCCCGAGGTCACTATCCCGTAGGTGCCCAGGATATTGGAGCAGTTCGGCGACGTTCGACTCCCGTAGTCTGGGATCTCAATCCTTTAATTATTATTTCACATCCTCCCGTAGATGCTCGGGATATTGGAGTAGTTCGGCGACGTTCGACTCCCGTAGCTCGGGATCTCATTCCTTTTACACCTTTAGATGCTCGGAATATTGGAGGGGTTCGGCGACGTTCACTTCCCGTAGTTCGAGGTCTATTTTATTATTATTATTAAATTAAAATTACGGCATTGTTCCGTAAATTGATTCTTTGAATCACGCCAGGGACGGGAGACGTTAAAAATATTATTTATTTTATTAAAAATAAATAATAAATTGGAAATTCATTAAAATAAATTAAAAATAAAAGGAGACTTATTCAAAAATTATTATTATTATTATTTCAAAGGCAAAACCATGCAAAATTGTTGTCTCAATTATTATTATTATTATTAGAAAGCGAGAAACGTTAGGATAAGCGACAAAGCGTAGTAAAAATCGAATAATTATTAAACAAATCATTGTTATAAATAAAAACACGCGTTTATAAATCAAATAAAACAAATTAAACAAAAATAAGCATTATAAATTGTAAAACACAAATAATTTTGTTTTCTTTCAATAAAAATCAATTTTTAAATTGATTTAATTTTAAAAATTCGTGTCGTCTCACTTCCTTTTCATACCTGTTCCTTTTAAATTAAGGAAGCGCGGACCTGCGCGTAGCGAGAGTACGCATAGGTATAAGCGTTCCGTTACAGTACAGAGCACGCTTCTGAAATTTTGTCTCACGCCATAGTGTATTATATTCGTTTAAAGATGAGACAACATACAAAACAACTGAATGTAAATAAACCGAAAGATCGCGCGAAGAAAAGAATAATCTCGCGACCGACAAAAAATTAAAAACCATTGCAAACGAAGCAGGCCTTATTTTTTTCTTTCTCTTTTACACTTCCTCATTCCTATGGACTTAGCGATTGTTTTAACAAGGATGGAAGTGATGTGAATGAGGTAAGACTCAAAATGTTTCTATACATAATCAAGAGTTAAATCGAGAATTATCTCGTCTTTTTTATTCTCACCGTTTTCATGTTTATCTTCTAAAATTTACGATAACAAATTCTGCTTTAGTGCAAAAAAAACTCAATTGTCTATTTGTTGATGTTTATTTTCATTAAAAATATTTTCAATGAATACTGTGCATTTCTTAGGTCTCTCCAGTCATGTCATGTATACGCAGCCATGGTCTGTAAATAAGGATATTTGTTAATTCAATGCTCGTTAGATGTTTTGTGTCTTGACGGTTGGTACGGAAAGTCTTTGCTATTGAATTAATTAAAGATCCCAAGATTCATAAATCGGCAAACAGTTCCGCATCGACGTAGCTATTGATTCTCTTCGATTTACTCGTTTTTGCGAACGGGGGAAAAGGATTTTCTATAGTTTAGGTCTTTTGGTAACAGGGCAAGAACAATACATACAGAGCATACAACAATGCACCGTTGAAATGCAACTGAATGAATTATTTTATTCAATTTATTTGGAAGCAGAGACAAAAATAAAAATGAAGTTATAAATGATCTTGAAAGCCATCGCCTACAATTGACGTTAATATAATTATTTCCTATTGTATTAGTAAAATGCAAGAATATGAATTTATTGGACCAACTTTTCATTGGAAGTCGAGTTTTTACATGTTCATAACACCCATCCCTGCTTAACGTAATTTGCGTTTACTGCAAGTGGAAAAAAGATGCGGATTGAAGAGATGAACCCACAATACTACGAGTCCTAGCTTTAAACGAATTCACTTCACTAAACCCCTTGATAAAGTTTGCATATTAACAAAAAAATCAATCAAAAGTTAATTAGCATAATCTTTCATTATGTAGAACATGTCGGCGATCGTCAGGTACCGGTATCTTGTTATATACATATTAATTATTCGTGTAAAAACATATATGATTGGCGAGAGAAATACTGTTATTATGTTTGGAATGAGTGTTAAAGAGACACGAATTATTATGCGTTCTTGCATGCGAATGTTTTTCTATTGTCTTCATATTCATATACAAAAAATGTAATGCATACTGTCTCGGAGAGAGACTTCGAATCTTTGGTTGGACTCTGTGATAGAGGATAGGAAGTAGACACCGACAAAGGAAAGAAGAAAAGACCGCACTCACTATCGTTGTAAAAATACAATAAACTAATTTATTTGTAATTGTACATAGAGGATGGCCGTTTAAGAGATCCGCGGAAACAATGGCGACGAAGCTCGTTGAATAACCGCGCGAGAAACGAGAGCTCAATTGAAGTGTCCGCGTTATTGTTCGTATTTGTTGTCGTGTGAAATTTACCGTATTAGAAGAGAACAAGAGTACAATCCAAGAGAAAACGTCGGGCGTAAATCGTCGTAATCTCAGTAGAGTAGACCGTAATACTGATATAAACTCGGAATGAAAGGTGTGAAGCCGTTCAAGGACCGTGTATAACTGTTCGATGAAGAAGCCGGAAATCGATCGATGATCGATGAGACAAAAGAAAGGGAGATGATTCGAGCAGTGAAGGGCCGCGGAGTCCAAGCGAGTGACCGGCCGCGAGCAGCTGTCCTCTCGCGTGAACTCCGGACACTATCACGTTTCCGAAACATTCTCCCCGCCTTTGGCGACTGTTGTCGACGAAGTGTCAACTGGAAGTACCGCCAGCTTGATGATCGGCCGCTTGAAGGTGGAGGAGGCCGTTCGAAGTGTAACGACTCGAGTGAGGCCGTCCGGTCCGGGATGAAGTTCGGTCACTCGAGCAAGTGGCCATCGTGACGGTGGAAGTCTGTCGTCGGTGAGAAGCACAAGTGTGCCGACTCGAATCTCGTGTGAAGGGTGCCGCCACTTCGAGAGTGAGAGACTCCGCTGAAGATATTCCGTTGACCATCGCTGCCAGAAGTGTTGAAGCTTGGCTTGTCTGAATTGCCACCGTGAGAGTCTGGATTCCGAGATTGAGGTTAATGAAGGCTCAGGCACCGTGGTAATTGCCTCGCCGATGATGAAGTGACCAGGTGTGAGAGATGAGACGTCCTCCGGATCGTCCGACAGAGGACAAAGTGGTCTTGAATTGAGAACAGCCTCGACTTGCGTAAGAAGGGTCGTAAATTCCTCGTACGTAAGTGAGGTGTCTCCGATGATCCGATCGGTTGGTTTATCGCTTTATTCGGTTCGTTATAATTAGCTATATTTAAAAACATGGAAGGCAAATCATAAGGTTCATGTAAATAAAACAACTTGAGCTGGGTACTGCATTTTCATCATCTATAAACAATTCAATGGTATGTATGAAATACGAAATAAATTCGAGTAATGTGATGAGGTTTACTACGCATGCGTTACGTATGATAGAAAAAGAGACAGAATGCTATTCTGTCTTCGTTGCACAGTACACCCATCTATCGTCATGCCTCTCGCGGCCGTAAATTGAAAAGAACAGCGCAACCATTAAGCCGACGTACCCCCACTACTGTTGTTGCAAGACTTGTGTATAAGACCGTGGTTTCAAGTTTTTTGCCGGGAGTCGTTCTGGAGAATTTTTTTTAGGTGATTTACATTTTGTTGTATTTTCTTCGGTCATTCAGAATTTTTTTTGAGAGAATTTTTTCTGGGGTTTTTCTCTATCCTTTATTATTTTAGGGTTTTTGATTTTTTGAGGGTAGTCGTTCAGGAGTGTTTTTTTTTGTGTTTCTTTACTCTTTCATTTACTTTACTCTTTCCTTTATGTTTATCTTTTTTTTCTATAAGATTTTTCTAGGAGCTTGAATTTTTTGTGGAGGGTAGATTTTTGTTTAAAGATTTTTCTGTGAAAACAGATGGAAACGGGGGTCACCAACAAATGTACTTGTCCAGGGTTTTTTTTTTCCCCGGGGAGGGGATTTTGGCCAGGATATCATTCCTTTTTTCTGAATATCATCAAAACCTGGAGTTTTTACGTATTTGCATTATAACATCGTGAATTTATTTCAATGATTTTAGTATCTACTCTCCACTCCACTTATGTAACATCAGATAATAAAAGCTATAATTCACCATAATTAACTTTCATTTTGGTTGTTCACAGTATTGCAGTGTTCTGTTTTTCTAGTGAAAGGTTCAACGGAGTCCAGAAAAAAATCGAAATGAGAATAAACTTGAAAAAAAAAAATTTCAAAGGAAAAAAAATAGATTGAAAAAAAAAAATTTCAAACGAAAAAAAATAGATTGAAAAAAAAAATTCGGAGGAAGTACTTGGCGAGTTCGTAATAATGAGAAATACATTAAGTGATCCAAGCTAAGCAAAAAAACTCGCCAAGTACTTCGGCCGAAATGTTTTTTTCAATCTATTTTTTTTCGTTTGAAATTTTTTTTTTAAGTTTATTATCATTTCGATTTTCTTTCTGGACTCTGTTCTTCTGACCGATTTTTATTTTTGTACATTTTGGTGACCTTTATCAATGCCTAGCTAATTTTTTTTTTTTTTTTAATACTCCATCCTCAAGCGACAATAAAATACTTGTCCTATTATTCATATTATAAATTTTAGTGCTGAGCTTAAACCATTGGCGTTTCCATTTCTTTTTTTGTAAAGTAATTATTTTTTTATACGCAAATTGATCATTTACTTGTAGACTCTATTTTTTGTAATTTGGAGTAAAGTTATTTTATAGAATCAATCTTGTTCTTCCTGGCTCGATCTTGCCAAATTTTCAAACATTTTGTACTGTTTTGAGTAATTTTTTTTCTGTGACAACAAATGGAAACAGGGGTCAACAAATGTACTTGTCTAAGGTTTTTTCCCCGGGGAGGAGATTTTTGGCCAGGATATAACTTCTTTTTTCTAACCAGCTCCGAATCCTACAATTTTTACATGATAACAGATAATTCTCGAATATCTACGGTGACTTAATCATTAAAACCCTAGCTTAATATAAAACATGAAATGTGATGCTATAAAGAACAAGGGAACGAACTTGGTACAGCTTGCACAAACAAAGCGCAGAAATTCATTCCAATCAATACCTTACCAAGGAACTCAACGCAGCCTGCAAAAATGAAGCCCGCATGCATAAAGCGGTGAAACTGAGTACAGCACAATAGCCTGCAGCAACTTTAGTATTTTCAGTAATTGGATAAAAGTATTTGTTGCGTGTCACACTCTCAGCAATATGAATTACAATAACATAAGATAAATATGATGGAAGTCCTAGACTTAAGCCATATAGAGAAAATGATGGCACACTTTTTGTATATATCATCATGCGCGCACTTGAAAAATCATCAAATATTGAGTATTCACAGTTCATTCTCAAGACCTAATTTCCATCCAGATCTTACACCTACATAACAGTCAGCAAAAACCCAGTTGAAAGTGAAACCTGCCGTGGAATATCGAAAAGGAAAATCGAAGGAACTTAGCACACCATGTGGAATGTTTGGATGTATTTTTGTTTATTTGGAGACTGCAAATAAAAAAAACTAGAAATCAATAACAAAAGTGATTTATGAACTCTACAATAAGCATTTCATCAACACACAATTGTATTACAAGTTTTTATTCATGAACACACGATACATTTTCGTCACAAGTATATGCTCTCAATATTGAGGAACACATGTCTATTTGGGAGGAGAATCTAAGTGAGATGATTGAAAAAAAACTCGTTGCGATCTACGATCCAAATGTCAACGACGTTATTTTTGAATTCACACAGTTTCAGAACGTCGGCCACTGATTTTTCAAGGTTATATGTTTCGATGTATTTTCTAGCACTTATTCCACCCTCACGAATTGAAGATTTCATTTGAATAATCTTACATCTTCACGAATTAAGTCAATCTAACACTTTTTCGTCATCCACTAACGTTGAAAGATTTCATTATTTTGAACGTCCGCGCACTTTTCGGTACTTGACACTTGAATACGAAACACTGAAACTGCACTGAAAGAACACAAATCCACGATTTTACGCGGAAAAAGTCATTCTATTATTTTTTATTCGTTCACTGAATTTAAATACTTTCTTTTATTATGCACGTGCTTCCGCATTTTCGGTTTGTCAACACTCGAATATAAATTTGCAGCTTTGACAGCTGACAGATTAGCGACATAGATATAACCGTCCAACGTTCAAACTTTCCACCGGATCGGTACACAGGAAAGACGAGGCAGTCGTCACCAATCGGATCTCGATGCTTTTGTCGCCGGCGAACGGCTTTTGTGGAAATGGGTTTTGAATGGACATCAAGACGCCTTTGATTGGGTAGTCTGCTTGCAAATACAAAAACACCATATCTTTCAACGTGTTGGAATTTTTGCATAATCTTGAGACCCTCTGCAAAGTTTTTTCGCAGGAAATACGCAATCAATCGTCCTGTAGTTAGGTTTAATCGAATGGGAATTTCTTAACTAGTTCTCTCCAGTTCACTTTTCAAAATATCACATATGTCTCCTGAAGTGCGTAATTCGAGAAAATGACTTTTAGTTTTTACCCCCACCACCGCGAATAGTTTTATTCAGACGTAATATACTCGGACGAGCCTCAGACCAGCAGACGACAGACAGAGCTGTCAAAAGTACTGGTCCCGAGACTCTACCGAGTCTCTTGATTTTTATATTCGGAACTACGTTAATTCAACGTTGCCTGCAAACGATTGGTAATTGTTTGTTAATCAAAGTTAACTATATGACTGACCCATGCAAATCCATTTTCACAAAAGATGGAGGATTCGTTTACGAATCATTTGGGCAACTTAAGGAAGCTCTTGGAAATGAAAAGAATCATTAGGAACAAACTTTATACTATTTTACTAAGCAATTTCGATTATAGTAAGCATTACAGCTTGATTAAAGAAAAATAAATAAATAATCTCAATATTGCTGGTTATTTGGGGAAAAATGGACCGTCAACGGAAAAATTGTACGCGAAATAAAAAAACGGAGTACAACAAAATCATGTACCGAATCTTATTCCGCAAATAACAATCCAGAGTATCAAAATTATGTACTAAATTTGAATCATCGAAATAGAACTGCAATACATTCCAATTATGTACCAGATTCCGATTCTAGAATAAACGTTCAGAGTATTGAAAGTATGTACCAAATTCGAATTCGAGTAGGACAATTAGGGGTACCTCAAATCATTCACTAAACTTCCATTTCCGAATTAAAATTTATGGTAAATGAAAATATGTACCAAATTTAAAATCCTGAATCAAGTTTTAAAGTAGTTCAAATAATGTACCGATTTCGCGAATTACATTTTGCGCTTGATATTTTGTACTCAATTTTAGATCTCGAATTGGAATTGGAAGTCATTCAAATTCTATACCAAATTCCAATTCCCCAACGAAAGTTTGGGGTACTGAAATTATTTTTATCATGTTGATTTCTGTTTTAAATTCAAGGTGCTTTGAATTATCAACTAAATATTTAATTCCTGAATAGAAATCACAAGTATTTAAATTGTGTATTACTAATTTAAAATACTACTAATTTTACTAATACTTTAACTAATTTAAAATCCAAATTTCAATTCGAGTATTCAAAAATACTCGAATTGAAGTTTGGATTTTAAATTAATCAATTTGCAAAAAAGATACATTTCTCTCATGGCAAAAACAAAAAAAAAAGAAAATTGTAATTTCTAGAATTGGAGCAAAAAAAATTATTTTGATTTTTTGAATAAACCGTTGACCCTGAATGGCAAGTTCAGAACGAAAATGGAACTCCAATTCGCGAATTTAATTAATCAATAGTAAATAAAACTGTCCGTAAAAAATAAGAGACATTCAGCACAGCGGTGAAACATTTTTAGCCAAACTGTTCATAAAATTACCTCGATCGGCTGAAGCAAATCAAGATTTCTGCTTCCATGTATGCTACCTTTTGCAATACTGTGGGTTCATTTATATCGAATAACATAAAGTTATCCTTCAGCTTGAATGAATGATGACTGGATGAAAGTGCAAATTCCATTCTGTAATACAGCAACGAAGCGTATTTTTCAAAACTTTAATATAAGAATTCATTGATTGGTCTGAAGAAAATTATGGTTTTTGCTATTATGCCACCTGAGATACCATGAATGAATTCTCATTTTCACTTCATTCATAATTTTATATTTATTCTTAAAAACATAATTCTCATATCAAATTCTAATTTTGACTTTGTTCCTTATTGAATATGTTACGTTTCGTGTTATACCTCGAGCTTAATAACTCTTGTCATCTAAAAGTCTGTTCAATATTGAAATCACCATTTCAATATTGTACAACAGTATTTTTACAATTAATCGAGTGACCGTCTCCCACGGATTTAATTTACATCAAATCGCTGAGTTATCGTTGCGACTATATCCGGCGTAATATTCTATACCGGGAATACACTCGCGAGTCTTATGCACTTATGATCAACGCTTCAAGATACTGACCGGACGTGTGAATGTCTCCTGTTACATTTTCTCGCGGGGTCCAAAAGTGCTGGATAAACAAAATTTATCCCTGCTCCTTACTCGCCGTTCTCAAGCTCAACGAGTACAGGAGTTGGAATAATCAGTCTCTTTCGAGTCTTAAAAGCGAGAGCTTCCCTAAGAAAACTCCTTGCCCAGTATCCGCTTAGTAACCTTAAAATCTCTTCTTGTCTCCCTGATTCACAAAAAAGTGTCCAGTAGGACGAAAGGATCAAAAAGCACTTGAAAAGTGTGTTGCGTCGCGGTATCAAATCTGTGCTCGCTAGATTTATTCACGTTTAACGTTTTGCCACGAACTCTATCGCGTCGTGTAAATATAAGGACATTGTCATAAGAGTGTAAGTTAGAGAGAGTGTAAAAATTGTAAGTGTGTAACTGTATGTTTTGAATGTAGGTGTGAGAGCGACTAGGTTAACAAAGTTATACTCGACGACGCGTCGCGGAAATAACCAATAATTGTGAGTATTTTTGTATCACCCTGTAGCGCGAATACGAGAGGTCTTCCACAGCTGACCGAACGTCTTCACGTTACAGTTTCACTATTGGCCCATACAAAATAAATACGAATAATATTTAAATAACAAAATTCTTGATTGAAGTCATTTTATAATTCCTGACCCACCAAATTCCTGGAAACGCCCTGTAGAGGACGGACCGGATCTTACCCATTGTGACGTTGAAGTTTTTCAACGTCTTCTCAAAAAACTCGCTCGTTCCTCCTGCTCGATGCTCCGGCCACGATGGGTCTTCGTAGGATCTTTTAGAGGCGAAGAAATAATTATATTTAAATAATTATATTTGACTAATTGCGTCCCGAACGCGATTTCCTTTTTTGTTACGAGCATGATCGGCCTAGCGAGAGCGTGAGCATGAGAGGGAGGAGAGAAACATTCAAATTTCATCGTCAACGTACTTCGAGCAGGGCTCGTACGTATCCCGGACCACACACACACACACACCTACTAAACTATTACACGCATTCATCAACGGCTCGATGTTAGAAGATCGAGAATTTTCGAGAATACGATCGTCCGGCGACAACGATATGGGCATCATGATGGTCTTCGTCGTTTCAGGGCAGTCACAAGGAAGTGGCGTTTATCCCGTTTGAAAATTTGTTTCCCGTCTAATTATTTTAAGACGACGTATTGTTCCCGTTTTCTTTCTCTCTTTACTTTCCGTGACAAACATAATGTTCGGCTCAGGGGTGTTCAGAAGAACAAAAATATAATAATCAATCCTAGAGAAAATTTGGGGCCCCGTCTAACGCCGATAATTGATTTCAATATCGACGATCCTGTCATAAAGGATCGCGAATGTTCGGAAGTAAGAGAAAGGAGGGGAGGGTAGTCCATTGTCCAGCGTGTGACTCTCGCTTTCGTTAGATTTTCGGTGAGCGTGGAGCAGGACGCACGTGTGAGGTAAAGCGGTAACACACAAATTATTTTCTCTCTCCCTTTCTCGCGTTCGAGTTGGCTAGTGAATAAATTGTTTTAATTCCCGTCTCGTTTCTTCGTAATGAAATAAAAGGAAGGAAGTGTCGATTTTGTAAACGCAAAATATTCGGTCGCGGCGGCGTCTTCGCCTGTCGCCTTATAAAACATCTTTTTTGTATAATAATTGTCGCGTGTTCGGGGCGGTCAGCGAAGCGGCTCGCGAATAATATTCCGTGCAATTATTAAAGTCTCGTGGCCGAATCCGGAAATCTCCCGTTTTCCCGTGTTTTCGTATTGACTAATTAATAGTGTGATTAAAACTTGTTGTATTCCCGTCGCGATTATTCGAAGAACGTTTGCGAGAGAGCGTTTTCCGTTTGAGTGACTTGGTGTGTGAAACCGGGCCTAAAGATCGCGCGTGAAAAAGAAAGTCCGGCCGAGCCACCGATTCTCGGGTGCTTGGTAATAATTAATCTGTAAAACATCAAATATATTTTTTTTTGTTTTTTCCACGAGTAGTACCGTGGCTAGGATAGACGGGCTCGATTTAGTATTGTCAGAGTGCGTAGGTTCCCGGTTGATTGCGTGTGGAAAAAAAAGAGCGAGTGAACTCGCAAACGTTCCCGTCAGATTTTCCCGTTATATATCGAGTTCGACCGAAAGATTAGATTTCGTATCGCGGTTCATTACATGAATAATATTGTTAACTAGGAAGCTGTTAAAGCGAGTTGTTAAAATAAAATAGAGACGAATAACTATCGTCGTCTTTCAAACAAGAAAACTGCTTCATCTTTCGTCTTTGTTTGACCCCGCCTATCCCGCTGTAACGAAGCCGGTCAATTACTCGTTTTGTCTCTTGTGTTACGTTGCTTCGGCAACTGGCGCCCACGAAAATAATTAATAAAAATAAATTAGCACGGGAGACACGAGTTTTGTGGAGAGAAATAAAATTCTCGTCACACCATATTAAAAATATTAAAAATTAGAATAACTTGCCCGCGTTCGCTCCGCTCTGAACGTAACACCTGTACAACAGAAAGGAACTAAGGGTAAGATATGGTGCATATTTTTATCGATGAAATTTTCTACGAAGTTTCGTAATGCCCGAGAATTACTAGAAATTTAGTTTTTATGGTTTTTGTTAATGTTGACGACTGAAAACTGACACTCATCTCACGCAAAATTTTCAAATCGATTGAAAGAATCAAAAAAAAAAATTGTTCTCTTTATTTTCTAGTTGAACTCGTTGGTCGATCACGTTTCTTGGAAATACTTTGAAAGTTTACATAATATCAACAAAAACCATCCTGCAAATGCTCGAGTTTGTCCAAAAATAACGAGCAGACACATCGTATTAGACAATACCTCAAAAATGCGCGTCAGGCTGGCAACTCAGGTACGTTTGTCAAATAAGAGAAATTGAAAAAGTTTCCTTGCATCATTCAACTTCAATTTTTTATGATGTTGTAGATATTGATCAACTCAGTTGCTCAAGGATTGGAGTTTTATTTACAACATAAATACGAAGAGCTTAGGGGATGTGAGCAAACAGTGGCATTTTGTAAGCAGTGCAACGACATGTTTGACGCACTCAATCGTAAAAGTCCGAACGAAGGTCTCAAGCCAGATTCTGCTGATTTTAAGGTACCGAAAAAACTTTATGGAGCACGAAAATATCCATGTTGTATAAACTGACAGAGAAAAAGACAAACCCTGATTGCTTGTATTATTATTTAATTTTTACAGGTCCTCGCAGATTCATTAGAATGGCTCAACAAATGGGAATTGGCGTTTGAGAAAGGGGACATCACCGCAGGAGAATTTCTCACTCCGCAAACATCACGGGCATTAAGGATTTCACTTCGCTCGACAATGGATATGTGCCAATATCTCGTTGAGAAATACAATTCCCAATACTTACTAACTGGGAAAATCAATCAAGATAACTTGGAGGCAATTCATACTTCTTCGAATATCGTGGTCAATTAGTAGCGTAAATATTTGATGTATTAATCTGTTGCATATTATTTTTCTATTTAGAAATTCTTCGGCACCATCCGTCAGTGTGCTGGTTCCAATGACCATCCCAATTGTTCCACCTTTTTACAACTGTATAAACTCCTATCCGTCTATAGCGTGATAAAACCGCCTAAATACGGTAACTGCACCGTGACATCCAATTCGAAACCCTCGATATTAATTACCGTCAGCGAGTTGAAAGAGATCTACGGTAGCAAGAAACAGGGAAAAATGGGAGAATACGTCGAAACAATTCGAAAAAAGCTGTATAGCGTAATTCAATACGGCGATTGGGAAGTAGATGACGTCACTGAACCAATGTCCCAGCATGATTATGCCCTGTCATCTGTTTTAGATTGTATAATCTACTACGTCACAGGTTTTATTTTTTAAGCATTATTTTAAGTAGAGTTAATTTGAAAAATCAGTCATTTTTTTCACAGAACATTACATAACACGGACGATATAACGGTGAAACTTCGATACAATATTTGCGACTGTGCAGCTGCAATAATATTCAGAAAGACAATTATTCGCCAGTTCCTTGGACTACAGTTTTCTACACGTACACAGTTTAAAAACATTTCAACGAAGTTTCACTGCATTCTGCTCTGGGGCAAAGGGTTCACGTCTACGAAAACCTATTCACCCATCGAAAACCTCAACATTTTTTAGGTTACTTGTGCAAACAGGTGCTCAAAAAATACAGGTCATGCATCACTTGTGAAGAATCTGTGAAGATTCATCCTGTTTTCAGCTGTTCATCCTCGGTTTCGCAATTGGTCCATATGAAATCTCGTGGAGGTTTAATACACGCTAATCTTCACTTTTTCAACCTTATTCGATACGTTGAAGCTTCTTTTGCAAAATACAGTTCACGAATCGACGCTTTTGATCGAACTCTTGATGAAGTGCTCGATACATACACTTTTTCTTTCCCGTGCAAAGAACACGCTTCTGAAATCCTTTCCTTCGCTATTGTGTATTATATAAGATTACGAATGAGACAGAACGCTTACCAAGAAAACCAAAAACTTAAAAAAGACTTCGTTGTAAAGAAAAAATTATCAAAACTTCCCGAATGAGACAGAACGCTTACCAAGAAAACCAAAAACTTAAAAAAGACTTCGTTGTAAAGAAAAAATTATCAAAACTGAGCAACACTTAAAAAATTAGGTTTAAGGAAATGTAAGAGTTTAAGGAAAAAAATAAAGTGCAACATGCACCCGCATTTTGTTATCTCGCATTGTTATTTGTTCGTGATTTCAAAACTGGTACGACCACCAAAGAACCATCCGGATAAAACATCTTTTGAAAAACTTATTCAATTTTTTTTCGCATGATTGTGCACAATATTAGAAAATTATTGAATATCAAAACACGTTTTCAGTTTTCAGGTTAACGATATTGTCGATGATGAAATTAATTATGATTACTTAAATTAAAAAGATTTAGAGATAAAGTGTTTAAAGTATCAAAAACATTTCGTTTGGGCGAATTGATTGATTTACATACTTTCTAACTTTCGGTTATCTGCAAAGAAACGTTTTGAACGAACGAGAACTCTTTCAAATTTTCAAAAGGATGTGAATTCCATTAAAAAAATTTCTTGAACTATCAATACGAGAATTAATAAAAATTGACGGGCCGAAGCAGTGTGACAGAGTTTTTAAGCAACAAATATATAATACGGATTAGCAAAATGGTACTCACATTTGCTAGCAATAGTTAAATAAAATCTTGATAAATTATCACAAAAGATATCATGACAATGTTGACATAATAAATATTCTCATACTGTTTTTTCCCACATTTTTTTTTGCTGAAGCTTTAAAATGATTGAAAGGTTAATTTATAGCGTGCATAGATTGAGAAAAAAAATTCAGAGGGATTGAACCTGTGCCGTCTGGTCTTCAAAATTACACCCTACCACGCGGTCAAACAATACTTCTGATATTAACCTTCTTAAAATGATCAATGTTCATCGAGCCCGCTTGAGTTGACAATAATATTTTGAATACTCTTGAATTATGCTATTAATGCTTGAATCATCTGTCACGAATGCATTAGAATACACGAACTATGTCATCAACATATTTTGATTACAAAAGAACGCGCATCTACATTGAGAGTGGGGTTAGAGACACACGGATATTGAAAGTATTACGGCCATTAGCGCTGTCTCGTTTTAATACCGTCATCTGTCCCCGCACCGCACTTTGCCTACATCTCTTTTAAGATAGCTGCGCCTCTAGCGGTAACTGCATAAAAAAAATTTCTTCAGTAAGCGACCCCACCAATCCGGCAGAGTTTCCAGACCTGTATGTAAGACCGTGTACTCGGGCGAGCCTCGGGCAAGCAGACGACAGACAGAGCTGTCAAATGTACTTGTCCCGAGACTCTACCGAGTCTCTTGATTTTACAAAGTCGAGGTGTATTTGCCTCGAGACCAATTCGTAGTTAGATAGTTGAAGACTTCTAACTTTTGCGTGCAGACTGCCGTTTTTGGGCGTTGTTGCTACTTTTAATGGTTTACGTATTTCCCCCAGAATATTGGTAATTTACCCCTTCTAATGTTATTATTGCTTCAATGGTTATTGCTTCATGATTGTTGCTTCATGATTATTTCTTGGACGTTCAGTGAACTTGATGCGTCGTCAGCGATTCGGGGTTAGCTCGCTCGGGGTCGACAGACCCGCGCGCTTGTGATCGAGGAATGTGCTCGATCGTACTTTATCGTATAGAATATAATATTCCTAATTTGTGGTTGCTATGCGGGGCATAACAATAAGGTTTGACACTGTGTTTGATAACCTGTGGTTACCTCGACTTACAGTGATTTATTACTAACCACTCAATCAAATTCAAACTTATTTCGATGTTTAAAGTTCTAGCACATGGAACATCAGCAAGACGCGGGTAAACGCGGTAACGCTGTAGTGAATGCTTGCTATGCATTCTATGCTACAATCCATCGCATAGTCTGATGTATGCGGTGCGTAGTGACTTCACATACGTGGTACGAAGCCGATACAAATATGGTCGTCAAAGTCGCTTTTAGCGTTGCGCACGGGCTGGGCATTCCATTTCGGTTACCGTAGGACATGAAGGATGCAAACGAACGTTGTGTTTGGTGGTCTGATCGGTCACATGGTACAAACAACCACGGTATGAACATACATTCGTACACACCTTGTGTGCATATGGTACAGATGTTTCTCACTTAGTAAGTACTGTTAGCTTGATAGTCTGCCACGCGATGCAGTGGAGGTGAAGAAGTCGTAACAGGAGATCTCACAGAATGTTTAGATGACCGATCATTATCCCATACTTCGATATGTGATGAACGAACATATGTGCAGGGTTTGGCGAGAGCGATAATCTTGATACAGTGTACTATCGCCCGTGGAGCATCCTTCTGAGAATCTGAGAAGTCTTATTTTGCATAATCCTCTACACTTATTTCGTCATACTCCCGATATTTATCCTGCACTCTTTCTATTATTCTATTGTTATCGGGTTATGGGATTAAAAGAAACTCAAAACATACTTGATTCATCATGTTATTAATTGCATGATATCAGCAGGTGACATAGGTTAGATTGTTTCTATGTTCAAACTATGGCCGGTGTGCTTCAAGCCCGCTGTTATTCGGTTGTCTCTCGAAAGTTAATTGTTCCGCCCAGGAACCTCAAGTAACCTTTGGTGGTTTCCTCGTCGAAGAACTCATTCCATTGATGCGGCATAAGTAAATTATATAAAAAATTATTCAACCAATGACTAACGTGTTGCCAGCAAAAATGGTGAAAATGTTCATGTTTGCACGGATCCACAGATGGCTTCCTAAACGTTCCAGCGCTGTGGGTGCCATCGTTCTTCAGGTGACACGAGCAGGAGGCATGCAGATAGTTTGAACACTTGTTTAAATGTATGTGCTTCCTGACAAAATTTTGTAGCATCCCCACGCTTGTGAACTTGTTCATGTCTGGAAGGATGACAGTTTTGCCGAATACAGGTAACAAGGAGTCTATATTAACGAGAACCTGATCTTCTTTTGTTCTCGAAGCATCAAAGTTGTACTCAATCTCTAAACTTTTGCCGTTAATGAATGTAGTAGTGATTCTGTGAGTGGACAGTTTCCACAATTTCGTTCGAACTATGTCGCTTTCATCATTGTTGGGCCAAAGTGCTTTTATGAAACTGCGATATTCTTCAAAAAACAGAAAGTTCGCCATATAAAGAATTACATCTTCCGGTAGAACAAATTCTTTTGATGTTAAGACCGGTGGTGATGGTGACACCTCCGATATTTTGCGTTTCCGTGAATTCATCGTGATTGCAAGAAAGTTCGCACGTTATGAACGTCGAACTGCACAAAGTAGACTCCGTGACAGAGGCTATTGGCTTTTCATTTTATTCGCTAATTGTAACGTCCTCACATCTACATAATTATTATCAATGCATCTTGTTCCGAAATAATTAAATCGGCCAATTGTTTCCAACCTTGGATGTAAATTTATATTCATGTGATAGACGCAATTCTGAAGTAAAAAATGCCCCAAGGCACCCAGTTGACCAAACGGCATACCGTACTAGTAAAATCAGAGCACACCGCATTTTTCCTGTGCTGATAGCATAGGAAGTAGTACACAATCGTACGCTGTGTTTACTGGGCAAGACATTCAACTTTTAACTTTATTGTTCAACACCTATCGTCAGAACTGCCGTGGAACTGCTACTAAATAATATGGTTTAGTAATACAGCGCAATATTTCTCACTTTGAGAATCTTTGGAATAAGCTTAGCGGATAACACAGTTTTCAATGTGTGTGTGCATACTGATAATATCGAGGGAACCATTTATTTTTGGAATAGCTATTTGATACGGCCAACTTCCGTTATCGTTCACTATACAAAAATAAAGATGACGCTTGCAAGGCCATGTGTTTCAGTCGCTGTGGCCGTAATTTCGGTTTTCCAATTGAACGACACGGTGTCACACGGTGCCGCACCATACGAGCCCGCGATTGAGTGCTTGTTGAAACGCAAATAGTCACATAGTATCACTGGTGGCGGTAAATGCTTGGACACAACAATTTGCTGTGTCCAAATCAAACATCCCACTGCAGCATAATGCAACGTAGCAGAATCGGCATAGGAGAACAACTGATGAAGCAGTGTATCTAGTTTAAATTAATCGGAATGTCGCAAAGCCCTTCATTAGGCAGCATGAACAAAGAGTTATTTGTATTTAGAGCTTGACTTTTCCTCATGATTTTCCTCACGCAATAAAATTTGCAGGCCAGCTATTAATAAAGCTTGTTGCCTCTCTGGGGAAAACCCCAGATATAAACGAACTCCACATTTTATAGCATGACACAGGAATTATATGGGCGAGTAGATTATATTTTTGTTTATCCATACGCCTGGCCGACACATTGGAATTCCCAGCTCATCCACTTCAATTCCCGTTTTTTTGCACATAATTACTGGATGGTTGGACGTTACATTTGACGTCAGCAGCTGTGTATATAAGCGTTCATATTCCTGTAGTTATTTCAGAAGCTTTGTTGGCACAGGGACGTGAACGTCGGACGACTTTTCCAACGTAAGAACTGCATCTAGAACTTATCTTCAGACTGATTCTCGTACGTAATAGTTCGAGAAGCGAAGGAGCCGATTTATAATTAAACCTCTTTCTGTTCACAGAGACGACACATATCATAGTATTGCTGGGATCATGGAGCTACTATGGTTTTTACTCAGTGCAGCAGTGATCGTACAGGCGAGGCCAGATTGGACAGTCGACAACATAAGAGAGCCGAAAAACAAGGTGTCAGATAACTGGATTTCCGAGTCTGGAATCATCGTGACAGAAGACGGGATAAAGCCCAATTCAAATTTCGTGATGGGAGACCGTCCGAAAGTCGTCGAAAAAATCACGTCAGGTGTGGAGCTAGACGGAGCCGACAGTGAGCCAACCCAGGAGACCTATAAGTCGATACAAGAGGAGATAAAGCCCGCCGTTTCAGAAAACCGTGTAGAAGCCGCGTCAACAATGAGGCAAAGGATCGAATCAAGTATCATCAATATCGATGCTACCAAGCCAATAACCGGCGAGTTGTCGATTAGCTTCCATCCAGTGCGTGATCCCGCCCCTAAACCCGAGCCCACCTGCATCGATAGCGGGGACTATGTAAGTACATTATTGCTATCACTTCTCCGCAAAGTGTTATTCCGAGAGCCTCTGTGATGTCGTACCTCACGCTAAACCCCTGTCCCCCTTTATTTGTTTCATCCTTGTATTTCTCATAATTCAATATATCATAATCATCTTCGATAAATCGTAAATAATTGATAATAAGTCGAATAATCGAGTATACGCTATTACAATAATATGTATTCTGTAATAATAATACATAATTGAGGACGATAACGTCACCTTGAGCAGAAATAGATCGTTTCATATACTCTTTTCCCACACTGCATTTGTAGGCAGTAATTAACGGATCTTTTCCAGTTCAATAAATGGTTACACATCGGAATTGTCATAGTAAAATTTGTTACATACGAGAGACGCAACTTTTCAGTGTTGCCTACCACAGTAAAAATCTAATTCCCTCATTACATGCTGCATACTGGTCTGTTTCATGAACTTCAACAAAATTAATGTTATATTGTGTATTTTCAGTGCCGGTTCTCCACCAAGCCCTGCTGCGGGCAGAAGAAAAATGAAGATGGTACGCTTGGACCGAAGTATTGGACTTGTTTTGAATTCGGCGAGGGGATCTGTACACCACTTCATGAAATTGTTAATTTAGACTTGTATGCTAAGTTGATCAGCGAATTAAACAGCACCAATTTCGAAGAACTGTATGACAAATATTGGCAGTCTCATCCGTATCCCCAGGATATGTCTATTTTCTAACTCGAGAAGGATATGCATGGATATGTATAGAGTAAGATTTGTGTGTTAAGCTTCACATTTCGCTGGTACTGCTAGTTAGTGAAATATGTATTCGGCTTACTCGCAGTTCCCACAATTGCAGTTGTCAATTCAATTTTCACCACAACTTAAGAAAAAAGTATAAAGTTTCTAATGCTGATGTTTTACTGAAGGAACATATAGAGGATTACACTTTCTTTTAAAGTTGCTAGAAAAATCGAATTGATGCCTCTAAAGCTGGTACCATTAATAAGCATAAAAATATTTTGTATACTTTTATTAATTAATATTTTATAAGTGAGTGATAGGCAGTTTTGCTGAGTTTCTAATGGCGCTAACCAACTGAAACTCAGTAAAAATACAGCCGTTTGTATTGGCCAGGTTTTCCACAGTTTCCCTAGGCTCTTGTGCAAATACGATTCAATATTGTGTTAGGAAAGAGTGGCTGTGGGCCACACTCTTAAGAATACCAACAGTCATGGGATGGACTCTTAAAATTCTGTAAGAGTAAATGCAGGAATGTTATAATGTAAAAAATACTTGAATTATTCTAGAATTAAGCTGTTACCACATGTTTTCCTTCTCTTGTCCCAATTATTTTGGATTGTGTTTAGTCAATACGCTTTTAAATTGTCAAACATAGACAAAGTAAGGCTTTATTATTGTGTTTTCTGAATTAATAATAAATGATAATATGATTTCTTTCGTTCTTTGTTATAAAACCCCTGACACCTTGGCACTCGACATTCAACTGGGGCCTTGTCAGCTGCATGCCGTAAATAACTCTACCACTTGGGCGACTGTATTGAGATCGTCGTACCATAAAATTGCCACTGGCGCGATTAATTGACGCTACAATAACCAGCTCGTCTCGCACAATGAAACAAGGCTTAGCGAGAGTGCTGTTAATGAAGAAAAGACATTATATTATATTATATTTATTCAACGAGTGTGTCCGTCTTGTGAAAAAAAGCTCTAATTATTGACGGCTGGACCTTGGTCTTACAGATGAGCTTTCATTGCACTTCGACGCTCTACGTAGCACAGTTTTTCATGAGCAGAGCAGAGTTGGTAACCAGCGATTCGTGCGTCTCTTTTAACCGACGTCATAAAAGATTGACACACCTATTGTGGTTAAATGATATGCCAACTAAATACCGCGTGCACGGTGTTGAAGCGTTCCACATGTTATTGATATAGCCCAGGATGTTCAGAAGATTTACAGCTCTATATGGCTTTGAAACTTAGAAGTCCTATCGTGCAAAACAAACTGAAGCATGCACACATGACCCCGTTGCTTGGGATGTGAGAGCATGCTAGGGGAATCTTAGTTCGAACTTGGTTCAAAGTTGGGAAAGATTGCCCTATAAACATTACCTAGCCCGCTTCTTAACATTCTTCAGCAATAAGGTTACAGGTCAAAATAAACTTACACGAATTGTATACATAAATTTATTACAAAGTACCAGATGAGGGAGGGCGGTTGGTCTAGTGGATAAGGACTCAGGCTCGCACACCGTGGGCCCGGGTTCGGATTCCGACTAAAACACTAATGCACTTCTTTCACCGTGGTTAACCAACTCCTTAACCATTCCTTATTAAAAAGCGAAATCGACTCCTACAGCAATTTAAAGAGCAGTGGCCCCTGCCATCGCATTTCTACCCCTCGCACATAAACATTGTGATCTAGCGAAAGCAAAGAACTTTCGGCGAATTCCTCGCTCATAAACTCTCCCACCATTTGATGGCGCTGGATTGTAGTATTCTTCAAAACGTTCAACCAGCTTATGACGTGATACGAGCAATAGTGCTGGAAGTGCTCATATTCACACGTGTCTTCTGCAGGCTTCACGAAACGTTCCCAACCCCGGCCTTCTTTGTTTATCAGATGACACGCGCAGAAGGCTTTTCTATATTCCGAGCACTTGTTCATACTAACTTGCGTTCTGACAAAGTTCCTTAGTTTCGATATACTTGTGAATTTATCATCTAATGCCGGAGGGTAGCCCCCATTAAATATGGGTAGCAAAGAGTCGACATTGATGAGAACGCGATCTTCTTCGGTCCTTGAGTCGTCGAAGTTGTACTCAATCTTCAAGCGTTTGCCGTTAATAAATGTAGGGCTGATTCTGTAAGTGGACAGTTTCCACAATTTTGTGTGAATACTGTTACTTTGCTCGTTGCTGGGCCAAAGTGATTTTATAAAATTGCGATAGTCTTCGAAGCATAGAAAGTTGGCCATGTAAATAATTATGTTTTCCGGGAGATCACATCGTTTTGGTGTCAAGACCGGTGGCAATGGTGCATCCTGCGATATTTTGCGCTTCCGTGACTTCATAGTGATCATACAAACAGCCTCATGTTTGTCACAGTTAACTCGTCAAGTTTTCTAGAACAGCGTAAAAGATTGGATGCATTCTACACGTTACATTGATTTCCACAGAGTCAATCACATGGGGTATGAGTTTGCCATTTCATACACAAATTCTAGAGTCACTTATCTAGAAATGTTATTAGTTGACAGTTTTTACGAATAAGTCATTGGTCCTCAAACTCGAATGTTATGTAAACTTCCTTATCAACGGGTTAATTAAGAAGATAAGAGAATAAACCCAGTCTCGAGCACAAATACGTGATTAGCCTTAACCTTTGAAATTTAGCTTCTATTTATAATGCTGGTCGTAGCACATTCCATATAAAGCTTATGGTTGCTGCCTACTTTGAAAATCACTCGTACTAACTTTACGGCTTCTTTCATGGGGAGATCTCTGCGATAAACGTACGGCGTCTTATGTTATGGATACTATATTTGCGATCAGGTCGGGTTAACAAAATCTCATGTAACAGAATCATCGTGATCGTTGACTTCCTTGTTTTCATTTTTATATTTGGTGTCGATTAAGCCGTGTCTCCACATAATATAATGACTGCGCCGGCGTGCTACATCAGAACGTGGAGAATCATTACAAAAACATTCACTATTGCTTCACCATTTATTACTGTCTGATTATACTGTTCATATTAAATTACGTGATGCACATGGTAAGGCCTTGAAAAGTGCATAATGCTTCATTGAACTTGAAAATCTTTCAGCGAAGTTGCGTTGTTCTCATTACATGGTCGATTGGATATACCTAGCTTACAAACTCAAAGTTCTATTTTGCCTTACAGTTGTATCAATGTGATGTGATGTGACTAAGCTAAGCAGAGATGTAATCCTTGTGATAAAATTTCGAGTTCCTGTTCTTGGTGGTTAACAGCAGTCATACGTATAGTTACATGGTCGTTTTCGCTCAAGTGGTTGAGGGTTACGTAACTTTTTTTGAAAATCGTCTGGATATATTGCAGGGACTGAGTATCTTCGGCTTTTCCGTTATTACTAAGATTACCCGGCCTTTAAACCTCGTAACAGTAATCAGTATTTCATATTTTGTGACGGTTCCGTACACAATCTTAGTTCTTCAGGACTATTAACATGATTTATAAAAGCTTATTATTATATGTCATGAAGTCTTGACGTGTTGTTATGATTCTGTGACATGATCACATTGCTAGATTGCAGTGATTTTACACCTGTTATCGCTTAGCATATACTAAGACAAATTCTTACATACAAATATTCATTATAGTTATATTATACTCATTACGTCATTTGTTGAATTCACAAACACAAAATGTTATTTTTGAATATGAGGCGAGCATCAATGAAGGCCACATGCATCTTTATAAAATTCTGTATGTTTTAAATATTTATCAGAAAAAAATTCCCACGCTGTCCCGACGTGGAGTGACAAGGGGCTTTGGAAACTGTCGTTTTATGAAATTAGATACAACTTTTGTTACGGAACAGAACCGTTATAGACTAAATGTTATAGTTGATGCTAATGGCTCTCCGCGCCATGGCACGATCATATGCAAGGCCACGATCAAGATAGCAGTGTCGGTCATGTAAGAGGCCTCCTAGCTCGAATTGATTGTTCTTGGAAGTCTTGATTCATTTTGTACAGTCGCTAATGAACCATACACGCAAACTTATTGAGACTTTTTACATGACATGTAGAGCAATTATTTTATTGACATGATGAATTATATTCCTGCTCGTTAAAGCCAATATAACGAAAAACGTGAATACTGTACCAGATACATTGGACAGTTTTTGTAGACTGTCTTTTTGGAAAAATAAAAAATAAAAAAAATTTGGCTCTAGGGTTCCGCATTGTGAGTGCCCGGATGTGTATATTCACTTGCTATCATGCGAATTTTGAAGACTCCCAGAGATAATGTTCAAGTTTACCAGTCCTGTGGCTGCAGTGTCGAGTCCAACGATTAGTTTGTCGGATACCAATTTTACAACACAACCTAAGCATTACGATTCTGATATCAAACGGCAAAACATGAACCGCACAGCTAATGAGCACAGTCCGATGCAGTGTCCAACACTGAGTGTTCCACACCTACGACCTTTGCCGCACTTCTTAACACAACAAATTGTTGTAGGCAAGCATGCTGTGCCGCAAGGAGTATTGCGGTGATGGAGCGAAAAAATCATCTACTAGCACAGCTACTGCCTGCCATAGGTTTATCTTTTTAAGATGCTGCAATACTGCCGAGATTCGCGTGACCGCAATCACTTTGGAAAACCATCGCCATGTGGTGACAGGGATACTGTGGGAAGTGCAATAGTTAAATGTGACCACGATTTGGCTGAGACAAACAAAAGACAAAGAACACGATGAATCATCACTATGAGTAATCACGATAAATCATTGTGTGTTATGAACACTAAGCCATGTTTGGATCTGAACAATGTGCTATAATGCCCGAACGCGTTTTCAACTCGTCTATTCGAAACCATGACCGTAACGAAAACCACCCGTTGCCCAACATGCTCTGCGAACAATGCGAGACTGTGAATGGCAACAATCGTAGCTTGGTCTATGACAGCAGCTAAACTATGATCAATAAGTCAGCACAATCATCATCGAATGAAAATGTCTCTGCTAGAGAGAGCTTCCTACTACCACCACTATTATTATCAGCTTTTCCAGATCTTGGAAGTTCAACCACTGATGGTTGACTAAACTCAACCTGTGAACGTCAACCATAAAAACTATCCGTAGACCAGAATGCAAATGTTGTCGCTAGTGATGTGTCTTCTGGCAGTCTGGAAATAGTTAGTGCCAAGTAATTCTATTTTCATCGATGCTACAAGAGGTATATACAAGAGATATATTCGTCTGCGTTATATCAAATGCTGTTAGCAAACCACTGCATGTGTTATGCCCGCGAATCTCGTCACGTGGGGACAAGTTGTCGAGGACAGGTAATTCGAGGATTGCCAAAATGAGTTAATCTCCAACTCAATATTGTACAAAAATACTATAAAGTTTATTGAGAATAAGATAGTTTTACAAAGTCGAGGTGTGTTTGCCTCGAGACCAATTCGTAGTTAGATAGTTGAAGACTTCTAACTTTTTCGTGCAGACTGCCGTTTTTTGGGCATTGTCACTACTTTTATTGATTTACAAGTTTCCCCCAGAATATTGATAATTTACCCCTTCTAATGTTATTATTGCTTCATGATTTGCTTCATGACTGTTGCTTCATGACACCTTTAATGTTCGATGAACTTGCGTCGTCAGCGATTCGGGGTTTAGCTTGCTCGGGGTTGATAGACCCGTGATCGAGGAATGTGCTCGATCATACTTTATCATGTGATTGCAACACTCCTAATTTGTGGTTGCTATTCAGGGCATAACACATGGAACGTTCCACTTGATCATGATACAGTGCATTTGGTCCACGTGATATACAGTGCCTGCCTGCTAGAGCTCTGACATCTCCTGTGGTGCAAGACAAACTTTTCTGCTACGCTTACATAGTGATGATGAAGAAGTTGGTTAACGGCGGAAAAGACCGCCTTATTGCTTATCCTGCACGCTCGCTAGCACTCCACACTGATAGGGTTTTGGGGAAAAAATGAAAGTACACATATTCTATACAATAGTTTATTGCTACGTATACAGCAGGATGACATGAATGTGACTATTTATATATTGGATTTTGATGCAGTGTTATGTAGACACAATATTAATCATCGATCAGCACCACTTCTATCGTCGTAAACCTTTCACTGTTACTCCCGTGAATAGTGGAACCGATTCTAGTGCACGACTGTATAGAGAAGGGAACCCTGACGACGCATCTCTATCCCTCGAACATATATTGCGTCATCTAGAGAACGAACGAATGATTTGGCAACGTCCTCATCGAAAAACCCTCGCATTTGTCGGAGTGTAATCAAAGTTTTCTCGGGAATATACAACCAGTTTGAAACGTGTTGCGAACAATAATGAAGGAAATGGCCATATTCACATGCACCTGCTAGAGACTTTATAAAGGCGTCATAACCCTGGCCGTCTTCGTTCACCAAGTGACACGGGCAGGAGGTATGTTCATCCTCTGGACACATATTCAAATGAACGTGCATTTTGACGAACTTTGACAGCATCGGAACGCTTTGGAATTTGTTTATCGTAGGAAGCACGATCCCACCGAATACAGGCAACAAGCAGTCAAAATTAATGAGAATGCGATCTTCTTTTATTCTTGAGGAATCGAAGTTGTATTCAATCACCAACGGTTTTCCGTTTATAAACATCGATGCGCACTGGTGAGTAGATAGTTGCCATAGTTTTTCTCGAACACTGTCGCTTTCATCACCATGGGGCCAAAGCGAGCGGATAAAGCATCGATAATCTTCAAAACACAAAAACTTCGCCATGTAGAGAATCATCTCCAGCGGTAATAAAATTCGCTTCGACGTTAAGAATGGTAGCGGTGGCACAACCCATGATGTTTCGTTTTCTCGTCGATGATTCATTAGAATGAGAAAAAACACACGTGCACTGGGTTTCACGGAGAGCACTTCAATGTTCGCTATGGCGCGCCAAGAACTCAAAACGTTTTATAGCCTCAGACCATAAAGGTGAACCCGATGATAAAAACATCATTATTTTCATTTTATCCGCAGTCGTATGATTATCATATCATGAAATATGGAATAGTTTCAGCCTCTGTTGAACGATTCCATAAACCAATCATTCTCCACCTCAGGTAAATTAAATTTAAGTGTCGACAAGCTGGCCCTCGCCTCTTTGGCAACCAGCCATTTCCTCAGCAGAAACATATAGTGAGGATATTTATAGCTTTGTGTTATTTTGTTTAGATACTTGGCGTCAAGACGCTGCCGTGTTTATAAATTCTAAATCAAACAGCATTACGCAATTGACAGCTTTATCGTCCATTTTCGGAATCACAGAATGAACCCGACCTTTGCTTAGTTATGCATGAACCATCGAGAATGTAGTCATTCATAAACATACTAATTTGATAAGACCACATGCGTACTTGATGATCTGTGCGTGATCAAGAATAATTTACGCTTAATTGATTCTGCTAAATGATTCTACAGTTCATCATTCGATAAGGTTTAACACTGTGTTTGATAACCTGTGGTTACCTCGACTTACAGGGATTTGTTACTAACCACTCCATCAAATTAAAACTTATTTCGACATCTAAAGTTCTAGCACATGGAACAGCAGCAAGACGTGGGTAAACGCTGTAACGCTGTAGTGACTATCTGCCATGCATTCTATGCTACAATCCATCACAATGTGTGTCATATGCACTTGTAGTATCTTAACACCTGAGTAGATAGGTAAGGCCGGTTCTGGACCACGATCCCTACCCCGACATTTACCGACACTTTTTAGCATGGACGCGAACCCCCCGAGCGGAGACACGAACCGAGGGGGGTGCCGGGTGGCCCTCGAGAATGTTTTGGCCCCCCCCAAAGTAGGTTAACATTATAAACAAAGTCGGCACGTGACCCCCCAGTCCTGCCATAGTTCAAAGGTTATCGGAGGGTGCGGTAAAGAAAGAACGATTTTGGCTGTTTTTTCTAATTAGGTCAATAAGTTTGATAACTATTATTTTCTAGTAGATTTTAAAAACAAAGTCGGCGCGTGAACAGTTCCCCCCACTCCTCCCATAGTTCAAAGATCATCGGGGCGGTGTGCTCGACAAAGAACGATTTTGGTTGTTTTTTTCTTAGGTCGATAGAAAAATAAGTTTGAAGAGATATGATTTCCAAGAAAATAGAAAAATGGACACGTGCCGTGTATGTGTGATTCGGTTGCCTAGCGATAGGCTTGTCACATAGTTCAAAGATCATCGGAGGGCGGCTCAAGATGAAAGGCTTAATAACGACTTTGTTTTTTCCATAAGTAGGTCGATAGTAAATCAGTTTGAAGAGATATTATTTTTCGTGGTGAAAAACAGAAAAATCGACACGTGCTGGCAGCTGTGTGCGTCTTTCGGATGCCTAGCGATAGGCTTCAGCATAGTTCATCCGAGGGCACGTTGAAGAACGAATGTTTTTTTCTAACGACAATCGAGAAGTATTATTTTCAGATATGTTGAATAAGCCATACTGTAGAGGCTAGCGAGTTTTTCGATTTGCCATCGAGCGAAATTTCATTCCAGCAATGATTAGAAAGAGATAGAAATTTGTTGTATTGTACAAACGAGTTGGTTGAATAAGGAGGTTTCAGTTACTGTTTGGCTGGTGTCTCCAACGAATCGGGCTAAATCCGACATAGTAAAGATCTTCGTCTTTCAAACTGTTCGTTCAACTTTTATATTTTGTGGCATAGAAAGAGAGTCTATCATCATGGATAAATTAACTCCGGATGTGGTGAGACAATTGTGTCGTCTCCCACCTTATCTCTGCGATTATGATGATGCTGTAGTCAAACATTTTGGTGATGATCCGCCAGATGCAGTGTACGATTTTCTCAACGATGTACTAGATTTTCAAAACAATTGGGAAATAATGAAATGTGTAGAAGAGGCAACCAACCATCTTGTGCACAGTGCAAATTGATGTGGGAAAGAATAACCATTATCCATAAGCACGTTCACAGTATACATCATGATTTGGATGAATTCATTACGCTATTGATCCAACTCACATGCGAAATAAAAGCAAAGGAGATCGTATTTTCGAACGATGGACCCACTGACAACGTAATGAATGCTGCTCGCAGCGTACAAAATCGTGTGGAGAATTTGAACGGGTTTCTCGATATAATTCGAGCACCCAAAGGAACATTGTAAAAAAATAGAAGCCAAATCAACAAAAACTGTTTCATATGAATTTTTTATTATTTTTCACGAACCGTTCATCATCCACAACAGAAATCTTACATTTCTACTGCAATTTTTTTACATTACCACTAATTGCATTATACTCGACGATTCGATCATGCAAATTAGACAATAGGCTGAGGTTTGAGCTGGAAACAAATCCATCGATTCAAATTCTAGTCGAATATCGACCGGACCCGATTTCAGCGACTCATTCTGCTTTGAACAGTCAATGACAATGAGAGGCGCGTACTTCAAGAAGTCTGCTTTACTTAATAATGGTTCAGGCTCCTTCCCATAGTAAGAAGCTTGAAAATCCATATACATATTGTATAGTAGAGCAAACTGATTGTGCGTAATATTAAGATTTAAATTTCCGTATGGATAACTCTGAGAGTTGAGGAAGAGTTTCACATCTCTAATGTTACAATGATCAAAGTGACTCGCATTTTTAATGGTATTGTTTTTTCGTGCTGTCTGGATTCCCAAAATGACGTATCGTGGTTTTTCAAGTTGTGTAGACGTTTTCACAAGCCAAACGTGCTTTGTTGTCGCAGGTAGTAAGGGGTACTCGTACAGTTCCCACGCACGGAAACTTATAGGTATGGGCGTATCTTTCGCGATGTAGTTCAAGAGTTGGATTCTTCGTTGATCAGCAACCTTAATATATGGTATCATTCATTCAATTTTTGATAAGGTAATATTGAATTGCTCCGGTGCGGCATCCCCAGCTTGTTGTATAACACAATTCGTATCGGTGTTGGTTCTGATTAAAATCAGCTCATGTTTGGCATTGACGATAACTTTGCGATAGTCTTCAGCAAAGCCTAATAACATACTGAGAGGTATGGAAATATCGAAGTAGCCGGACTCGTCTGTTATCTGCGCCTCGTCGTTGTTCATCCAGCCAGCATTCTCCATTACAGACTTCTGACTAGGATTCTGCGAGATGTAGTTTTTCATGAGAGTTGTCAGACCAACATTTTTAATTCGCTCAATTTCAATAGCATTCAGTTCGTAGCGTATTTCTTCAAATAGGTGACAGATCGCATTGTTAACCAATCTTGTTGCAGTGACAACAGATTGTCCATCAGCTTTCGTCAATCTACCATATATGTGCAATAAGCTTTTGCTAGGTAGCAAGCACAAATCCTGATGCTGAACGGCGATACGAATCTCATCGTTATTGTTGAAGGTTGTCGATGCGTATGGCTGGTGTCCATGGTTTTCATAATGCGCGATGGACTCGTCAAAGATGATTGGCTTTTGTATTTTTAAGATCTCCTCCATGGCACAAAACAAAAAATTGTAACGCAACAGAATTTTATGTGCACTTTTCTCGAGGTTTCAGACCCAGACTCTTTAGATACCGAACGTTTTGATGTGTGAGCTCTTTGAGAGCTGTCCGAGGAATGTTTCGCTCTGGACATGGTGGTTCGATTTTATAACTTCCACCGCTTTTAGTTTCAAAAACAATACCCATTTTATGATTTCACATGCAGTCTGATCGTTATCACTTCGCCTCGGAAAATGACCAATTCACCGTTTTGATCGACAAGTTTAAGTTGCAAATTATGTATGGATTGTACGGTGATGGGGAGGTAAGTGATATGTGATGGAACTTCAACGATCTTATATCCTGGTGGAACGATTGGTTGTTGATGTACGCTCCTGCGGTTATGTTACACTCGACTCGCAATGAGTTGATCTTGAGAATAGTGACTGGCAACTCAGATTTGTGTGTAATATTAGCTGAAAGAATCTGTGGTGTGAAACCCAACAATCGACCAATAGAATCGTTTGGTTCAAAATTTATATCACGATTGCATTTAATTTCACTACATAGAGTATTATTGTTAGCTTTCAGATTGACGATGATGTTATGACGAGACAACACTTTTTGCAGATAACTTTCAATATCTTCAATTTCGTAGCTTCCCGTCGGTATAGTGATCACCTCTTTATCCACATAGAACTTGTTGTTTCCCACATCGATATTAGGAATAGAGTTAAAAGTCAATAGCTCCACGAGGCCCAAAGTATAATTTTTGAACGGAGACAATTCGATTGGAGGAAAATAGTAAGCTTCGAGTATTGATGATGTGCCTGATAGCGTGAGAGTAAAAGAATCACTCATCGTGTCTGCTGTCTAACTAATCCAGCAAATCATGTGAGATCTAATTTTATAGATCTTCACTTAAAAACTTGAGACACAAATGTCCACATATTACTGTATCGTAGTCCTGATATTTTTCATAATTGTACATCACAGTGCTACCAACACCGAGATATTTCATCAAGTCAAGCGGTGGTTGAAGGTTGCCAAAGCTATCAAAATAAATGACTTTGTTATTTTTCTTCTTGTATGCAACCCAATGTGTGCCGGGACCTTCTTTATCATCAAGGTTCACGATGGCTGATTCATATTTTCGAGGTCCACTCTTAGGTAACGCATTTCTCATATAAACACCACGAAAATGTGGAATTTGTATGTCTCTAGTGAACTTCGATAAATCGTAATCAGTGAGTGCTCGATGTGGTAGCCTTATACGTTTTTTAGATAGAGACCCATACCAGCTTTATAAGGTTTAATATACAATCCTTTGCCTAGAGCAATTGTCTCCATTGCATTATTATGACGTTTGGCCTCTTCAAGAGCTCGTTTCGCAGCATTTGCATCATTCACAGCTTTAGCGATGCCCGCTGCCCCACCAGCGAGAGCTCCAGTAGCACTTGGTCCAGCAAAAAGAGGTATGAGAAATGGTAAGAAACCTCCGATTTTAGCGGGTATGGGAAGAATCCGTGATGATTGGATATTCTTCTTGCCCCCTGCACGTTTTACAGCTGCACGGGCACCTTTGAGAGCTGTTTTCATAGCATTATCACCCGGTAGCATCGAAACCTTTGCTGCTTCAATAATTCGCTTTAGGGACACTTTCTTCAGCTTTTTCTTCTTGCTACCCATACCGAGTTTACTTTTGGCTTTCATCATGTTTGCAACTGTCCAAGCCGTCGCTTTTTCAGCAAAACTAGCGTCTTTAGCGAGAACGCGTTTCCAGGCCTTCTCTGTGAGAATCCGGTCTGCCGCGTGTCGCGCACTGAGGTTATCTCTATTGGTTGAGTATGCGATATCGTGTTCTTTGCATGCAGCGTCTAGCGGGTTGATTCCTGGATCACCTCGTGCAAGTCTTTTTTTCAATTTCGTACCAGGTCCACAGTACTGATAGCCCGGTACATGCAGTTCAATAGGAAGCTTATCAATCAAACCGTTCATGAATCCCTCACCATGCTTACGCACGATCATAGCGTTCTGACGATTCGTTCAAGACTGATCGATAGTGCGATCGTACTTTCTTTTATCGTAACACTAGTGAAAAAAATATTCCAGCGGTAAAGCATTATTTTACATCGGTTGATTTATCTCATCCCTCCTCTTTCTATAAAAGCATCATTTAAATGTTTGAACATCAGTCTTTCTCAAGATGAGGTTCAGTAATCAATCAACCAAACTACCTATCAAGAATTTTGAAGAGTTTGTGCAACAGAATGTGAAGCAGAGACGCCATGGACATTTGTTACCAAATAGCGTGCGTGCAGTATTTTGCGGTCCTTCAAACTGTGGAAAGACCAACGCGCTCCTCACTCTCATAACACATCCCAATGGCTTGAGATTTGAGAATGTATACGTATACTCGAAATCGTTGAATCAACCGAAATACACACTTTTAAAACGTTTACTCGAATCTGTGAAAGTAGTGGGGTATTTCCCTTTTGAAGATCATGAACAGGTCATCAAACCAGAAGATACTAAACAAAATTCCATCATAATTTTCGATGACGTAGCCTGTGAGAAGCAAGATAATATGAGAGCCTTCTTCTGTATGGGACGACACAGAAATGTTGACTGCTTCTATCTCTGTCAAACGTATGCGCGTATTCCGAAACATCTTGTCCGCGACAATACTAACTTACTGGTACTTTTTCGTCAAGATGAAATGAATTTGAAGCATATCTATGATGATCATGTTAATACTGATATGACATATACACAGTTTAAAGATCTATGCTCAATCTGTTGGAACGAGAATAAATATGGATTTGTTGTCATAGACAAGGATGAAGAGTTGAATAACGGTCGCTACCGGAAGGGATTTGACTGCTTTATAAATTTTGACAGCCCAACTACTTAAGCGCAGTTAAAGTTGAAACTTGAAGGTGTCAGTATGCAGAGTGCTAGGCTTAATAAAGAGCAAAGCGTATTGCGTCAAATCGCAAACGCGAGTAATGCTATTCGACGGAAACATAAGATGTTGAAATTGGGGAAAATCGAAACTGAGAAAGAACTGAGCGAAGTTTTCAAACCAATCTCAGCTCCATTGCAAAAGGTAGTCGATCAGTCAGTAACACTGGACAACATTAAGAAAGAAAAGTTGAAACACGGAACGAAGAATGAGAAACCAGACTTGAAAGAGGAGGAAGACGGCTATGATGACCAATTTTTAACGGCGGAGAAGGAGGAGGTGGAGGTGGAGGGGGAGAAAGAGTTAGATAGCAGTTTTCAAACTGCGCACGGAGATGACGATGATGATGATTACCAATTAGAAGTATCAGACTCAACATTTGACAAGGTTCCATTCATGGGGAAAGAAGAAGAAACACTTGACCAACACGTATCGCCAAGTGAACCACTTGTTCAACAGTACCTGAGAATGTTTGAAACGACTGATCAAAAAGATCTAGACGACTCATATGGTGTTCGAAAACTGAGGGGAGATGTTCTAATGATCGGTGACTCGCCAGTAACCTTCGATAACAAGCTGATGATACTGAAGAATAAAACATATGAACTAACCCCGGGATTGCTTGAATTAATATTTAAAAAATCACCTAACCGAGAGATTGTGACTGCAGCCGATATGGATAATTATTGTGCAATCGTCACCAGCACGTATGCGCATCGAAAGTATTATAAACCCAACGAACCGATTCGTACAAAAGGTTAAGGTAAGGTAAGGTGTTAAGTATAAAAATATTATTGCGAATATGCTTCTCTCGCCCAGACGAAAAACTGGTAAATCTCTACCACGCTACATGATTGCTAAGAGACGTAGAATAGGTTATGTCTACTGGGATGACCCTAACGAGCTAGTGGATCGACTCCGATTACTCTTCGCTTCCCAATCGGCCGGGAACTCTAGCCATTCGAACGAAATTATTTCTATTATTGACGAACTACGTGAAGCTGGCATCATTTATTAATAATGGTTCAAAATTTTTAATCGCAGTCTTGTAACAACTATTGAAATGAGCGTTGATGTGTTTGGTCGACAGTTGATGAGGATTAAGGGTATTACGCCTGGTGGTCGTGGTCCCCCTGGTGAAGGATTCAAAATTACCACAGATGATCAATACGATATAGACAATAGAAGATTGTGCAATGTAGCTGCTGCTATCGAGCAACATGATGCTGTATCTGTGAGAGTGATGCAGAGTGCTATACAGAAAGAAATTCAATCTATAAACACCCTCACATTTTCATGACGAGATAATTTGAATGAGTATAAGATAATGTTTCGGAGTCTCGAGTCACAATTTCGAGAAAATATCAAACGTCAACGCATCGACAACGAGTCAGTATAAGAACTTACGATACGCAACTCTTAGCTTATTGCTCATTTAGAAGAGAGATTGAGAACATTGGAAAAAGTTGGTTCCAACAACGAAAGCGAATTAATGATTCATAGTCTTGAATCCCGTCTGAAAAAAGATGAAATGAAAGATCTTGAATATGAGATCTCAAAATGACGCACCATAATTCTCAAATAAAATCACCACTTAATGATCGAATCGTTCAGTTAAAACATGAAGAAAGCAACGATAGCAGAAGAGCTTCATAGACCTGTCCGAAAAAATTTTCCACGGCGCCATGTTGTTGTACGTGGATTGGATGAGACCTGGCAAGCTGATCTCGTTGATATATCAGCATATGCTCATTTCAACAAGGGTTATAAGTATTTACTAACAATCATCGATATTTTCTCAAAATATGCTTGGGCCGTACCAACGAAAACGAAAAGTGGCAAGGATGTTTCAAACGCGATGAATTCTGTACTTGCAAAGGGGCGTATACCAAAAAAATTGCATGTTGATCGTGGCAAAGAGTTTTATAACAGTGAATTCGAAGGTCTCCTTCAACGCTATGGAATCACAATGTACTCAACCTTTAGTAATATGAAAGCATCAATATGTGAACGTTTCAACCGTACACTCAAGGGTAAAATGTGGAAACAGTTCACTTTACGAGGATCGTACAAGTGGATCGATATTTTGGACGAATTGGTGATGGTTTACAATGATACTAAACATCGTACGATTAGAATGAAGCCAAAAGATGTCACCGCTCGAAACGAAAAAACTCTCCTGCTACGTGTCTACAGAAAATTTCACGTTAATCGAACTCGAAAGATAAAATTCAAAGTCGGAGATAAAGTGCGAATTAGCAAATACAAACATATTTTTGAGAAAGGTTATACACCAAATTGGACGACAGAAATATTTACTATAAGTCAAGTTGTGAATACTGATCCTGTGACATACAAGCTCGCAGATTACCAAGACCAACCAATCGAAAGTGGTTTTTATCAGGAAGAACTCACCAGCGTCAAATATCCTGATGTTTACCTCGTTGAAAAAATTATTCGGAAGCGTGGCAATAAATTACTTGTAAAATGGTTGGGATTCGATAATTCTCACAATAGCTGGATAGAGGAATCTGAAATGTAGAGGTTTTTACAATAAAGACACAAAAATATACAAAAAAAGCTGTTTATTTATTTATTATAACCATATGGCACAGTATCCGTAGTATTAGGTAAAAGAATTCTCTTATCGTCTAACCAGCTCAATGCTATTTTCTTCTGCTTTATAGTATGAACTTCATGCTTTCGGCTCCGTATTAAATATTGCCATTTTACTAAATCTTTATGATTGAACAAACATTTCTTATAATCTTCGAATTCAATCGTTTTCAATGTGGATCGCTTAATGCCTTTAGCTTTCTTTGCCTCGTTTTTCTCATTGAAAACTTTGAATGCGTATAATTTTGCTCGTAATCCAACGAATTCCTCTATTATTTTACCATTCATTTCATCTTTCATTAAACCGAGAACTTTCTTATTTGCTAATGGAATTCCGTAAGTATTATCTGGCACATAATCGGAAGTGTCAAACCTATGCAAATCACGCTTCACATAATAATATATATCAGGAACGTTAAAATAATATAAAAGGCTATCTGTATCAGTGTACATTAATTTCGCTCGATCACCAAAGGTGTTCTTAACATAATTATAGTGAAAATCGTAAATGTATATTTTTGATAGATCGAGAATCGAAAATCCAACATATATAGGTTTATTGAAAAAAATTTGGACACGATTCATTTCAATAATTACCATATCATTGTCAAACACGGTGCAGCTATGGAAATTTGGTTTTGCAATGAGTGCTTTTGCACCGTGTCGACCGTTCCACTTTGTCACGAGTTTAACTTCCTTTTGCTTTCGTACGTTTTCCATGGTTTTTCCAAAAACAGCATTGTTCATTAATTTTAAAAAATTCTTTTCAAATTCATTATTCGATTTTTTTCGCAATTCGGTGTTCAAATCAATGTATGCTTTGAGCCACGGAGCTTGATTGAATTTCAAAACCCTATGAATTTTTTTCAACTTCATACCCAAACTTAAACATTGTTTTAAATTTCTATAATGAATAATGTATCTGTTTTTCGGTAAAAATGTTGTCATCAATTTGGTGTTTTTGTTCGTTGACGCATAGTGTTCGGGACAAAGAGGGAGATCTTTATGTAACTCGAAAAGCTCCTCAGGATAGTCCAGATCGACTTCGAGTATATACCCTATGGGAGACTCGTTCGCAACGTTACACACATCCAGTTTTTCGAAATTTGATTCCCACTCGAAATAGTTCACTGGTAGATATTCACTCATAGCCGCACCATATAAATTGTTCACATCGAAATACATTAGATATGTTTCTTCTTTACTTGGATCAAAGCTTGCATCCATATACCTATTGTTAGCGCGAGCATGACGATTCGAACACTGTGATATACCACCTCGGATACCTTTTTCAATGAATAGTAGCTTCTCGATGTCAGTGAGGAGCTCAAGCTCAATATCGGTGCATTTGAGAATTGCGTCGAAAGCAAGTCCTGAAGCAGTGTAATAATGTAGAGGATCGAGATCGTACGTGATTTTACAGCTGCGACGGAAGTTTTCAAAGATATCAGCCAAAAGGAGCACATCTGTTTTCAAATACAAATCGGAATATTCACCCAGTGATGTAATGTTAAAAGTCTTCCAAACTTCATTGGCGTGCTTATAGTCCTCATCCGAAATATTCTCATGGTTCAGCTTAGAGTAAAAATTCTCTTTTGGTGGCAGCTGGTTTTCATGCAGTTTGTCCCACCCATCAACGTACTCGTAGGGGAAAACCCTTTTTCTCGTGAGCAGTTGAAACTCTTTGACATCATTGCAATGTTTGCGTGTGATAGGCTTATCATTGTCATTCAAATAAGACGCAAGTTTTTCAAGACTACTTGCCATAAACCTGAACGAGTCGATAAAGCGCAAATTCACATCAGTACCATCAACATACTTGGTAAATGAAATATATTTTTCTTTATTTATGGGCAGAAGTTTTACCGAACCGTCGAATCTCGTAGCCAATGCTTTGATTAAGAAGTGAGAATCGTAACCCGAGAGATTATGGAACACCACCGGAATACTGTGAGATTTTGTGTAATTTAAATTGCATCTTTGATGAGCAGGACCACGATATTTGCCCGTGAAATGACAATGATCACGATGCTTTACATCAGAGGATGCAAATGGTTTTTCACAGATATGACATTTTGTAGCATTATGAAATTGCTGTGTTTCATCAGAAGTCAGCGATGCCATAGGTACAATATTATTCAAGTAAGAATCCACGGTGTAGGCTATTTCACGTAATTGATCGATAAACCAATCGATACAATCTGTACCACGTTTTATTTCAAATCTCGAGAGTGAATCATCAAATGTACATTTTAAATAGTACGCAGCACTATAGGGAATATGCTTTTGACATTGAACCTCATCTTCCGTCGATTCTAGGAGACATTCGAAGTCACTGTATACAACAAATGGTACAGCTTCTTTGAATTGATAATTTTTGAAACCTAGAAGTTTATTTTCATTAGTCGGTAATGTCATTCGCGTTTTGTTCTTACTTATACAATCCCTTTTATGATTTTCAAAAGAGTATTTAAACTTGAAATGATTCAAACAGTTGTCACAAAACCATGCCTGATGTTGATAAGTTGTAACTTGTACACTTATTAATCGTGATAGATTTCGAATCCAAGCAAAGTGATAGACTGGTTGCAGACCATCGTCATCACCATCATCATCATCGTCATCTTCATCAGTCTCCGTATCATTGTTGCCTTCTATCATGAGAAGATGAATTGTGGGTGTATTGGACTCATTTCGACTCAGGTAGAACGGTACAATTTCACTTTTTTTTCTACACCTTTCTATACCATATACATTTATTTTTAAATTGTTCATTTTCTCAAATTTAGGAATATCTTTCATAGCAATCGGAAACTCAATACCATCGTATTTGACTACTGAGTCGTAGTGAGGGTACGAGCTAAGACGATTTACATGATTTTTCGCTGGAGGGAGTGCTGCTGTTACAGCCCATAGAAAACAGAATTCATCTTTGTTTTCTACATTTACGACAGCTTTTTTCTTCTGTATATCTTGGGGTAATTGAACATATGTTGAAAATCCACCGCGTAGTGGTTCGAATCGATTCATATTCACAACCAAATTGATGATTTCACGCATTGACCAACCTGAATCTCGGTCTTGAAAATCTTCCACATTAACTAACAAACGATCTGTGACATTCTCATCGAACCATCTCTTAATGTCTGTTGACATGAGAATTTGTTCGTTTCTCGTATTAAAGTATTTTATTTCTTCGATGGTGACACCATTTTTCAACGTGGAAAATTTGCATGCTAACACAACATTGACTTTCAAATTCCCTTCTCTCCTAAGCACATTTGTTAATCTCTTGACAGTGGCAACTTTCGCATCATACAAAAATGATCTTAGATCCTTATGGACGAGGTTCACGATCGCCCCGGTTCGTATACGTTTTTCAAAAGCTGACTCTAACTGCACCCACCGCACGCGATCTGATGTTTTATCTCGCGCACCGATTTTCCCACCACTTTTTTTGTCTCTTGAAATTCTCACTCAAAGACTTTAGCAACGATAACGTAGTTTGTATCCTTGTTTTTTCCCCACTAGACGACTCAGGATGTTTCAAGAGTTTATTTAATCTATATATATTGTAACGTGACATTTTTGGGTCACGTCACCCGCACGGATTGGTCGACCAGTGGACCGGGGGTCCGGTCCATCGTAACGCCGTTCGACGACTCGTCGTGGAGAACATTGCGAGGACTCCATTACGTCTAAGTGTTTATTGTTAACTTTAAGTTCCCTGAATCCGATTACCTGCGCTTATCGCCAAAAATTGCATTTGAGAGAGAGCGAGAGGGAGCACGTAAAACCCTCAACTATTTTAGGTCATATTTAGTCGCCCTCGTCGGCCGTTCGTCTTCCGCCTTCGCGCCTCAGCTTCTTCAATCTCGACGGGTTCTTTCGGCAGTCTCACCCCCCCCAGCCGTTGGTTCTCGTCCATCCGAGTCCAACTTGCGAACGGTCGAAAGACCACGCTGGTTATCGGCCATTTTGAACGCCGTCCGTGGCTTTCTTACCGTCGCAACCGAGAGTTGCCCCGTTCGCCTCCACGTTGCGGGGACTGCAGCCCGTGTGCAACGGCGCCTCGTCAGGTGGGGCCTGGGATTCCCTGGGGTGGAGGTGTCAGTTAGCCTGGTGGCATTGTGGGCCCACCGGGACGTAAAGGGACGCCTCACGTCCCGAGGGAGGCCTCCCCTCCACCCTTCAGTCGGACATCGGCCGGGTCCCCAAGAGGAAAAGCCCCCGCGACGTGGAAAGCCCGCTGGAGGTGGGATTGTCGCGAGAGCCTCGTTCGAGATTCCCGCGTAATAATTTCGTCGCGAAGTCGAAAATTTCGGCTAATTCACAGGAGAGGCGCGAGGACTGAGTCTAGCGGTCCTCGAGTGGTGGGGAGAAACAAGGAGAGCGCTGAGTCTTGCCGAGGCGCGAGAACAATTCATTCTTCGTAATCGTGTCTCTACGCCGAGTCGCTGTTACAACGAGCTCCTGAGCCAGTTCAATCAACAACGTGAGCAGAGAATTTCGCCTCGGTAAGCCCGTTCCTTTATTCTTTCCGACTCGTCGGAACATTGGGATTTTTAGTGAGTAAATTATTGTGTTTTGCCAATTATGATTGGCGTGGAAGAACGACGGAAATAATCGAGCGAGAATGTGGCTCTTTTATCGTCCTTCTTCCTTAATTTTTGTATCTTATGGAGCCCCAATGAGTCCGTCGAGTCCCCCTTGGTGACTCGCAATATTGTTTTAATTTTAATTATGAAATTTGTTGCACTACAACGGAATTTATCGATAATTCCGTTGAGTTATTTTATTGTATTAAATTAGCCGACTAGGCTATAATATTTCGTCATGTTTTCGAGTTACGCGTTCGAGGCCGGCCGCGAGCGCTTCGCGCCGGCTTGTTTTCGTGCTGTCTCTCTCTCACTCGGCCTCGAGTACGTCGAGCATTGTTTCGTTCTTAGATGCCTCGGATTCCTTTATTATTTTCTTTCGCGTTTATTTCGTTCGTATTTCGTAATTCTTTTCGGTTAGAATATTATTTCATGTATGTCGTTCCGTGTGTAATCGGTCTTTTCCCTGTCTTCGGACTTTGACTATTTAATACGTGTTCGTACTACCTGAGTTAGTGTCTTGCACACTAACTCCACTATTATTTCGATTGTTTAGTTAGATTCCATGTCGCGTCATCGTTATTACCTGTCTTCGGACTCTCGCTACCTCATATTCGTTCGAACTACCTGAGTTAGTGTCTTACACACTAACTCCATTATTATTTTGATTGTTTAGTTAAGTTCGTGTCGCGTCATCGTTATTACCTGTCTTCGGACTCTCGCTACCTCATATTCGTTCGAACTACCTGAGTTAGTGTCTTACACGCTAACTCCATTATTATTTCGATTGTTTGGCTAAATTTCGTGTCGCGTCCTCGTTATTACCTGTCTTCGGACTCTCGCTACCTCATATTCGTTCGAACTACCTGAGTTAGTGTCTTACACGCTAACTCCATTATTACTTCGATTGTTTAGTTACATTTCGTGTCGTGTCATCGTCATTACCTGTCTTCGGACTCTCGCTACCCCATATTCGTTCGAACTACCTGAGTTAGTGTGTCACACGCTAACTCCATTAGTATTTCGCTTGTTTCGCTAAATTACGTGTCCAGTCATCGTTATTACCTGTCTTCGGACTCTTGCTACCCCGTATTCGTTTGAACTACCTGAGTTAGTGCCGCGCACCCTAACTCCGTTATTATTTCGGTTATTTGATTAAATTTCGTGTCGAGTCAGCGCGATCACCTGTCTTTGGACTTTTGCTACCTGATATTCGTTTGAACTACCTGAGTTAGTGCCGTGCACACTAACTCCGTTAGGATTTGTCTAATTGGTTAGCCGCCGTGTGAACATGCCTTAATTATCTGCCTTCGGGCCTTGACCACCTGTGTTTCACCGATCGCTAAAAATTACGTGAATAAATTGTTATATTAAGCTTGAATACTTAGTTTTGGCTATTTCATTTAATCAGTCTCGATTCCTTGCTCTCGCCCCGAGCCACCCCCTCTACCATTAAGTATCTCAGTTGAGCTGAGTAGTCGGACCACCCTGGATCCTCGTGGCCCCTTGAACTGCCGCGTCCACCGTATCCGCGCCGGAGTGGACGAACTTAAAGTCGGTTTTACCGGCGGTACCTCCGTACCTGGCGCCCAGTCCACCCCGGTCGGGTTATCGTGGTTCAAGGAGGCATGTCGGAGGAGTCCAGAAGGGACAGATGGACCCGAGCCGGGAAAATCGTGTTACAATATATAACTGTTGCGTGACTGACTGACTGACTGACTGACAGACAACGCACAGCCTAAACCACTGAAGATAGGAACTCGAAATTTGACATGGTAACTCCTTTCCCGACGTAGACGCTCACAAAGAACGGATTTTGATCGTTCTCTATCCAAAATGGATTTATCATTCAAAAACATTTCCTACCAAACCGAATATCTGTGGCCACCGTTGCTATGGTAACCATTGTTATGTTTATCATTGCCATGGCAACCGTTGTCGTGGTGACCGTTTCCATGGCAACCGTGGCCTTGGTAACCGTGGCCTTGGCAACCGTTGCCATGATAACCTTTGTCGTAGTGACCGTTTCCATGGCAACCGTTGCCATGATAACCGTTGTTATGGTGACCGTTTCCATGGCAACCGTGGCCTTGGTAACCGTGGCCTTGGCAACCGTGGCCTTGACAACCGTGGCCTTGGCAACCGTGGCCTTGGCAACCGTGGCCTTGGCAACCGTGACCTTGGCAACCGTGGCCTTGGCAACCGTGGCCTTGGCAACCGTGGCCTTGGCAACCGTTGCCATGGTAACCGTTGTCATGGTGACCGTTGTTATGGCATCCATTGCTTTAATAATCGTTGCCATGGAGACTGTAGGGAAGGAGCGTCGAGCGTCAACTTCGTGCTTTGAATCGGTCCTGAAAAATCTACGAAATAGGCGACGCTGCCGTCAAATGTTCTCGATTTGCTATATATGTATGCATGCGCATAAACGATGCGCTGTACCATGGAGAATACGCTGTACATGCGCAGCTGATAAGAAGTATGTTTTTAATCTTATATTGGTCTGGAAAGTTTGAAATTCGAAACTCGACATCATTTTTCTTGAAAAATGACATTAATAGTTAAAATGAATTTCTTTGATTTCCAGAATACTCTTAAAAATTTTCGTGATTTAATCACATAATTTGATTGAAATTTTTTTGACTTTTTTTCAATGGCGTAAAAATGAATTTTGATCAGTAGGTAACTGGAGAAATCTGTCGATATCGTCTACGAACTTAGCTGCGCCAATCGTGATAGAAAAGTGTCAAGTTTTTATTCAAATTCGAAAAAAAAAAACAAACTGTCGGGGTTTTGTTCAATAAGCAATAAATATAATATACTTTAATTCAATTTAATAAATATATAAATTCCAATAAATTTGGCGAGATAATCGGGAAATTGAAAACAGACCGTTTCCTTTATTTTTCTTAAAATATATTTGGTAGAGATTTTTCCTAAACATCCGAAACCGTAAAACTTTGTGAAGCGTTTTTCGCTTCAGAAAAACTCACCTTTCACGTTAAATCGTTACCTGATTTCGTGAGGTTAAGGTACGGGAGCTCAGTTAAAAATGAACCGGAGAAGGTTATTTTTACACACGGCTGTCAAAACGTAAGACGCAAAAACAACCCGCACCGTTTTTGAACCGACCATATAGGAACCTACTATAACTATATATATCAAGAACTTTCCACAAAAGCGCCGCGGCGGTGGAATTCGTAGTTATTATTTCGTACGCTTTTTACGGACGTTTTTTCAAAGGTTTCTTTTATGAAGTTGAAGCTCCTTCCTATAGTCCCCATGATCAGGGATGGAAATGAATGATAGATTTAATTTTATATTATCAAATTATAATTTTACATCAACGAACAAAAAATTAATATCAATGCGAGCAAAGTCGCGTGCGGAAAGTTAGACAATGAAAACGAATATCTTCACTGTACCACATAGGTCATGTGGAAATCTGGGTGTGGTATTATTGTGTGCCCAGCGAAGCGGGCAGACACAGGCTAGTTCGATATAAATGAACCCACAGTATTGCAAAAGGTAGCATGCATGGAAGCAGAAATCTTGATTTGCTTCAGCCGATCGAGGTCATTTTATGAACAGTTTGGCTAAAAATGTTTCACCGCTGTGCTGAATGTCTCTTATTTTTTACGGACAGTTTTATTTACTATTGATTAATTAAATTCGCGAATTGGAGTTCCATTTTCGTTCTGAACTTGCAATTCAGGGTCAACGGTTTATTCAAAAAATCAAAATAATTTTTTTTGCTCCAATTCTAGAAATTACAATTTTCTTTTTTTTTTGTTTTTGCCATGAGAGAAATGGATCTTTTTTGCAAATTGATTAATTTAAAATCCAAACTTCAATTCGAGTATTTTTGAATACTCGAATTGAAATTTGGATTTTAAATTAGTTAAAGTATTAGTAAAATTAGTAGTATTTTAAATTAGTAATACACAATTTAAATACTTGTGATTTCTATTCAGGAATTAAATATTTAGTTGATAATTCAAAGCACCTTGAATTTAAAACAGAAATCAACATGATAAAAATAATTTCAGTACCCCAAACTTTCGTTGGGGAATTGGAATTTGGTATAGAATTTGAATGACTTCCAATTCCAATTCGAGATCTAAAATTGAGTACAAAATATCAAGCGCAAAATGTAATTCGCGAATTCGGTACATTATTTGAACTACTTTAAAACTTGATTCAGGATTTTAAATTTGGTACATATTTTCATTTACCATAAATTTTAATTCGGAAATGGAAGTTTAGTGAATGATTTGAGGTACCCCTAATTGTCCTACTCGAATTCGAATTTGGTACATACTTTCAATACTCTGAACGTTTATTCTAGAATCGGAATCTGGTACATAATTGGAATGTATTGCAGTTCTATTTCGATGATTCAAATTTAGTACATAATTTTGATACTCTGGATTGATATTTGCGGAATAAGATTCGGTACATGATTTTGTTGTACGCCGTTTTTTTATTTCGCGTACAATTTTTCCGTTGACGGTCCATTTTTCCCCAAATAACCAGCAATAATGAGATTATTTATTTATTTTTCTTTAATCAAGCTGTAATGCTTACTATAATCGAAATTGCTTAGTAAAATAGTATAAAGTTTGTTCCTAATGATTCTTTTTATTTTCAAGAGCTTCCTTAAGTTGCCCAAATGATTCGCAAACGAATCCTCCATCTTTTGTGAAAATGGATTTGCAGGGGTCAGTCATATAGTTAACTTTGATTAACAAATAATTACCAATCGTTTGCAGTCAACGTTGAATTAACGTGGTTTCGAATATAAAAATCAAGAGACTCGGTAGAGTCACGGGACCAGTACTTTTGATAGCTCTGTCTGTCGTCTGCTGGTCCGAGGCTCGTCCGAGTATATTACGTCTGAATAAAACTATTCGCGGTGGCGGGGGTAAAAACTGAAAGTCATTTTCTCGAATTACGAAGCTCAGGAGACAGATGATGACTTGAAAATTGAACTGGAGACTAACTATGAAAAAATCTTTCGATTGAGCCTTAAATCAGCACGATTGATGTCGTATTTGCTGAGAAAAAACTTTGCACTGGCTCAAGATTATGCTAAAAATACCAACACATCGGAAGTTTGACGTGTCTGTATACGACACAACGAAAGGCCTTTTGATGCTATCGAGTTTCTGATTGGTCGCGAGTGACGACATATTCCTATCTATATCGCTAATGTGTCAGCTGTCAAAGCTGCAACATCTATATCTCTAATGTGTTAGCTGTCAAAGCTGCAAATTTATATTCGAGTCAGGGATTCGAGTGTTGACAAACCGATAATGCGGAAGTACGTACATGAAAAAAAGTTATTTCGATTCAGTGAACGATTAAAAAAATACGTATAAAATCGCGAGTTTGGGTGGTACAATTAATAAGTGATAGAAATTTCGCTCATGTGTCAGCTGTACAAGTCGCAAGTTCATATTCCAGTGTCGACAAACAGAAGTGCAAAAACGTAAAAAAATATATTTTAAAGTTCAGTGATTAAGATAAAAGTGTTTCATTGAATTGATTTGTGAAAAAATATTAAATAATTTCAAAAAATCCGCGAATTCGTGTAGCTGGATTAAGTGCTATAAAATACATCGAAACATAACCTTAAAAAATCAGTGGCCGACGTTCTGAAACTATGTGAATTCAAAAATAACGTCGTTGACATTTGGATCGTAGATCGCAACGAGTTTTTTTTTCAATCATCTCACTTAGATTCTCCTCCCAAATAGACATATGTTCCTCAATAGTGAGAGCATGAAAATACTTGTGACGAAAATGTATCGTGTGTTCATGAATAAAAACTTGTAATACAATTGTGTGTTGATGAAATGCTTATTGTAGAGTTCATAAATCACTTTTAATTGTTATTGATTTCTAATTCTTTTTATTTGCAGTCTCCAAATAAACAAAAATACATCCAAACATTCCACATGGTGTGCTAAGTTCCTTCGATTTTCCTTTTCGATATTCCACGGCAGGTTTCATTTTCAACTGGGTTTTTGCTGACTGTTATGTAGGTGTAAGATCTGCATGCAAATTAGGTCTTGAGAATGAACTGTGAATACTCAATATTTGATGATTTTTCAAGTGCGCGCATGATGATATATACAAAAAGTGTGCCATCATTTTCTCTATATGGCTTAAGTCTAGGACTTCCCATCATATTTATCTTATGTTATTGTAATCCATATTGCTGAGAGTGTGACACGCAACAAATACTTTTATCCAATTACTGAAAATACTAAAGTCGCTGCAGGCTATTGTGCTGTACTCAGTTTCACCGCTTTATGCCTGCGTGCTTCATTTTTGCAGGCTGCGTTGAGTTCCTTGGTAAGGTATTGATTGGAATGAATTTCTGCGCTTTGTTTGTGCAAGCTGTACCAAGTTCGTTCCCTTGTTCTTTACAGCATCACATTTCATATTTTATATTAAGCTAGGGTTTTAATGATTAAGTCACCGTAGATATTCGAGAATTATCTGTTATCATGTAAAAATTGTAGGATTCGGAGCTGGTTAGAAAAAAGAAGTTATATCCTGGCCAAAAATCTCCTCCCCGGGGAAAAAACCTTAGACAAGTACATTTGTTGACCCCTGTTTCCATTTGTTGTCACAGAAAAAAAATTACCCAAAACAGTACAAAATGTTTGAAAATTTGGCAAGATCGAGCCAGGAAAAACAAGATATATAACTTACTCCATATATAAAATAACTTTACTCCAAATTACAAAAAATAGAGTCTACAAGTAAATGATCAATTTGCGTATAAAAAAAATAATTACTTTACAAAAAAAGAAATGGAAATGTCAATTGAGCGTATGCGCACAAGTACTCTGTGCGCATACGGTGGTGCACGTTTAACAAATTGTTACCAATCAAACAATATTGGTGGCCTCAAGTTACATAACCTGCGGCCCATTTTTGCAATTTTTCCGCGTTGGCTAAAGTTTTTCAATTCCGATCGTGGAACGGTGTTGAAAAATTTCACTTCTGAAAACCTAAGGGGGCTAGATAACCTATTGATAAGTTATAAGTCGAGCGTCGCACCGCTGAGCCGCCGTACATGCGCGACAGTCTAGAGCAATTTGCGAAAATGAAATGTTCCCTCTCCGTTTGTCTGACTGGAATCATAAAAGTCTTCGCCCACGCTGAAAAATTAAAAGAATGGGCTTAAACTTTTCTATTTCAATCGGGGGAAGAAAGTGGGGGAATCGCATGTCCGGAAATTCGAGGGGCATGGATAACTAATTAAATACCATTGAAACTTTTGTACAAGTTTAATATTGAAAATTTTAATAAATACCAATGAAATTCTTGTCCGAGTATTGATATTGAAAATTTTGATCCTGTACATAAATGAAATGTAGACTTTTTTCGTTTCAAATCTATTTTTGTAACTTAGCAACTCTTCTCCAGTGACAATTGATTTCTTATTTCTCGTTACTCAATTCTCAGACATCGATGGAACACTTGTTATTTTATTGATATCTGAAATTTAAGTGCTGAACGAAAATCATGGACTTTTATTATCATTTTTTAAGGCGTGTCTTTTTGGAAGGATTTTCTTTTTTCTTGTTAATTGATGTTCAGGCATCAATAGGTTACTTGTCCTTTTATTGATATAAAAAATTTTAGTGATGAACGAAAAACATGGACTTTTATTATTATTATTATTGTGCCATTTCTACATTTTCTTGTATTTTCTTCAATCTTTTCGAATTTTTTTTTAAGAGGACATTTTCTGGGGTTTTCCTCTATTCTCTAATTTTTGCAGGGTTTCAAGTTTTTTGCCGGGAGTCGTTCTGGAGAGTTTTTTTAGGTGATTTACATTTTCTTGTATTTTCTTCGGTCATTTAGAATTTTTTTTGAGAGAATTTTTTCTGGGGTTTTTCTCTATCCTTTATTATTTTAGGGTTTTTGTTTTTTTGAGGGTAGTCATTCAGGAGTGTTTTTTCTTGTGTTTCTTTACTCTTTCATTTACTATACTCTTTCCTTTTTGTTTATCTTTTTTTCTATAAGATTTTTCTAGGAGCTTGAATTTTTTGTGGAGGGTAGATTTTTGTTTAAAGATTTTTCTGTAAAAACAGATGGAAACGGGGGTCACCAACAAATGTACTTGTCCAGAGTTGGACTCTTTTAGCAATTAATAAGATTTTTCGAAACAATACTTTGCAATTCAAAATAAAAACTGATGAAGGAAAAAATTTGGCAAATTTAAATGACTGACACAAGGTTGGAAAATTCTATAAACTTTAAACAATTTAAAGGAACGTTAGTAAACAATAATAAAACTTTTATTCACTTACCTGATTCCACTGATGGTTGCAGGATATTCAAGTTTAACCGAAATTGGAGACAGGAGGTAATGATAACTCACAAATTCAGTTGAATAATTTAAAAAAATAAGTATATTGGCGAATAAGATGTGATAATCGAAATGGTTCACAAAGAATTAGAAAATTTCTTAACACAAATTTACTGATCTGATAAAACTTATATATGAACTTAATAAGACGCAAGAAATAATATGAACGACTGCACTGTATAATGAAAAAAAATGCCCTATTTCATGCATGAGTGCATGCTTAAATAAAAACGTCAAAGTTTTGTCTAAGGTGAGGATAGATTTTAACCCTGGCAAGATGCTGAGTGCTCGCAGGTTCTTCTTCCACCTAGGGCGTAGAATTTGTCGTCGATATCAATAGATTCTTCTGTTCTCGTTCGATCATATAAAGACTTTAGCCTAAATCTTAATTAATCGGAGTTTTATTTAAAATTGAGAGAAATCATTCTAGTATTTTTCATCCTTTCTCCAGAAGTATTCATACATGTATTTCATTAATTCCCTTAAACTATTCGAATTGGCAAATGTTTGGCGAAATTCCTCTTAGAGTTAACAATCGTTGTTTCTTAATCTTTTTTGCAATTTATCAAATTATTATTTCATTTTTTTGGAGAGAGTATGTCGTTCTTATTAGTTCGTTACGGAGGGCGTAAATCCCAAGATCTTAAGAGACAATGAACGCGACTCATGGTCATACCGACCACGTGCACTGAGCATGACGCAGCAGGGGTACTTTGGAGTACATGGAGTACATGGAGAATACGGCTCCATGTACCCCACAGCAGAATGGTGTTACGTTCGGAGCGGAGCGAACGCGGGCAAGTTATTTTACTTGTGAGAAGCACAAGTAATTTTTAATATTTTTAATATTGGGTAAGATCCGGTCCGTCCTCTACAGGGCGTTTCCAGGAGTTTGGTGGGTCAGGAATTATAAAATAACTTCAATCAGGAATTTTGCTAATGTAATATTGTTCGTATTTATTTTGTACGGGCCGGTAGAAGAACTGTAACGTGAAGACGTTCGGTCAGCTATAGAAGACCTCTCGTATTCGCGCTACAGGGTGATACAAAAATACTCACAATTTTTGGTTATTTCCGCGACGCGTCGTCGAGTATAACTTTGCTAACCTAATCACTCTCACACCTACACTCAAAACATACAATTACACACTTACAATTTTTATACTCTAATAACAATGTCCTTATATTTACACGACGCGATAGAGTTCGTGGCAAAACGTTTAACGTGAATAAATCTAGCGAACACAGATTTGATACCGCGACGCAACACACTTTTCGAGTGCCTTTTGATCCTTTCGTCCTACTGAACGCTTTTTGTGAATCAGGGAGACAAGAAAAGATTTTAAGGTCGCTAAGCGGATACTGGGCAAGGAGTTCCTCTAAGAGAAGCTTTCGCTTTTAGGGCTCGAAAGAGACTAATTAATCCAACTCTCGTATTCGACGGGCTCGCGAGCTTCGTCAGAATACGGGGGTAAATTTTGCTTGCCCAGTTCTTTTATCCGCGAGAAAATGTGACACGAGACGTTCCCACGTCCGCTCAGCATTTTCGCACGTGTGATTCGCGGTATCAAAAATCCAAACGCTTAACTTCGCGACCAGGCTCGGTGTGGAATACCACACCGGTTATAGTCGCGATAGTTCCTCAGCGTTGTGTTCAAGATTTAAAAAAAATAAATAAATAAATAAATAAATAATCCGATAAATAAATAACTATCTACGGAACGTAACAATCCTCCCCCCTTAAGTGTCGACGCCCTCGTCGACTCAGTCATCGAGATGCCTGATGCAACGATGCAATTGGGATGGGAAAGAAAAATGATAATAAAGAAAAAAGCTTACATTTGTTGTGAAGATTTCCATATCCTATTTGATTCGTTCCGTTATGTCACTATTTTTATTACTAATATTATTTTAACTGTAAGGTCACTAAGTCACTAAAACTTAATCCATAGTTTGGCACTGGCACCATTAAATAATTTTTAATTTTTTTGTGTTTTTTATTTTTTTTTGTGTTTTTTGTGTTTTTTGTGTTTTTTTTTTTATTTTTTTATTTTTTTGTCACTCTTCACTCGTTTTTACGTGGGTCTTCCTCGTCGGTTTCCGCAGTAGTGGCGAGAAAGGCCCCGTCTCCGAAGACGTCTACGAGTTCCGCCAAAGCACCCGTCAGCTGAGACGGCTGAGTCGGTTGCAGCGGTGGAATTACCGAATCCGGCTCAGGAACTGCGAGCAATAGCTGATCCAAATCCGGTTCGTCGAAGGAAATCAAATTTGTGGTGGCCTCCGATGTCCACATGATGAACCCAACTTTTTGGCCAGGGTATAGCTTCAGCCGGTTTGTTTGTGTCGCAACACTTTTACAACCGGTCTGATCAGTTTGTAGCTCTTTGTTTTTAAATCGCGGTGTCCAGCGTGGCCGTCGCGACGACTGCGTGTCCACCACACTCTTGCTGCTAGGCCGGAACGTCCGGTTTCGCTGAGACTCGGGCTTTCATAAAGCTGGAGCTGTCGAGGGGACGACGGTTTTTGTTGCGTCGACGCTGATATCCGGTCGTGACGGTTTATCAGCGCCGCCAACCTGCGACTTCACGTCGGAGGATTTCACACCGCTGGTACCCGGTTGTGGATTACCGCTACCGTCGGCCGGTTTTCCGGCGTTTTTCCAGGCTAGGACGGCGGAGTTGAATCTATTAATACACACTCCTGCGTGCCTAGCGTATAGACTCGGTTCTATACCACTCCCACATAAAGGGCAGATGAAAATCGCCTGATCTTGTCGAATGTTGTAAAGCACTCGGTCGAAGCATTGATCTAAGCCCGGACACTTATCCAGGGGTCGATGGCACACCACACAGATTCCTATCGCGTACGTATAACGGATCCTGTTCTGGTAGCCTTCCATTTTATGTTTTTTTTTTTTTTTTTTGTTCAATTACACGATTTATACACAACACAAAAAAAAAACTAAGTCTATTGTTCACGATTCACTTTTGTTCACGAAGATATTGTACACGAAAAACAGATCGAAATTCCGAAAATTCGCGCACAAAACTCTTTCGAAAAGAAAACGAATTGAGTGTTCAAATAAAAGTTCAATTGAAATTAATTAACTGTTCAAATAAAATCTCGATTTTAATTTCTGCCAAGTGCTCGCGGTCGCGGTCCGAAGGTATCTAAAATACTCTGTAACGACTGCGACTGGCATCCCTCTGATTCTTTTTCTTTTTTTTATTTATCAGAGTAGGCCATGGCAGGGATTTTTGGTTTCGGGTGTCAACTTCATTACTCCACTTCGGGGCTCTGCAGTGGGAGCGAGCGAGGTAGAGCACGTGAAGTGTTTACGTCTTCACACGCGATAGCGACGTCTTTCTTCTCATTATCGATGGATGCTGACTCCGCTCGGCGTTGAATTTTACTTTGTGCCGGACTGTTTATTCGTCTTAAGCTTATGGGTTGCTCGACTCTCCGTTTCCTATTACAATTTAAGAAGTTAGCGCAACATAGCTGTCTCACGAGTGTCATGATATATGTACGACACATATATATTAACACAGTGAGAATGAGCAGTCCTTGTGCTAGGAATCCGGCGTGCATGTAGAGCTGTTGGCTTTCCTTATCACGCCGATGATTCCCAATGTCTTGAAGACGTTGTTCAATTTCAAAAAGTGATTCTCCATCCTCTTTTAAATTCCATGGAACAACGCTTTGAATTTGTTTGTTCGTATCTTTTTCCGGTGAATTCCAACTTAGTTCCCATTTCTTTTTGAGGCTGGGTGCAATCGCGATTACATCCAGGGAAACTTAAGGCGAATAAAAATATTGCTCGCGGCTCTCTAGCGTCTTTATGCCAGTAAGTGCCGTATTGCGCGTTCGCCCTACACAATCAGCACTGATGTGTAGTATTCCTGCCCCTTCCAATGTAGTGGTGATCTCCACGAGGCCAGGGCATATTATATGTATGTATTCCTTCTCGGAGAATGAGTATAGCCATCCTCCTTGTGAAGCTAAATGTGACCAAAAAGTGTTATGACGAGGATAAATCCTGACGTCATACTGTCGATATGATTGAGCTGAAGGTGTCATAAGCATGATTATTTCGCATTGCTCCGATGCAGATACCTCATTTAGCGGCGTCTCCAGCGTGCAAATGTACCGTTGCTCGATTTTAATGCATCGATTGATATAGGTCGTGTCAGCCAAGAAATAATTTCGTCGATCAGTTGACAATACTATGTATGGTTTAACTGGTACGACAACAGCAGATCCGGTGTGATTTTCTCCATTTTGCGGAACTGGCCAAGAATGGATGCGATAAAGGTTGTATGAGACACGATCGAGGAGAGGAATATGAGTAATAATAATAATTCTTCCCGAATGGAATACAAGATCAGTCCTTGCCAGCCGTGCCAATAACTCTCCTCGAATGAGCTCGGGTGTGAGGGGAAATTCATAATCGGGCGCGCGCGCTTGAATTTCTCGAGAGATGGCCAACAACTGTGATGACGATAATATGGCCGGGTCATAGCGATTGTCCCTGGCAGCCGTTATCACGCGTAAATATTGTTCACAAGTCGTGATGTAACTATTCACTCTGATTTCCATACGGTTGCCATAATTTATGAGTTCGGTACGGAAAGACAAATCGGCCACTTCACGAGTCCACGAGTTAAATAGTTTAAAAATAGTTTCTACTTGCGAATGTAATTCATTAATTCGCTCAACCTCAACTTCATGTTCACGATGTAAATCTTGAAGCTTAGATTGAGTAACGTGCATTCTTTCACCGATTAACCGAGTAAGATTAGTTTGATCAGAAAATAATCGGTCAATCTGATTGTTTAAATAAGTAGCATCGTCCTCGTTTAACGTGCCGAAAAGAGATTTACTCAATGACCCAACGAACCCAAGAGGAACCGAACGTTTACTCACTGTTCGCGGTAACGAGTCTTTTGCAAAATTTTTAATTTTTGAGTCTTCCGCGATTTCGTTGAGATCGGACACAAGCGACTTCGCGTACGCGATTCGGTTCTCGATATAGTCTGTACGCACTAATCCGCGGCACTCTTCATGAGTCATGGTAATAGGATTACCATCGCTCGAATTTGCACAACTTTTCAGTATTTCCAATAATTGTTGGTCAATAACTGGAAAATCGTTGACAAATTTGTGGACTTCGATGAATGTGATAACTTTCCAATCCATGTGTTGTATTCGGAGGGGGGACACGCGTTCATAGTAGAGGCCTGGACGATCGTTGACCGACGTGACGTGATAAGCGTTCTCGGGAGTCAGGTTACCCCAGGCGAACGCTAGCGTAAACATAATAAACACGACGAGAACCATTTCGTCGATGGATATTAAGTTCGTCGCGTGAAGGCCGTATCTGAAAATACGCATATTCATGTTCGAAAAGAAGGGATATACTCTTACATGCTAGCACTCAAACAATTCGATACACGTATTGGTTTATGTCATTCATTTTTATGACCATCTAAATACATTACACGTGAACGTGTTCATATACAGGGTGGTCGATTTTTTCAAAATACAAACGCAGTGAACTCGCATACAATTTCCACTGGCCCATACATTTTCCTTTAAATATAAGCCAGCTTGACCTTGTCAACGTGTTTGCGAATTCTATGTCCATTTGCAGTTTCAACAATTACATTACTACGATCCGAAACATCAATTATTTTATACGGTCCATGATATTGACAATCAAACTTTCCCTTTCGCGGTTCCTTCAGGATATAAACATAATCACCGATTTTTCCCGCAAAAGGACGAACCTTTCGATCGTAGTAATACTTCGATTTTTCCTTGGCTTTATTTATATTTTCCCCCGCCATCTCACGAATTTCGGATAATCTCTTAATAAGTTCGATGTTGAAGGAATTATATGTTGACATTTCATCGTCCACGGGGAATTCACTCGGTAGTCGAGGTAACTTCCCGTACACAATCTCATAGGGGGTGAAATTTGTTGCTTCGTGGACACACGTGTTGTAAGATAATTCCGCATAAGGCAACAGCCTGTCCCAATCATCGTACTGGGTGGCGTATTGCTTTATATACTCAGTTAACATTACGTGACTTCTTTCCAGCGACCCGTTTGTTTGTGGCCGATAGCCGGAAGTCGTTAACTGTTTGATACGGAATATCTTAGCTATTTCTTGCAACAAAGTACTTGTGAATGCTGTACCCCGATCTGTGAGTATCGCTCGAGGGGCGCCAAATTGTGTAAACAGCCTGCGCGCCATAGCCTCGGCAATCGTAGTTGCTTTCAGATCTGGTATCGGTTCAGCTAAACAATACTTCGACAAATCATCCTGCATGGTTAATCTGTGTTTATTTCCATGCGGTGTGGTCGGTAGAGGACCTACGGTGTCGAGTGACACTTTGTCGAATGTATCGGCGGGTGTTTCCGTCAACAGCATAGGCTCTCGAGTCTTTGCTCGTACGAGTTTTTGCTCTTGACAACCTACACAATGTCGAATGAAGTTTTGAATTTCACTGCGGAGTGAAGGCCAATAAAACCGTTCTCGAATTTTACGATAGGTTTTTGTGACTCCTCGATGACCTCCTACGAGACTCTCATGAAATTCTTTTATTATTTCATTCCGTTTCTCGATAGGGGGTGATATTAGTTTTCCATAACAAATTGTCACAGCTATTCCCGAATTTTCGAAAATAGCGTGTAACAATTCGACGAATTTTCCGTGAGGCAACGCATCCGTGCAATCGCCTGATCGTGATATTCGAAACGAATTCACGTCTGCGTCAACAAGAATTGTCTTCAAACGTTTTAGACCTTGGGCAATGTTGTCAGTTTGACTTGGGTCAAAATAGCGATTTTTAATGATGATACTAAAAATCTTCTTCTCGCCAACAGGCGTGATTGCAATTTGCCCAATTTTTAGATTTTGACGCTTAATTGCATCTGGGTCTATTTTCCCCAAATCGGCCAAAAGTTTACCTATAGGTGTGGACAATTCACCGTCTGCGGAAACAAAATGAACGATATTGTCCGATTTATAAGTTAAACACTCTCGAGTGCCAACTACCGGACGAATAACCCTTTTTGTTATTCCTCCGTTCTTCTCCTCGGGCTCGCTGTCCGAGTCAGACGAAGGCGGAATAATAGCAAGGTCATCTGGACAATCTCCATTAACGCCCTTGATTCTGTCTCGTGTTTTGGTTATCTCCGTTTCAGCTAGTCGAGACGTGGTTTTTCGTCGAGGAAACGGAGTCGAACGAGCGGCAGGATCGTTACCTTTAGGTGGGATTGACCATCTAACTGTGCGTCGTTTATTCGCTGAAATGACTGGGTCGACGGAAATACTTTCGTGATCAGTCATTTCCGGTTTGTTGTTTTCCTGTTTTTCTCCTTCATCATCGGCATCTGTTCCGTCCAGAATGACGCTTTTGCCAGGAGTGGTTCCTCCCTTAAGACTTACACGTCTGAGAAGTTCACTCTCTGTAACGTCTTTTTCTCGATAAGCTAATTTTTGCAGACGTTGAATCAAATCATCATCGCAACCTGTTTTATTCAAAGGGTCTGCAGCATCTAGCATTTCTTGGGCTTCTGGATCAACCTCGTCTCCTTCGGAGACAAAATCAGGCCATTCAAACCCTTCTTTGTCTTTATCATTTCGAGAATCGCTCTCGAAACGTTTTTCTAATAACTCTATCGTTCTATCGTATCTGCCAATCGATTCACGAATCGATGCGGCGTCAACTACTGATTTTTGTTTTTCCGGATCAATTATTTCGACCTCGAACACTTCATCATCTGAATCATCTTGAGGAGGATCCAAGGTGACGGCGATCTCAGTGCGTTTTGACGTTGACGGTACATCGGCGATATTAGTCGCTGGTGCAACATCAACATCTTGATCCGGTTTTGTCTTTGTATCGGGAGTTATTGGTCGTTTAGGAGGCAATAGAGGAGCGGGTAACATGCTTCGGTGAAGCCGTTGTATAGGAGGTTCCGAAGCCTCGCTACTTGACTCGACAGTTTCTGGGACCGACGGGACAGCTGGTGACGTTCGTAATCTCGATCGCGTACGCGCCGCTATCGCAAGTGGGTCAGGCACTACAGATGGTTTTTTTCGAGTCAAGGCCAGACGTGGCTTAGGAATATTTTTCCTATTACCAGTTGGAGATGCTCCTGATGAAATAGGCAATATTTTTTTCAACAACGGTTTATCCTCGACCGATTCTGACGAGCTGGATTCACTCGTACTAGACTCGTTTGCTTCTACGGGATTTCGCGACAAAGCGTCCGCATTAACATTTGATCGGCCCGGCTTGTAAACGAAATCGTAATCGTATCTTCTCAGTCGCATTTTCCATCGATTTAGCCTCTTACCTGGGTCTACAGTTGTTCGAATCCATTTAAGAGGTTCGTGGTCACTGACGAGTTTAAATTTTTTTCCGTAAAGATATGTCGAGAATTGCTCAATGGAGTCAATAATTGCAAGACATTCCTTTTCCGTCGTTGAGTAATTGAGTTCGCTAGGTTGGAATACTCGCGAATGGTAAGCAACGGGTAAATCATGTCCGTCGTGTTCTTGAGATAAAACCGAACCTAACGCGATATCGGATGCGTCGGTGGTTAACGTAAAGGTTTTGTTTACATCGGGGTATTGCAAAATGGGCTCTTTGCAGAGCGCTTTTCGCAACCGGCGGAAGCTTTTTCTCTCCTTTGGACCCCAAGTAATACCACGACCCTTTTTCAGCAAATCCGATAAAGGTTTGGATAATTTAGCGAAGTCTTTAATAAAACGGCGATAATACCCGGTGAGACCTAGGAACTGTCGCACATTTTTTTGAGTTTTCGGGGTTGGAAAATGTTTTACAGCGGTTAGTTTTTTCGGATCCATTCGCAAGCCCTCGGAGCTTACGATGTGTCCCAAATAAGTAACCTCTCGACGCAAAAACTCGCATTTATCGGGTTCCAAACAAAGATTCGCTTCTTCTAATCGCAACATGAGGCGGCGAATTTTTGTTTGATGCTCTTCGAGAGATTCTGCGAACACAACAATGTCGTCTAAATAAACGAACATTTCCGTCCCCTGGAGTCCTATCAGTACGCGATCCATAAGACGTTGAAAAGTTGCGGGTGCATTTCAGTCCCTCTGGCATTCTACTATATTCGTAGTGTCCATTAGGCGTAGAAAAAGCAGTTTTCTCGGAATCGCGTGGATCCATGGGGATTTGTTGAAAACCACTGGCCAAATCAAAGGTAGAAAAATACCTTGCTCGGCCGAGTCGTTCCAAAATCTCTATCATATTCGGTAGTGGATATGCGTCGGAAACTGTTTTTTCGTTGAGTTTACGAAAATCAATTACCATCCGCATTCTTGGTCGACCTTGTGAATCGGGTTTTTTTGGCACGATCCACACGGGTGAGTTGTAAGGTGAGCGAGAATGAATGATTACGCCGTCTTGGAGTTTCTTGGTAACTTGTTGTTCCAATTCACTGCGATAAACCGCGGGAAATCGATATTGCTTTGCGTTGACAGGTAAATCATCAATTGTTGGAATTCTATGATAAACTAAGTCTGTTCGCGGTAATTTATCCCCGGGTATCTTATAACGATGTGGAAATTCCTCAACGAGTCGACGAACGTGCCGTCGCTCAATCTCGTTGAGATTTTCCAATCGTAATCGATTCATTATTTCTGATACTCGATCTCGTGGTGACGACGATTGGTCATTTGACGTCTCGCTATCTTCAGTGAACGATTCCTGGCTGTCTGTCAAATTTTGTTCAAAGGGTTGAATTTCTTGAGGACTCAGTTCTATTTCTACATCCTCAAAACGAGTATTTATCGCAAGTACATGGCAAACACCTTCGTTTCTCGTAACGAGTGCGTCACCAATAAATACACCATCCAATGTTTTGACCGGTGGCAGATAACCTTCGATTAAATTTCTATTAATGATCGGCACGGGAATTTGTTCACGCATGCGAGCGCGCAACTTGAATTTAAATTTATTGGGTGTTGAATTTGCAAGAAAGATTTCTTCGGGTTTCTCCGGTTTTCCACCCTCAGAACATAAATTTTGTAAAAATGGTTTTGGGCGGATTGGATCATTACGAGTAATGAGAGCCCTATGATGAAATGAAATTTCCGCACCTTCTGCATAAAAATATGGTTTTCCTATTAGTGCATCACTTTTCAAAGGCAATCTGCGCAAAACATAAAATTTTGTGGGGGTTTCCGAAAAATGTAGATAAACGGCTCCTAGAGTGGGAATATTCGTTTCCTCTAGGCCAGTTACCCAAATTACGTCAGTAGTATCGACTCTGAGATCCTTGTCAAGGACGCTGAGTTTAATTAAGCTAGCGGCGGAACCCGTATCAAGGAAGAAGTTACCTTTTCCCTTACGTAGTTCCGGAGCAGACATTTGCACTACTGGGTCTTCGATTGTGTCCTTGTTATAGAGGACGAGGCGTTCCCTTCCAGGAACTGCACTGATGGTCGGTGCTCGAATGAAGCTGACGGACTCAGTGGTCTCTGGGACGGTTGGCTCGCCGTCGCTCGGTCGAGGCGAGCCTGTTGGAAGTTTAAATGGGAGCCATTGGATTTAGGTATTATTACATCCACGGTTTTATCACGTAGTTGGGGGCAACAGGCACAACAGGTACATTTATGGAGGCAACAATCTTTGCGCCCACAACTTTCTGTAACAATTCTAAAACCCGGTTGGTCGAACTTCGAATCCTTCGTTCGAGGAGGTTTGAGAATACCTGATGAGTTGTGTGGTTCCTGAGAACGACGAGGACTTGGAGAGCGATATCTTTGAGATCGATCGGACCAAGGTCTTCGATTGTCAGGTGATGGGGTTCGCGTTTGGTCGTTCCGAGAGAACAACACTTGTTCCGCACCTGCGTCACGACGCCTGCGCTGTTCACTCCGGATAGATAATCTTTCCGCAATGTCAAATGCGGCAGTTAAGGTTTCGGGCTCCTTAGAGTCCACTACCTCTCCTAAATGGGTTGGCAATCCATTAATAAAAGCGTTAAGCGCCATTAAATGCAATGGATCCTGTTCAAGATCTGGAGGATCTTGATCGAAACGGGTTTTGTACGCTGCGCGACCACCATTGAGCAATATACGAATTTTGTCATAAAATTGCCCAACGGACTCGTCTCTTTTCATCCGAATTGTGGAAAGCCTTTCTGTGTAATAGTCATATGTTTTTCCTCGAGCTAACCGTTCCTTTAATAGCTGAACTAGCTGTTTCACGGAAGTAATTCGGTGCCCGTAAACACAGTTTCTAACATCTCCGCGTAATTTCGAAATTACCGCGCCTATGTATTCGGCTTCCGATGTTTCTGGGACAAATGCAGCTACATTTTGAATATCTTGAAGGAAATCTCTCAGGGGCATATTTTTCCCATCAAATACGGGAATTGATGCAAATTTACTATGTAGCGTCATATTTTGCATCAAAGCAGACACGTCTGCTAAAACACGGGTCGAAGCATCTAGCTCGCCGGTGTTAGCTCTCGATGTTCCCGCATTATCCTGATCGTTCAGTGGCATGGCGATGGATTCAAGTAAATGTTAGACGAAACGAAAATTTGATTGTCAATGGATCGATTTTTATCTTCAAGCCTCAGCTTGGACTACCAATTTCGGATCGTAAAAATTTAAAATTCTAGATTGAAGGATTTTAATGTGATGTTTTGAAATTTTGAAAAATGTGAAATCTAAAAATTTTGAAAATTTGAAAATTCACCAAATTCCAAGAAATGACCAGAAGTATCCCACTTCTGACACCAATTAACTTGTTACGTTCGGAGCGGAGCGAACGCGGGCAAGTTATTTTACTTGTGAGAAGCACAAGTAATTTTTAATATTTTTAATATTTTTAATATTGGGTAAGATCCGGTCCGTCCTCTACAGGGCGTTTCCAGGAGTTTGGTGGGTCAGGAATTATAAAATAACTTCAATCAGGAATTTTGCTAATGTAATATTGTTCGTATTTATTTTGTACGGGCCGGTAGAAGAACTGTAACGTGAAGACGTTCGGTCAGCTGTAGAAGACCTCTCGTATTCGCGCTACAGGGTGATACAAAAATACTCACAATTTTTGGTTATTTCCGCGACGCGTCGTCGAGTATAACTTTGCTAACCTAATCACTCTCACACCTACACTCAAAACATACAATTACACACTTACAATTTTTATACTCTAATAACAATGTCCTTATATTTACACGACGCGATAGAGTTCGTGGCAAAACGTTTAACGTGAATAAATCTAGCGAACACAGATTTGATACCGCGACGCAACACACTTTTCGAGTGCCTTTTGATCCTTTCGTCCTACTGGACGCTTTTTGTGAATCAGGGAGACAAGAAAAGATTTTAAGGTCGCTAAGCGGATACTGGGCAAGGAGTTCCTCTAAGAGAAGCTTTCGCTTTTAGGGCTCGAAAGAGACTAATTAATCCAACTCTCGTATTCGACGGGCTAGCGAGCTTCGTCAGAATACGGGGGTAAATTTTGCTTGCCCAGTTCTTTTATCCGCGAGAAAATGTGACACGAGACGTTCCCACGTCCGCTCAGCATTTTCGCACGTGTGATTCGCGGTATCAAAAATCCAAACGCTTAACTTCGCGACCAGGCTCGGTGTGGAATACCACACCGGTTATAGTCGCGATAGTTCCTCAGCGTTGTGTTCAAGATTTAAAAAAAATAAATAAATAAATAAATAAATAATCCGATAAATAAATAACTATCTACGGAACGTAACAATGGAAAGGCTGAACGAGCAAATCGATCGATCACAGAGTGTGCTCGTACCATGTTACGAGCAAAAGACCTTCCAAAGAACTTATGGGCTGAGCGGTGAGTACGGCGGTGTACGTGTTGAATCGTACGACTCACTCTAGTCGTGAAAATATCAAGATGTCTTTCGAACTTTGGACAGGACGAAAACCACATCTCAAACACGTGCGAATATTTGGCTCAGTTGCATACAAACATGTCCCAAAACAGTTTCGCAAAAAGCTCGACGACAAATCACAGAAAATGGTGCTTGTTGGACACTAAGGCCACTCAAAAAATTACCGCTTATACGATCCGGTGAAAAAACGAGTGAGCGTCTGAAGGGACGTTGTATTCAATGAAATACCTGACAATGGGAGACTGAAAGAAGATTCTGATGAAAGCGAGATTACTCTTCAAAAAATAAACCGAACAGAAGAAGAAATCGTCGAAGTTGAAGAAGAGGAATCTGATGACGAGGAAGAACCAGTGGCGATCCGAGAAAACGAGCCAGTGGAAGAGCGAGGAAGACAGCTGGGAGACCGAAACAACATCAGACCGCCGCGGCGGTACGAAGTAGACTTCGCCGATTATCGTGCTCCAGAAATGTTTTGTGAGGCAGTAGAAGGTGAAAATGGCCTTCAATGGAGTGAAGCCATTGAATTGAAAACGAACTCCAAGCTCACGAAACAAACAATACATGGACAATCGTAAAACGAAGAGACGATATGAAGGTCATTGATTCGAAATGGGTCGTTAAGATGCAGAAAGACACTGAGTCAAAACGTAAATACTAAGCTTGACTCTGCATGAGAGGATTTCTACAACAACAGGGGATCGATTATAATGAGATATTTGCCCCTGTTGTACGCTACGATTCTCTACGGATGTTCTTGATGTGGACGGTGCGGGAGGATCTTGAATTGATTCAGTTCAACGTCTGCACTGCTTTCCTCCATGGGGAACTTGAAGAAAACATCTTCATTAAGATTCCAGAGGGTTTGATCATCAAAAACAGTGGAAGTGTCGTGTGTAAACTAAACAAGGCTCTGTATGGCTTAAAGCAAGCACCAAGGTGCTGGAACAAGAAATTCAGCGCTTTTCTCAACGAGTACAATCTGATTCAGTGCGACGCTGACCATTGTATTTTTAAAGGAAAATTAGAAGACGAAACGGTATTACTAGCTTTATTTATTAATGATGGGTTTGTTGCGTCAAGCTCAGTTAGTACGTTAAACTCTGTGATAAAGTCACAGAGAAGAAAAATCTATTTTAATACACCAAAGTGTATGCGTAAATTTCATTCTGGAAAAATTCAGAATGACTGACGCAAAGCCAGTCAGCGTGCCAGCTGATCCTCATGCGCCATTGTATCCCGCGGGAGTAGATGAAGAAATTGCCAATGTACCGTATCGAGAAGCAGTAGGCTCATTAATGTTTCTCACAATGATAAGGAAGGATACTGAAAGAAAAATTCCCTTAAGAAAATTCATTGTTTGCATTGGTTTGAAAAATATTCTGTTGAAAATAAAACCAAGTAAAATCGAATAAATGTTTTTTCTTCTTACAAATTTATTCCGAAGTTTGCAAACATAACAGTTACTTACGTGCAGGCTGTTTACCAAATGTATTGCAGCAATTTTTCTTTTATCCGACACTACTTTTCATCGTTCAGGATTAAATGGGGAGTCATGAGTCAGGAGCACTCGGGATCGTTTAAATATTTTGGATTAATTTTATCTCAATTATAGAACGTAGGAGTAAGAATTATAAAAAAACATTGAGTGCTCGGTAGCATGCCCACGTCTCAGTTAAGACTAACAGGCGAGTTCCTTTCCCCTCTTTTGTTCCTGCCTCGATCGTTGCTCCGATTCGCGGAACTAACGTGTTTTCGCAATTCTTAGAAACCTAACCGTCGTGTTCTCAATACTATGGAAACATTAAAGAAAAGGCCTACAATTGCAAACCACTATTATATTTCTAAAAAATAGAAATTATCAGATTTTTCCCGATAAACTTCGTCGCTTAGAAACATGATTTTTGTGGGTAATAACATGAAAGTTTTTCATGTATACAATGCTTAAAATTTCGTAACAATGGCTAATTGGGACATTTTAGCATAGAAATAGAATTTTTTTTTCAAATAATTTTTTCTCGCCTTGTTCCTAGAGGAGTCCCACTTCCGAAAGAACTTCAATCTATGTAAAAAATCTCAGTTTAAAAAAAAAAGACCATTTAATAAGGTGAAAGACCAAGAAAAACGTGATTTCAAGAAATAAACACACTTTTTAGTCATAAGGATGATCGATAGAGTAAAATTGATATTATTTTTGGAAAATTTAGTTTTTCACGAAAAAAATACTTCCGTCGAAAATGTCCTAGGAACGAAATTGAATGTGAAAATGACGCGTGAAATCAGACTAATTTTGAAAAAGTGAAAAATAGGACATCGTTCATCTCCAGTCCTACTAGCGATAGGGGTCTAAAAATTTAGCTCAGAGCTTTTCTTGATGTCTCCAATATATGTACAAATTTATAAGAGAAAAAAAATAGGCACACAATCGCTCGCCCACAATTGGTGGAATGTGCCATATATAACTCAGAAGAAAGTTTTCCATACATGCTCAATGTTGATAACTAACTTATTTTCCATTCGAATCGCCTGGTCCAGGTTATAATTTTCAAGCTTCAATTTAAAAATGACTCGATTGCATCCCATAAAATGCGGACTCTCGAGATCCGAAGAATGAGAAAGAGAGAAAACATCGGTCGTGTGCACGGATACCCTTTTCACCTAGCGCTGCTGGCGGGGTACGAATGTGTGTGAGAAGGCCCTTGTCGTAAAATTTGATCGAACACGTCACGAGCAGAACGAACTGTTTATTTAAATGAGCTCTTAGTCTCGCTGGCGCCTTTCACAACACATAATTGAAAGAATAAAATCTTATTATCGATGTATGTGAAATTTCCATGCACACCCTGGCTCCTTTCCCCGGAATTACTCGACAATGGGTAAACCAGCGGACGAAGAAAAATATCTCGAAAATCGTGGGGCATAACACAACTATCATGGTAAAACAGTCCTTTGAGTTGACTAAAACTTTTTCCAATTCTGGTTGGTCAAAGATAGCGTTAAGAATATGAGGGGAATGGTTATTAAGTAATCTATTCCTATACCCCCATTGGCCAGAAAAAGCAGAAGGCAATTCGATTATTCCAGTAATAGCGATTTTATTCTCATAACCAAAGGGGCTCTATCTTCTGGCACCCAATCTTTCTAGACGAAAATTCTCGAACTCACCGTTCAATTCAGTCGTATTCGTGTTCGGGATCTCAATTAATTCGGCTTATATCATATTTGTCTTTTCAATCTTCCGCTGGAGCGAGATGATAGTCTCGTTTCAGTCGTCCATCTGCTCGCGTCGGTCGTAACGGTTAAACTTCAAGATCGATGGCAGCAGCTTTTTCATTAACCAGTGACGAACGTCCCCAGCCCCCGACATTGTGAAATTGAAGAAGGAATTCATAACCTTTTCGGTTGACAAACCGAGCGTGTGGATGCAATAATCTATTGTGGGTTCCAAAGGTCACATACCGTACGATCTTTGAGACCCACGGAAACATTGAAGAATTTAGAAATCTCTAAATTCAATTACTGTCGGACAATGTGACCACGTGGTACAAGAAGTTCCCTGACACAAAGAGATTCCTTCTCATGGATGAATACATTGATACTCGTTGTTGGGTTACGTTGTACATTTTTTGTTTTTGAAAATGCTACAACGAAAAAATCGACTTTTTCAACCATGCTAGGTGCATATCTTCATTCAAGACGCAGATGAAGATCACTCTGCTTTTCTAGGTCATCGGGAAATTGGTTTCCAACGCGGTCATTTTAATAAATAATAAAGTCGTTATCGGAATTCAAACGATAAATCAACTGTTCATTACCATATAAAGAGGTTATTTACTGAATATAAAAAGAACTCAGGTAGACAACATCGTATAGTTGCATTTAAACTTCTCAACATGTACAACGTCCTCAATATTTGGCACGGTTCCGCGAAGCAAATAGTTAACAGTTCAAATGAAAATGAAATGGAGTGGTCAACCTCGCCAGCGCTTATCGCGGAGCCGAAGGAACAGTTTATCCGGCGTGAGAAGATCTTCTCCAAGAGCAAGATTTTGAATTACGAAACCTCCCAAAGTTTCACTTCATTCGTTCAGTCCAACGGTATCAATGATATTCGAGAAAAATTGAAGTACCACTTAACGCAGAAGATCGAAGCTACGTTTTTTAACGGAAGAAGAGTAGAGATCGAGTATAATTTCAATCCAGCAAGGAGACGTGAAGATCGCGTTCTTATCAACGTACACAATCTGACAGCTTTATTCGGCGGGATCGTCCCTGCAGTTATGGAAGAATTTTCAAGCATATTCAAGATAAACAATTTTATCGAAGCGCACGTCCACTTGAACGAGTGTTCGCATGGTGTGCACGCCTCCTGTTCCTGTGGAAAGAGACGTTCGGAGGATGTGCCACTTTTTGGGGATATATGCAAATATGGACATATCCACCATTTTTGTTCGGAGCACGTTCGTCGGTGGTTGGATTGCTACCTGCTTCATACAATTCTGTTGCAAGAATCAAGGGATCATTACAACGACCTCGTTGCCGAAGAGTGCAGATCAAATTCAGAAGATATTGTTTTTTTGCAAACGGGCGACCGCACAACACCAGAATATTGGCTAAAGGTAGCCAAGGCTCTAGGTAGCTAGCTCTAGGTGGAGGTTTTCTGTAATAAGTAGCTTGTAATCTTGATTTATAATGTAATAAATGAGCGTATCAAATATCTGTATTTCATTTTTTCTATAACCCTATTATTGTAGAATAACAGAAAGTGTGTAAGCAAGCAGCTGTTTTCTCCACAGTTGAATATAGTTGAATTTTAGTTTACACGAGAGGAAATTGGTGAAATTAAATCAAGCTTATCGGGGCTGGACGAAACGGTCACAAGACCACAAGACCAACAATTGCCAAACTGCTGGTGCTCCATCTCTACTGCTCCAAGCAAACCTCGTTTCAAACTCTCTAATTAACTGTAGTAGCGCTGCCCCAATATTCGAATACATTACAACTTCCCAGTAATGGTGATTTTATTCACATATAACAAATGCAAGCAGCTTCAACATGCAAACAACATCTTGACCCTCAACGTGCTTCCCTTCAATCTTAACGTACATTTCGGGTCGTTAAAAAAAAAAAAAAACAGTTAAGATTTGCCACCAATCACAAGTGACGTCATCTGCACTTAAGAATCACGATACAACGTGCATAGTCGTAACTTGCATAAAATATGTCAGCTCTAATGGCAGTAAACCGAATAATGGAAGTGCTCTGCTCGAGGCAACTTGATTCTTCATCTGTAGCATGATACAGATGTGCTAGCGTTGTTATAACTCTACGAAAGTAGAAACGGATTTGACAGGCATACTTCTGCTTACACATAATTTCTTCTTCGTTTAAATCCGGCGGTAATAGAAAATTGCTTTGAACCGGTAAAGGTAGTGACCACGTGCATATCCAGCGATTTCTCAACTTGATAAGCCTCTGCAGTTGTGAATAAATAATGAAAAATAAAAAAAGTCTTTTGTGATTTTCTTGGAAGAGGACTTCAACAAAAAACAAAACATTTGAATCAATTCAATTGAAAAATAAATTATTCCATCAGCAAAGCGGGATGAGACGAATGGTGGAATTCGTAATTTTGGGCTGTGGGCTTCTCAAGGTTGGCTGTCTCTTGTATGTTACAACGATTATTATAATAAATGCAACAAATTCGTGCCTGGAATTGAAACAATGAACTGATAGTTCATTACCATATTAGAGGGTTATTTAATGGTAATAAAAGAAGCACCGATAGACAACATTGTTTAGTGCAGGTCTAACTTTTTAACGTGTAACAACGTCGCCAATCCCTAGCACGGTCTGAGAAGCCTATACAGTGATGAGTTCAAATGAATACAAAATGGAGTGGTCAAGCTCGTCAACGCTCGTCCAGGAGCCGAAGCAACATTTTACACTGTGTGAAAAGATTTCCTCCAAAAGCAAGATTTTGAATTACAAAACCTCTCGAAGTTTCACGACATTCTTCGAGTCCAACGGTATCTACGGTGTTCGGGAAAAATTGAGACACCACTTAACTCAAAAGTTCCAAGCTACCTTTTTAAACGGAATAAAAGGTGAGATCGAGTATAATTTCAATCCAGCGAGAAGACGTGAAGAACGCGTTCTCATCAACCTCCACAATCTGTCACCTTTATTCGGTGGGATCGTCCCTGCAGATGTGGAAGAATTTACAAGCATATTAAAGATAGATGATTTTCTCGAAGTACACGTTCACTTGAATAAGTGTTCGTATGGTGTGTACGCTTCCTGCTCCTGTGGAGAGAACGGTTCAGAAGATGTGGAGCTTCTTGGGAATGCATGCAAATACAGGCATGGCCACCATTTTTGATCGGAGCACGTTCGTGGGTGGTTCCACAGTTACCTGCATCATGCAATTCTGTTACGAGAATCAAGAGAGCATTACAACGATCTCATCACCAAAGAGTACGGATCAAATCCAGAAGATATTATTTATTTGCAAACAGGCGACCGTGCAACGCCGGAATATTGGCTAAAAGTCGCTCTAGCTAGAGGTAAGATTTTAAACTAGGTCAATTGTGATATAATAAATTAGTGCATCAGTTATGTGTAGTGTTTTTCTTTTAACCCTATTATTGATTGGAGTTGAACTCATGTTGAACTCATGAGTCCCTCTTATGTCAAGCTATGATGAATGAAATGAAATCAAGCTTGTTCGGGGCTGGACTGAACGTTCACAAGAACGTTCACAAGAACGACGAGCTGCTCTGTATCAAAGAGTGAAAAACTTTTTGTTGTGCAAGTGGTGATTGGTCACCATTATTCGACCATTACGTGTACGACAATCGCTAGTGGTGTCATTCAGATCAGAACCGCACGTTGAGATCGTGTAACTTTCTAACAGTAGCCAGTCTACTCTGTACGAAGTGCCAAACCATATCAACAGCGCTAAATCCGATTCGAAGCGGCTTAAACACATGCGAACGCTTGTGTATTTTGTTAATACGAATCAAAATACTTGTTTCTAAGCTCATCTGTACATACCGAGAAGCTTAACATGAGTCACTGAAGTATTATCCTTAGTATGCTAGAATTTACGCATCATTATGAGTGCCAATGATGTCTATGGCAAAAGAAATCATAATGACATCTCCACCGCATGATTAGCCCTCGAGACAGGTCTCCGGCCGTAGTAAAAGCAACTCATGCGAAGTGGCAACCATTCTACTACCAACAGTAACTCATGCAGTGGCCAGGCCTGCCCGATTGAAGAGTTGTTGCGAGACCTGGTTACATGGTACAGTCGACAAGATACCCGTCTACTCTAAACATTTGTGAGTTGTGGATAAGGAGTATCTCGCTTAGGCGATGAATGTCATCAAGGGAATATTCAACAATGATGGGTATTTGGGCGCTGTAAGCGTTAAAACGCTTCACTAGGGTACTGTGGTATTTAATGAATTCTTGATAATACATTACCATTGCGATGATAGGTTGGAACGGGCTTTTCCAGTGTCGTTCATTATCCTAACATTTGTTAAAGTAACTGGCACGATTGACTCACGTAAGTGTCATGACGGGGCTAATATTACCAACCATCAGGAAGGCTCTCTAAGTAAGGAATTTAACATTACTCTGGTATACTTGGGCATTGATAGAGATTGTAGCACAGAATATATGGCAGAGCATCTTTGAAGCCGCTGCAGCTCCACTCTCACAAACTCCATCACTCTTAAAAAACCAAACATCTAGCGGATGATGGGGTTCTTGCGAGTATGTTAAGATGTTATGCACATGCAAAGTACGTACATAAACATTGGAAGAAGTATCACCAAAATGCCACGTATTTCTACTCAACTTTATTTTCGCCGTTCAAATCGAACAGAATATGAAAATCGCTTAACAGCACGTACGCAAAGTAAGGTGCATTAAGCATGCATTGTGACGGAGTGTAGCGCAGGATGCATTGCTGGTTGGTGCATGTTTATTGACCACATAGCATGGTCAGCACGGAGCAGACCGAGCGCAGATGTCACTCTCCAGTCACAAGTCTCCTTTTCCATATTGTTGAATACGCTATTTTCCGCTTGAATACGCTATTTTCCATAAAACGGTAAACGTTGTTCCAATGCCACGGAAGTAAAAATTGCTTTGACGAACATACTTCTACTTCAACATAATATATTGTTTCTTCAAGTCCAGCGGTAACGTCAACAATGACAACTGCAAACAGCTTTTTCAATTTTTCTTACATTCAGACTTTGGGAAACAATGCTTTTATGGATCCGTAAAAAAAACCACGAACAAAGAACATTACTACCACATTCCGTAGATAGATTTCGTACCACATTCTGAAATAAGCTCGAATTCAAACCGAGATGTAATAACCATATCTCTAATTTTCAATTAAATTATTTCATCGGCATCGCTTAACAACATGTAAAATAATACTGGACGTTGTAACTTGATTGTTTTTTGAAGGTGATCTTCTCACTCGGTTTCTCGACGGCAATTATCATAAATATCATCACATTCGTTCGCAGAATTCAAACGATAAATCGATTACTAATTATCATATAAATGGCGTTTTCAAAATACCTATAGAACGGCCAGTAGTAGACAACATGGTGTATTTTACTTTGGACTTCGCAACGTCTTCAATTCTTTCTGCGATTTTGCGAAGCAAACAGTGATGGCATCACATGAATATACAGAGCCATGGTCAATCTGGTAGGCTCTTGTTCCGGAGAAACAGAAACCGTTTGTACCTTATGAGGAGATTTTGTCTGAGAGTCAATTTCCGGATTTCGAAAACTCCCAGAGTTTCTTGTCATTACTTCGGTCGAACGGCATCAATTCTATTCCAAAAAAAATGTGCGACCTATTTCCCCACAAGATTGAAGCCAAGTTTTCTTTACTCTCCAGGCACAAGTCTTCTTTTCCATATTCACAACTTGCAAGTTGGAATGGTGAAGACTAGGGTGCAAAAGATTAGTGGTCGTTCTACCGTCTCGTAATCGCACTCTTGTGAGAACAACTCACCGATGCTAGATGATCAAAACTGATCAAATGTCCGTGTACTGCGTTGCATGGGGATTTGCCGTTCATAGCAATTTCACTTGTACAAAATATGCCAGCTCTAACAACTGCACTAAGATAACGTAACCGGCTCTGCACGACAAAACGATAAACGTTGTTCCAACGCCCCGGAAGTAAAAATTGCTTTGATGAACATACTTCTACTTCAACATAATATATTGTTTCTTCAAGTCCAGCGGTAACTTCAACAATGACAACTACAAACAGCTTTTCCAATTTTTCTTACATGCAGACTTTGGGACACAATGCTATTACGGATCCGTAAAAAAAAACCACGAACAAAGAACATTGCTACCACATTCCGTAGATAGATTTCGTACCACATTCTGAAATAAGCTCGAATTCAAACCGAGATGTAATAACCATATCTCTAATTTTCAATCAAATTATTTCATCGGCATCGCTTAACAACATGTAAAATAATACTGGACGTTGTAACTTGATAGTTTTTTGAAGGTGATCATCCCATTCGGTTTTTCCACGGCAATCATCATAAATATCATCACATTCGTTCGCAGAATTCAATCGATAATTCGATTGCTAATTATCATATGAATAGAGTTTTCAAAATGCCTATAAAACGGACAGTAGTAGACAACATGTTGTAGTATACTTTGAACTTCGCAACGTCTTCAATCCTTTCTGCGGTTTTACAAAGCAAACAGTGATGGCGTCACGTGAACATACTGAACCATGGTCAATCTGGTCGGCTCTTATTCCGGAGAAACAGAAACCGTTTGTACTTTGTGAGGAGATTTTGTCTGAGAGTAAATTTCTGGATTTCGAAAACTCTCAAAGTTTCTTGTCATTACTTCGGTTGAATGGCATCAATTCTATTCCAAAAAAACTGTGGTACCTATTTACCCACAAGTTTGACGCCCAGTTTTTAAACGGAAGAAGAGTAGAGATTGAATACAATTACGATCCCCGAAGAAACAGCAAAGATCGAGTGCTCATCAATTTGAAAAGCTTGTTGCCTATATTCGGTGGCATCGTCCCGCCAGCTATGGACGACTTCACAAGCGTATTCAAGATGGACGATTTTGTCAACATGCACGTTCACTTGAATAAGTGTTCCTTCGGTCTGCACGCCTCCTGCTCCTGTGGCAAAGCCGTCGACAAAACAAACTCTGTGGAGCCTTTCGGGAACGTATGCGCCCATGGACACGTTCATCATTACTGCTCAGAGCACGTTCGTTGGTGGTTGCAGTGTTATTTGGACTCGTCGATTCTGTTGCGAGAATCAAAAGAGGATTTTGACAAGTTCATTGCCATGAAGTACCGATTTCAACCAGAGCGAATTGTTTTTTACCAAACGGGCAACCGCGCTACTCCGGAATATTTGCTAAAGAAAGCTCTCGGGAAAGGTAACGTTTCTCGTGATCAGTTCTTTGAATCAAGGTTTACGAAAACGAAAGACGTGCTGGCCGAACGTTAACAACATGTCTCAAGAACATCGGAATAAAAATTAATGTTCAAGTAATTCGATAGTAATAAATTTTTAAGTCAGTATTAATTAAATATATAAGTAATTCGATTCATGTCGTCCTTATGTTTAAAGTAATAAAATGACGTATCCAATATGTGTACTTGTGTTTTATTTCTTTTAACCCTATCACTCTAGAATGACAAAAAGTGAGCAGAAACTGTATGAGAACGACTATTCCCTGCAACGTTGATCAAATTGGAATTTAGTTCCAACAATGGAAAAACTATGTTAAAAGACCACACGGAGAAATGTAATCAATCGACGTTGTGTATCGATGGTTGAAAGAAATGAAAATCATTTACGGTTGTTAAGATTATCATTACAAAGGAAAATTAATATAGTTTTTAATGAGGCCACTGCGCATGAAGTTGGAATGATGAAGAAATATTTACTTATTCCTTCTTAAGGTGATGGATCAGTTCACTTCCAATTTTCGAAACACGAATTCGTCCACACCGTGCGGCCGATTGCAATAAAAATTGGACTGTTTATGCAATGTCATGGCACAGAGAATTTGACGGGGCCGTTTTGAGAAATTCGATTTTTTTTTTTTGGATTTCTCGTTATGATCGGAATAATTATACAATTAATCCGAAAATAATCAACGGAGACAATTTTCGGCCAGTCAAACGACGCGCGATGTCGAAACACATTTTGGGCCCTGTTGCATGAAAATCGATGCAAAATTGAGGACGAAATCGTGTTTCGAAATTTTTTTGAAAAAAGTTATCGACGAGATACTGACGTCGTCAAACTTTACTTCACCGAAATTGCGTCCCGCGGCGCTTACATCGATTTCCGAGATATCGCTTGCTATGGAGATGATCGTTGGACAGTTTTCGGGAAGAACGTCAGTGTGGACTTCGCGAATACGAATCACGGGTGAATTGACATCAGGGAATCAAGGAGGTGCACAGAGAAATCGAGGATCCGGAAAAAGTACGAGCGAAGAGGTGGGCCGAGTAATAAACTTTAGCGTAGCTGAATTGCAGTGTAGCTCGCGATCAGCTGATTGTTGTCGTACGTTTGATTTTTTTAGGTTAAAAACGAAGATCAACGAGCCGCCGAAGGACATAAACGAGCAAGCGATTCTGAAGGGTTTGGAGCGTTGGAGACTTGCGAAGGAGCGAATCGTTTTTTCGTATAAGCAATATCGATTGTTTATTGATTTTCACCGCTTTTTCAAGCGAGAACCCAGTGATTTTTTCACTGGAGAGTTCAACTCACGTTGAACTGCCCAGCGACAAAAGTCGTTGGAGATTTACGAAAGAACGATCGTTTTTTCGTATTAACAGTTTAGATTGTTTATTTATTTTCACCGCTTTTTCAAGCGAGAACCCAGTGATTTTATTCACTGGAGAGTTCAATTTACATTGAACTGCCCAACGACAAAAATCGATACACTGGCAACGACAAAAATTGTTGGACGGAGGAACGATCGTTCTTCGATGGAAGACGCGCACCGTAACACCTGGCGGTAGTCTGCGGAAGCTCGTTTGTGAGTTCTGCAGTACCGCCAGGAAGGGGAGAGGGTGACGAAGCTTTTCATCATCTGATCCATCACCCTAAGAATGGAAGTCCTCAGTACGTTGGTATTTTGTCGGAAGCCCAAGGACTTGGTGAATGGCAGCGTATTCAACATTCTTCTAATCTGCCACATATGTATTTATATTAATAATCAGAAAAGGTACTTACGAATGTTCATAAATCTCGACGCAGTTTTTTTTCAATTCCATCTTTTCCGTAAACAAACGACTTCAATTGACCTTGAACACAGTCTTAAAACCCCAGGTCCAATGATCGTACTAAGCTAGATATGTTCTGAGCATAAAAACCATCGCATTATGCGAACGGAACGTGATCGGGATTCAGTAATCTCTCGTTCTCAGGTTTTTCCGATTTTTTATTACACTATTCCCAGACAACTTCTTAATGGCAAAGCAATGACCGTCTGCGACACCCACGACCATTATACGTGGCGGATTTGGAAAATACAGTTTTACACGGGCAACTTGGACGTCAATGTTATGCAAGTTTGCAGTTTACCAGAAAAACTAATTGAAACACGGTTTTGTATGGAATGATCTTGAACTATTCAGCAGCGCAACCCTCAAGGAAAATGTGTCTGCTCCGCGACTACAGCGCCACGGCGGTGATCTCAATTATTTTTATTTTTTTCTTAGCAATGATTTCATCTTTTTTTTCAACCTTGCGTTTGAGCAAGTGGATAGTCTCGTTTCAGTCGTCCATCTGCTCGCGTCGGTCGTAACGGTTAAACTTCAAGATCGATGGCAGCAGCTTTTTCATTAACCAGTGACGAACGTCCCCAGCCCCCGACATTGTGAAATTGAAGAAGGAATTCATAACCTTTTCGGTTGACAAACCGAGCGTGTGGATGCAATAATCTATTGTGGGTTCCAAAGGTCACATACCGTACGATCTTTGAGACCACGGAAACATTGAAGAATTTAGAAATCTCTAAATTCAATTACTGTCGGACAATGTGACCACGTGGTACAAAGAAGTTCCCTGACACAAAGAGATTCCTTCTCATGGATGAATACATTGATACTCGTTGTTGGGTTACGTTGTACATTTTTTGTTTTTGAAAATGCTACAACGAAAAAATCGACTTTTTCAACCATGCTAGGTGCATATCTTCATTCAAGACGCAGATGAAGATCACTCTGCTTTTCTAGGTCATCGGGAAATTGGTTTCCAACGCGGTCATTTTAATAAATAATAAAGTCGTTATCGGAATTCAAACGATAAATCAACTGTTCATTACCATATAAAGAGGTTATTTACTGAATATAAAAAGAACTCAGGTAGACAACATCGTATAGTTGCATTTAAACTTCTCAACATGTACAACGTCCTCAATATTTGGCACGGTTCCGCGAAGCAAATAGTTAACAGTTCAAATGAAAATGAAATGGAGTGGTCAACCTCGCAGCGCTTATCGCGGAGCCGAAGGAACAGTTTATCCGGCGTGAGAAGATCTTCTCCAAGAGCAAGATTTTGAATTACGAAACCTCCCAAAGTTTCACTTCATTCGTTCAGTCCAACGGTATCAATGATATTCGAGAAAAATTGAAGTACCACTTAACGCAGAAGATCGAAGCTACGTTTTTAACGGAAGAAGAGTAGAGATCGAGTATAATTTCAATCCAGCAAGGAGACGTGAAGATCGCGTTCTTATCAACGTACACAATCTGACAGCTTTATTCGGCGGGATCGTCCCTGCAGTTATGGAAGAATTTTCAAGCATATTCAAGATAAACAATTTTATCGAAGCGCAACGTCCACTTGAACGAGTGTTCGCATGGTGTGCACGCCTCCTGTTCCTGTGGAAAGAGACGTTCGGAGGATGTGCCACTTTTTGGGGATATATGCAAATATGGACATATCCACCATTTTTGTTCGGAGCACGTTCGTCGGTGGTTGGATTGCTACCTGCTTCATACAATTCTGTTGCAAGAATCAAGGGATCATTACAACGACCTCGTTGCCGAAGAGTGCAGATCAAATTCAGAAGATATTGTTTTTTTGCAAACGGGCGACCGCACAACACCAGAATATTGGCTAAAGGTAGCCAAGGCTCTAGGTAGCTAGCTCTAGGTGGAGGTTTTCTGTAATAAGTAGCTTGTAATCTTGATTTATAATGTAATAAATGAGCGTATCAAATATCTGTATTTCATTTTTTCTATAACCCTATTATTGTAGAATAACAGAAAGTGTGTAAGCAAGCAGCTGTTTTCTCCACAGTTGAATATAGTTGAATTTTAGTTTACACGAGAGGAAATTGGTGAAATTAAATCAAGCTTATCGGGGCTGGACGAAACGGTCACAAGACCACAAGACCAACAATTGCCAAACTGCTGGTGCTCCATCTCTACTGCTCCAAGCAAACCTCGTTTCAAACTCTCTAATTAACTGTAGTAGCGCTGCCCCAATATTCGAATACATTACAACTTCCCAGTAATGGTGATTTTATTCACATATAACAAATGCAAGCAGCTTCAACATGCAAACAACATCTTGACCCTCAACGTGCTTCCCTTCAATCTTAACGTACATTTCGGGTCGTTAAAAAAAAAAAAAAACAGTTAAGATTTGCCACCAATCACAAGTGACGTCATCTGCACTTAAGAATCACGATACAACGTGCATAGTCGTAACTTGCATAAAATATGTCAGCTCTAATGGCAGTAAACCGAATAATGGAAGTGCTCTGCTCGAGGCAACTTGATTCTTCATCTGTAGCATGATACAGATGTGCTAGCGTTGTTATAACTCTACGAAAGTAGAAACGGATTTGACAGGCATACTTCTGCTTACACATAATTTCTTCTTCGTTTAAATCCGGCGGTAATAGAAAATTGCTTTGAACCGGTAAAGGTAGTGACCACGTGCATATCCAGCGATTTCTCAACTTGATAAGCCTCTGCAGTTGTGAATAAATAATGAAAAATAAAAAAAGTCTTTTGTGATTTTCTTGGAAGAGGACTTCAACAAAAAACAAAACATTTGAATCAATTCAATTGAAAAATAAATTATTCCATCAGCAAAGCGGGATGAGACGAATGGTGGAATTCGTAATTTTGGGCTGTGGGCTTCTCAAGGTTGGCTGTCTCTTGTATGTTACAACGATTATTATAATAAATGCAACAAATTCGTGCCTGGAATTGAAACAATGAACTGATAGTTCATTACCATATTAGAGGGTTATTTAATGGTAATAAAAGAAGCACCGATAGACAACATTGTTTAGTGCAGGTCTAACTTTTTAACGTGTAACAACGTCGCCAATCCCTAGCACGGTCTGAGAAGCCTATACAGTGATGAGTTCAAATGAATACAAAATGGAGTGGTCAAGCTCGTCAACGCTCGTCCAGGAGCCGAAGCAACATTTTACACTGTGTGAAAAGATTTCCTCCAAAAGCAAGATTTTGAATTACAAAACCTCTCGAAGTTTCACGACATTCTTCGAGTCCAACGGTATCTACGGTGTTCGGGAAAAATTGAGACACCACTTAACTCAAAAGTTCCAAGCTACCTTTTTAAACGGAATAAAAGGTGAGATCGAGTATAATTTCAATCCAGCGAGAAGACGTGAAGAACGCGTTCTCATCAACCTCCACAATCTGTCACCTTTATTCGGTGGGATCGTCCCTGCAGATGTGGAAGAATTTACAAGCATATTAAAGATAGATGATTTTCTCGAAGTACACGTTCACTTGAATAAGTGTTCGTATGGTGTGTACGCTTCCTGCTCCTGTGGAGAGAACGGTTCAGAAGATGTGGAGCTTCTTGGGAATGCATGCAAATACAGGCATGGCCACCATTTTTGATCGGAGCACGTTCGTGGGTGGTTCCACAGTTACCTGCATCATGCAATTCTGTTACGAGAATCAAGAGAGCATTACAACGATCTCATCACCAAAGAGTACGGATCAAATCCAGAAGATATTATTTATTTGCAAACAGGCGACCGTGCAACGCCGGAATATTGGCTAAAAGTCGCTCTAGCTAGAGGTAAGATTTTAAACTAGGTCAATTGTGATATAATAAATTAGTGCATCAGTTATGTGTAGTGTTTTTCTTTTAACCCTATTATTGATTGGAGTTGAACTCATGTTGAACTCATGAGTCCCTCTTATGTCAAGCTATGATGAATGAAATGAAATCAAGCTTGTTCGGGGCTGGACTGAACGTTCACAAGAACGTTCACAAGAACGACGAGCTGCTCTGTATCAAAGAGTGAAAAACTTTTTGTTGTGCAAGTGGTGATTGGTCACCATTATTCGACCATTACGTGTACGACAATCGCTAGTGGTGTCATTCAGATCAGAACCGCACGTTGAGATCGTGTAACTTTCTAACAGTAGCCAGTCTACTCTGTACGAAGTGCCAAACCATATCAACAGCGCTAAATCCGATTCGAAGCGGCTTAAACACATGCGAACGCTTGTGTATTTTGTTAATACGAATCAAAATACTTGTTTCTAAGCTCATCTGTACATACCGAGAAGCTTAACATGAGTCACTGAAGTATTATCCTTAGTATGCTAGAATTTACGCATCATTATGAGTGCCAATGATGTCTATGGCAAAAGAAATCATAATGACATCTCCACCGCATGATTAGCCCTCGAGACAGGTCTCCGGCCGTAGTAAAAGCAACTCATGCGAAGTGGCAACCATTCTACTACCAACAGTAACTCATGCAGTGGCCAGGCCTGCCCGATTGAAGAGTTGTTGCGAGACCTGGTTACATGGTACAGTCGACAAGATACCCGTCTACTCTAAACATTTGTGAGTTGTGGATAAGGAGTATCTCGCTTAGGCGATGAATGTCATCAAGGGAATATTCAACAATGATGGGTATTTGGGCGCTGTAAGCGTTAAAACGCTTCACTAGGGTACTGTGGTATTTAATGAATTCTTGATAATACATTACCATTGCGATGATAGGTTGGAACGGGCTTTTCCAGTGTCGTTCATTATCCTAACATTTGTTAAAGTAACTGGCACGATTGACTCACGTAAGTGTCATGACGGGGCTAATATTACCAACCATCAGGAAGGCTCTCTAAGTAAGGAATTTAACATTACTCTGGTATACTTGGGCATTGATAGAGATTGTAGCACAGAATATATGGCAGAGCATCTTTGAAGCCGCTGCAGCTCCACTCTCACAAACTCCATCACTCTTAAAAAACCAAACATCTAGCGGATGATGGGGTTCTTGCGAGTATGTTAAGATGTTATGCACATGCAAAGTACGTACATAAACATTGGAAGAAGTATCACCAAAATGCCACGTATTTCTACTCAACTTTATTTTCGCCGTTCAAATCGAACAGAATATGAAAATCGCTTAACAGCACGTACGCAAAGTAAGGTGCATTAAGCATGCATTGTGACGGAGTGTAGCGCAGGATGCATTGCTGGTTGGTGCATGTTTATTGACCACATAGCATGGTCAGCACGGAGCAGACCGAGCGCAGATGTCACTCTCCAGTCACAAGTCTCCTTTTCCATATTGTTGAATACGCTATTTTCCGCTTGAATACGCTATTTTCCATAAAACGGTAAACGTTGTTCCAATGCCACGGAAGTAAAAATTGCTTTGACGAACATACTTCTACTTCAACATAATATATTGTTTCTTCAAGTCCAGCGGTAACGTCAACAATGACAACTGCAAACAGCTTTTTCAATTTTTCTTACATTCAGACTTTGGGAAACAATGCTTTTATGGATCCGTAAAAAAAACCACGAACAAAGAACATTACTACCACATTCCGTAGATAGATTTCGTACCACATTCTGAAATAAGCTCGAATTCAAACCGAGATGTAATAACCATATCTCTAATTTTCAATTAAATTATTTCATCGGCATCGCTTAACAACATGTAAAATAATACTGGACGTTGTAACTTGATTGTTTTTTGAAGGTGATCTTCTCACTCGGTTTCTCGACGGCAATTATCATAAATATCATCACATTCGTTCGCAGAATTCAAACGATAAATCGATTACTAATTATCATATAAATGGCGTTTTCAAAATACCTATAGAACGGCCAGTAGTAGACAACATGGTGTATTTTACTTTGGACTTCGCAACGTCTTCAATTCTTTCTGCGATTTTGCGAAGCAAACAGTGATGGCATCACATGAATATACAGAGCCATGGTCAATCTGGTAGGCTCTTGTTCCGGAGAAACAGAAACCGTTTGTACCTTATGAGGAGATTTTGTCTGAGAGTCAATTTCCGGATTTCGAAAACTCCCAGAGTTTCTTGTCATTACTTCGGTCGAACGGCATCAATTCTATTCCAAAAAAAATGTGCGACCTATTTCCCCACAAGATTGAAGCCAAGTTTTCTTTACTCTCCAGGCACAAGTCTTCTTTTCCATATTCACAACTTGCAAGTTGGAATGGTGAAGACTAGGGTGCAAAAGATTAGTGGTCGTTCTACCGTCTCGTAATCGCACTCTTGTGAGAACAACTCACCGATGCTAGATGATCAAAACTGATCAAATGTCCGTGTACTGCGTTGCATGGGGATTTGCCGTTCATAGCAATTTCACTTGTACAAAATATGCCAGCTCTAACAACTGCACTAAGATAACGTAACCGGCTCTGCACGACAAAACGATAAACGTTGTTCCAACGCCCCGGAAGTAAAAATTGCTTTGATGAACATACTTCTACTTCAACATAATATATTGTTTCTTCAAGTCCAGCGGTAACTTCAACAATGACAACTACAAACAGCTTTTCCAATTTTTCTTACATGCAGACTTTGGGACACAATGCTATTACGGATCCGTAAAAAAAAACCACGAACAAAGAACATTGCTACCACATTCCGTAGATAGATTTCGTACCACATTCTGAAATAAGCTCGAATTCAAACCGAGATGTAATAACCATATCTCTAATTTTCAATCAAATTATTTCATCGGCATCGCTTAACAACATGTAAAATAATACTGGACGTTGTAACTTGATAGTTTTTTGAAGGTGATCATCCCATTCGGTTTTTCCACGGCAATCATCATAAATATCATCACATTCGTTCGCAGAATTCAATCGATAATTCGATTGCTAATTATCATATGAATAGAGTTTTCAAAATGCCTATAAAACGGACAGTAGTAGACAACATGTTGTAGTATACTTTGAACTTCGCAACGTCTTCAATCCTTTCTGCGGTTTTACAAAGCAAACAGTGATGGCGTCACGTGAACATACTGAACCATGGTCAATCTGGTCGGCTCTTATTCCGGAGAAACAGAAACCGTTTGTACTTTGTGAGGAGATTTTGTCTGAGAGTAAATTTCTGGATTTCGAAAACTCTCAAAGTTTCTTGTCATTACTTCGGTTGAATGGCATCAATTCTATTCCAAAAAAACTGTGGTACCTATTTACCCACAAGTTTGACGCCCAGTTTTTAAACGGAAGAAGAGTAGAGATTGAATACAATTACGATCCCCGAAGAAACAGCAAAGATCGAGTGCTCATCAATTTGAAAAGCTTGTTGCCTATATTCGGTGGCATCGTCCCGCCAGCTATGGACGACTTCACAAGCGTATTCAAGATGGACGATTTTGTCAACATGCACGTTCACTTGAATAAGTGTTCCTTCGGTCTGCACGCCTCCTGCTCCTGTGGCAAAGCCGTCGACAAAACAAACTCTGTGGAGCCTTTCGGGAACGTATGCGCCCATGGACACGTTCATCATTACTGCTCAGAGCACGTTCGTTGGTGGTTGCAGTGTTATTTGGACTCGTCGATTCTGTTGCGAGAATCAAAAGAGGATTTTGACAAGTTCATTGCCATGAAGTACCGATTTCAACCAGAGCGAATTGTTTTTTACCAAACGGGCAACCGCGCTACTCCGGAATATTTGCTAAAGAAAGCTCTCGGGAAAGGTAACGTTTCTCGTGATCAGTTCTTTGAATCAAGGTTTACGAAAACGAAAGACGTGCTGGCCGAACGTTAACAACATGTCTCAAGAACATCGGAATAAAAATTAATGTTCAAGTAATTCGATAGTAATAAATTTTTAAGTCAGTATTAATTAAATATATAAGTAATTCGATTCATGTCGTCCTTATGTTTAAAGTAATAAAATGACGTATCCAATATGTGTACTTGTGTTTTATTTCTTTTAACCCTATCACTCTAGAATGACAAAAAGTGAGCAGAAACTGTATGAGAACGACTATTCCCTGCAACGTTGATCAAATTGGAATTTAGTTCCAACAATGGAAAAACTATGTTAAAAGACCACACGGAGAAATGTAATCAATCGACGTTGTGTATCGATGGTTGAAAGAAATGAAAATCATTTACGGTTGTTAAGATTATCATTACAAAGGAAAATTAATATAGTTTTTAATGAGGCCACTGCGCATGAAGTTGGAATGATGAAGAAATATTTACTTATTCCTTCTTAAGGTGATGGATCAGTTCACTTCCAATTTTCGAAACACGAATTCGTCCACACCGTGCGGCCGATTGCAATAAAAATTGGACTGTTTATGCAATGTCATGGCACAGAGAATTTGACGGGGCCGTTTTGAGAAATTCGATTTTTTTTTTTTGGATTTCTCGTTATGATCGGAATAATTATACAATTAATCCGAAAATAATCAACGGAGACAATTTTCGGCCAGTCAAACGACGCGCGATGTCGAAACACATTTTGGGCCCTGTTGCATGAAAATCGATGCAAAATTGAGGACGAAATCGTGTTTCGAAATTTTTTTGAAAAAAGTTATCGACGAGATACTGACGTCGTCAAACTTTACTTCACCGAAATTGCGTCCCGCGGCGCTTACATCGATTTCCGAGATATCGCTTGCTATGGAGATGATCGTTGGACAGTTTTCGGGAAGAACGTCAGTGTGGACTTCGCGAATACGAATCACGGGTGAATTGACATCAGGGAATCAAGGAGGTGCACAGAGAAATCGAGGATCCGGAAAAAGTACGAGCGAAGAGGTGGGCCGAGTAATAAACTTTAGCGTAGCTGAATTGCAGTGTAGCTCGCGATCAGCTGATTGTTGTCGTACGTTTGATTTTTTTAGGTTAAAAACGAAGATCAACGAGCCGCCGAAGGACATAAACGAGCAAGCGATTCTGAAGGGTTTGGAGCGTTGGAGACTTGCGAAGGAGCGAATCGTTTTTTCGTATAAGCAATATCGATTGTTTATTGATTTTCACCGCTTTTTCAAGCGAGAACCCAGTGATTTTTTCACTGGAGAGTTCAACTCACGTTGAACTGCCCAGCGACAAAAGTCGTTGGAGATTTACGAAAGAACGATCGTTTTTTCGTATTAACAGTTTAGATTGTTTATTTATTTTCACCGCTTTTTCAAGCGAGAACCCAGTGATTTTATTCACTGGAGAGTTCAATTTACATTGAACTGCCCAACGACAAAAATCGATACACTGGCAACGACAAAAATTGTTGGACGGAGGAACGATCGTTCTTCGATGGAAGACGCGCACCGTAACACCTGGCGGTAGTCTGCGGAAGCTCGTTTGTGAGTTCTGCAGTACCGCCAGGAAGGGGAGAGGGTGACGAAGCTTTTCATCATCTGATCCATCACCCTAAGAATGGAAGTCCTCAGTACGTTGGTATTTTGTCGGAAGCCCAAGGACTTGGTGAATGGCAGCGTATTCAACATTCTTCTAATCTGCCACATATGTATTTATATTAATAATCAGAAAAGGTACTTACGAATGTTCATAAATCTCGACGCAGTTTTTTTTCAATTCCATCTTTTCCGTAAACAAACGACTTCAATTGACCTTGAACACAGTCTTAAAACCCCAGGTCCAATGATCGTACTAAGCTAGATATGTTCTGAGCATAAAAACCATCGCATTATGCGAACGGAACGTGATCGGGATTCAGTAATCTCTCGTTCTCAGGTTTTTCCGATTTTTTATTACACTATTCCCAGACAACTTCTTAATGGCAAAGCAATGACCGTCTGCGACACCCACGACCATTATACGTGGCGGATTTGGAAAATACAGTTTTACACGGGCAACTTGGACGTCAATGTTATGCAAGTTTGCAGTTTACCAGAAAAACTAATTGAAACACGGTTTTGTATGGAATGATCTTGAACTATTCAGCAGCGCAACCCTCAAGGAAAATGTGTCTGCTCCGCGACTACAGCGCCACGGCGGTGATCTCAATTATTTTTATTTTTTTCTTAGCAATGATTTCATCTTTTTTTTCAACCTTGCGTTTGAGCAAGTGGATAGTCTCGTTTGAGTCTTCCATCTGCTCGCGTATGGCGTAGTGACTGGTTTCGGAAGATTGAAGGCGGCAGCTTTTTCATTAGTCCGTGACGAACATCACAAGCCTCCGGTCTATGGAAAAATTGAAGAACGGTTACATAACCTTTTTGATTGACTGACGGAGTATGTGGATGTAATAATCTATTGAGAGTTTCAAAAGTTGATTAATTTGATTGATTTTTATTTTTAAGCCTTGGCGTGCGCCTAAAGGGAAATATATAAATAATAAGTACAAATAATTTTTGAAGACTAGCCTCACAATATGAACAGTAATAAAGTGTTATAACGAGTTTCAGGAACAAAAGACAGTCGGCCATCATTTTCTACAATAAGATATAACAATAGTATGATATAGATCATCTGCATCGCTCTTATAAATATATAAATATATAATGACTGACGATATGTACAATTTTGACACAATAGGGTATAAAGCGGCGGGGGAAACACAGATATAAAGTATAATGATCAATGGTAATATAAGTATTGAATCAATGGTAATATAAAGCTCACAGTTCACTAGGATCGATATTTTTTTGGGCTCGTAGGTACGCCATGAGATTGTTCTTAAAATCTGCGAGAGAAGTGCTAGAGGTGACAGTGACAGGAAGAGAGTGCCAAAATTACATGGCAGACAAAACAAAGGAGTTCCGATAAGCAATGGATAGGAATGAGAAAAGTCTCAGGTGTAGTTTGACGAGAAGGACGCAGAGCTTGACGTGCTGGTGAAAACAATTCAATTAAATGAGGCGGAGCCAGTCCTTTGAGAATATTAAATGTGATCACCTCTAAAAAGTAAAGTCTTCTAGATTTGACCGACAGCCAACCCAAGCGTTTTCGATACGGAAAAGTATGCACGCCGTAACGCAAATTACAAATAAATCTGATACAGTGGTTCATCAGTCTCTGGAGAACAGTATTCAGTTCATCAGTCAGATCGACATAGATAAGGCAACAATAGTCAAGTATCGGAAAAACGAGTGACTTAACTAGCATCGCTCTCTGCTCTTGGGACAACGCATCCTTATTATATTTGAGTCTAAATAACGAGAAATGAACGCTTTTTGACACAGATAACACCTATCTTCTCCAAGACATATTAGAGGTGAAAGTCACTCCCAAATTTCTAATGTCACTAACATATGAAAGCAATACATTATTGACACTGATTGGTGGCAATAAGTCAAGGTTGATCTGACCGATGAAGGCACTGCTACCAAAGATAATCACTTTGGACTTGCTCAAATTTAGTTTTTGCCAATTAGCAATAGAATGCAGCAATAGCATCAACATCAATATTAATTTTAGCTATTTCATCTACTAAGTCAGAGGGAGAGCAACTCGAAAAGATTTGAAGATCGTCGGAAAATAGCATATGGTCGGTATAATTAAGCATTGTGGCAATATCATTTACCCCCCTTAAAAAAATGGAACAATTTGAGGAAAAAAGCCTTTTGCCAAAGATACCCTAACAAAACCCTGCCAAAAAACGCCTAAAATAATTACAACACCCCAAAAAAACATACAAAAAAATGCCAGAATAGATTTGAAAAAAGAAGCCCCTTGCCAAAAAGAAAAAAAATAATGCTACGGAAAAAATCGAACGAATCGCTGTCACAAAAAATACCGAAAAAATGCTACAACTCTCGCCAGCAAAAAAAAAGAAATTCGAGAAAAAAAACAACCCAGCCGAACTAGTTCCCTGAAACTTACCAAACACCCACCAGAAAAAAAGCCCTAGAAAAAACTACTTCCTCCTCTCCACCCAAAAAAGTGGAGCATCCGATGAAAAAAAAAACAGACTCTTAAAGAAAAATAATTGCTGCATAAGAAAAATAACTACTCGACAACATGAAATATGAAGAAGCCAATGAGTTACGTTCAGGACTAAAATTTATAATATCAATAATGGGACAAGTATTTCATTGATGCTCGACAATAGATTCATGAGAAAATTTAAAAAAAGCAGTTAGTGGTTGAAAAGAAAACCAGCCTAGCAAAGAGAAAAACCGGTCCAAATGAAAAAATAAAAATGGGGTGTATAACAAACAAATGATAAACCTAGTTTATAAAAAAATCGAGGAGATAATGATTTACGTTCAGTGCTGAAATTTTTAATATCAATAACAGGACAAGTTTTCATTGGTGCTTGATTATAGAACAAAAAAAACCGGTCGAAAAAAAACAGTCAAAATGAAAAAAATTAAAAGGGGTGTATAACAAACACAAAAACCTCTAGTCTGCAAAAAAGTTGAAAGGACAACGATTTACGTTCAGCGCTGAAATGTTTAATATCAACAACAGAACAAGTATTTCATTGGAGCTTGATAATATAATAGACTTATAAGAAATATTTAAACAATCAATCGAAAAGAGTTACCAATCTACAAAAAGAAAAATCGGTCGAAAAAAACAGTACCCAAATGAAAAGAAATGAAAGGGTTTTAACAAACAAAAGAACCTATTCTACGGAAAATTAAAGAGACAACGATTTATGTTCAGCGTTGAAATAATATGCTTGAGAATAGATCAACGAGAAAACAAAAATAACTTGGTTTTCAAAAGAGGTACCAAGTTACAAAAATAGTCATACATATAAAAACGAGTCTGGAAACAGGATCAAAGAGAAAAAGAGTAATTGGTGGATAACAAAAAAAAATAGTGGACAAAAAATGAAAAATCGAAAAAGGTGATGATTCACGTTCAGCACTTACATTTAGAATTAAATTTATTGGTGTTTGAGAAAAGATTAATAACAAATAGTTTTCGAAAGTGCAATTCTTCCACATTGTTCGCTCGATGGGAATGGAAAAATCTTATTGGTAACAATTTGTTAAACGTTCACCTCCGTACGTTCAGCGTATACGCACAGAGTACTTGTCCGGCCCATAACTTTTTATGCAAATTGCTCTTTCAAGAAAAAATCAAATTAGAGGTGAAGTCATAGAACCCATGAAGTCCAAGCTCTTCAAACAAGCTACACACGAATCCTTGCTTTCATCGAATCCGTTAGTCCAATAAAAATTTTGCTCCACAGTTTGTATTTACTGACTCAGCAGATTTGAGATTGTGGAAAGAAACTTTTACGAACTCGGTCGACCAATGAACGCTATCTCGCAACACACACGAAACATTTCCAATGGTTCAGTATATATTTCAAGTCAGAGGCATAAAATGGGCGCACTGTTCGCACAAACACAAACTTATAAAAAATAATCTAGCTGTTTCCCTCGGGATAACCTCGCATCATTCGCGATATTTCATATCGACTTAAATGGAGTACGATACTCTTTGTTGTCATTATTACAAAATTGTCATATTAGGACTCTGTTCAGCGAAATTGGTTCATCATTTTCTAAAGCTGCTACTCACATACAACCAGCATTATTACAAAATTGTCATATTAGGACTCTGTTCAGCTAAATTGGTTCATCATTTTCTAAAGCTGCTGCTCACATACAAGCAGCAATGTTATTGTTCTTATAATACGACGGGAAACAACTTAACTTAACTTAATGATAACTTATCATCTGCTGCTATGAAAAAAAACTTATAGTCCATATGGAAATATTACTGCAATAAAAAACGCTTTGCTTTTTCGCGAGTGGTCCCCGATTTTTTCTTGAAAATA